>OX375876.1:78059134-78659134 GCA_947359465.1 Metellina segmentata
TTGTCAAAGTTGTTTATCCATCAATATCAGTAAAACAGAGTTGCGTACCTCAATCGTTTTATGGCCAATGCTATTCCTAGGGGGATTTAAAATTGTTTTAGCTCTCACTACACACCTAGGACAAGTAGAATAAGGGTTAAAAGGTAATCTACGTTACCCGTTGGGCTCAAAGTATAAGTGTACCAAATTTGTGTATGTTAATGCATTGATCAAACGGTTTGTATAGAGAACAAACAGACAGACGCCAAATCTTCTTTATATATATCAATTGCTGATTTGTTGAAATTTGAGGATTCTTTCCTGAAAGTTTTGCGAGGAATAAAGTTGTATAATCGTAAGTCAAACATAGTTTAACCTTCAAATAAAATTTATATTGATTACTAATAAGTTTCTCAGAGGATTTTTTCTGTGTAAACAAACAAATAATCCGGAAAGATAAGTGATAAGATTTTACTTATACTACCCCACATATCGGGTTTATCTTTAGATGTAATTTATCTTCGTTGGCGACGTAAAGCGCTTCTTAATGTAAGTTGTATGGACCAATCAAGTATCCGAAATCTATTCGGAATTCAATCTTTGGGGGGGTTTTATAGGCGAAATCGAATTGAATTTTGAGCAACTATTATTGGTAGGTTGGGTGGTCTGGGTAACGAAAAATCAAATTTGAAGAACAAGCCAAGTGATGTCACTTTCGGAACATGCAAATAAATCCCGTTCCCCCACCTACATTTATCTTGAAAAAACTCACAGAATTAAAAACTATACATGTATTGGATAGATTAAATATATTGCATGCATATCTAGTCCCTAACTGTTACTGTTGTAAAGCATTCCATTCCCATATCAGAGCCTTAGTATAATACCAGATGACGTGAGATCACCACCCCTAACTGTAACGGATAAGTTCAGAAATTTCAGAGAGTGTGTTTGAAGATCGAAGCATTTCTTGCTTTTGACGGAAGATAAACAGGAACAGAACTCTGACACTAACAGGAAACTATGAGGAAACTGTATTTTCGCTGGCTAAGAAAATCACCAGGGATAATACTAAATTCCCTAAGGGATAATTTCTAGCTGAAACGTCAAAATTAAAGGAAAAGAGTTCTACATAAAACACTAAACTATACGCCAACACATTATACAGTTGTGTGTTTGTGTTTAAATACATTTTTGTAGCCGAAAGACAGGATCGTCCATTGTACAGTTTGGTCCCAAGAACCCTTTAAACATTGACATATGGCCACTTGGATACGACCCCTTGTAGGTGGAGAAGTATGGTGAAGAACCAATGGGGTGTTTTTTCAGAAGAAGGAAGCACTGGTGACAAAAGAGGGGAGGTCTTGCGTGGACGTTTTTCTCGGATAATAGTTCTGTAAATTAATAATTTAAGTTTAAATTATCCATTTATCTTAAAATTTTTCTGTAAAATTTATAACCAACCTGAAAATAAACCTTAATTTTAATTTAATTAATCAGATCCGGTTTTAATTGAGCTTTCAATCAATGACTCCTTCAAAAGACTGAAAAATGGCCACGGCGTGCTCACCCGAGTAAATTTGAAGGAGGTACGAAAGAGAATTCTACTTCCATCACATTGAAAGTGTCATAATAGGTATTACTATACTTTTAATGTTTCAAATGTACCGAAGAGTCTAAATGTTACTAGAGCTTTCAGTAAACCAATCACGTGACTTCCTCGTCAAGATAACCACCAGGATGGTCGTAAACCTGACCAACATAACCCCGAGTTGCTATTGTGATCTTTCTTCCGATGGTACCTTCCCATACCCTAGCCTGCTGTTACTCCTCCGTCGTTGCATCTAACACTTCGTGTTTGGCATAGTTTGGTTAAATATGGCCATTGCATCATAATACCTAACAATTCAACCTCATGACAGCCATCTACTACTTTGACAACCTACTACCTGTATGTGGCATAGTTGTGATCCATGTTACTTACCCTGTGTATATTTCTCTCTTCAGTGTAAGTAAATCTTTCCATGCAAGTTTATGTCCAATATTTCAAGTTGTCTCTCTTGTGTTAGGCAAGGTTGGCCAGACATGACCCTTTGTTATGGCATTCAACCAACGTATCAGTTGTGTTGCAATAATTTTCATGTATGTATTTGAAAAATTTGACAAATGTAAAGGTTTAAATAAATTTTTCACTGATGTAGGTGACTCGTCAATGGTCATTGCATCAAAATTAAGTAAAACATGTTTAAGGTTGGACAATATCGAAGGTTTTAGCATCGTTATTATTTTATACGTATCGAATTATATTTCTTGACAAATTAATTAACATCCGAATAATGTACCAACATAAGCCATATTAATATAAAGACCATTTTAGAGTGTATATAAAGAACACTTCAAAAAGGACAACAAACTTTAATGAGTTTTGAGAATACATTTGCTTAGTTCTTTGAACATTATGAAGGGTTCGTAAAATCAGTCTACCTTTCCTTTAACGATATGCTTAAGTAATCTTATCTAGCGTTTCGTACATCTAATTTTATAGCTAGTTACTTTTAATGAGTTTTAATGACTTTCTTTTCATGAATAATGAATTCATTTGTAAGAGATAGAATCAATTAATTTTATTAAAATGTACTCAGTTTACAAATACTGGATTTTTAGCCTTAAAAATTAATCAGTTTCCCCAACAGTTTCATGTTTCATTATGGTCTTTTCAACAATTTTATGAACCCAGTATTTCTAAAAACTGTGCATCTGCGAACAAAACAAAATATACCGAAATTAAAAATTTATCAGCATATACTGTTCAATCCATATAAGATTAACTCGAGAGGTTTTAAAAATAACTTCAACTAACGCAATATATTTGTTTAGGTTTTACAGAAGAATGCAATCAGAATTTCATTTTCTTCCACCGAAATATTCAAAAAACAATATCTCAGGAGCAAGATTGTCTATTATTTTTTCAAGATGTTTTCGTCACAAGAAGTAAATAAACTAAGCGCGGGCAAAAGCATTTTTTTTGCGTGGGAGCAACACGAAGAATGTGTGCAACATTTTCTGTCTTGAGTCCAAGAATAACTATTAATTAGTGTTTTTTTAATGAAACTAGACGGGTCCTGTTTATATCTGTCTTTCAAACAAAAATGTCATTCCTGTCCAAATATCAAAGAAAATTTCACAAGAAAAAAATATTTCACGTAGGAATTAAATGTGGTATTTAGGAGAGATTGTCTCCTTTTTTCCCTTGAATAAAATAATAAAACAGTGAAACGTAAAAATGATGACTTTTTTTTTGTTCTTAGATTTCTTTACTTAACGTTCCCTTTTTCGTTTTTTTATACACCATCGAAAAAATATATCGAGAAGTCTTAGAAAAGAAGTGAGTGTCTTATTCTTATTTAAACGAAAAAAGTAACATTCTGAGTTATTCTTCCCTAAAACGCCTAAAGTAATCTTTTACTTTCGAAGAATAAAAACTGGATACCAAACAAAAGGAGATCGCATTCTAATTCAACAGCTAGTTAAAAAATTTGAAAAGGAAAATATTTTTTTACCGTTTCTAAAGAAAGCCAGTGTGAGCCTAAAACAAAGAGGACTGTTTTTAAAATAATTGATATTTAAAATCTACTTGTGCTATATTTAATGATGCATCGCCTATGAATACACTGAATAAAAGTTGCATCAATGTTATTTGTTGAAAGAATACATTTTACAGGGTGACTTTATATTTTAAAATGTGTATTTATTTTGTAAACGTGTTTATTAGTTATATTTAATTGTAAAATGGTTTTAATTTCCGATATTAATTTCAGTTCTGAAAATACATATGTTGATTACAAGGAATATTGCACACATAATTGTGTTGAAATGTTTTTTATAAATTCCGTGCTCGGATGGCAAAATGTTTTTAATAAATTCTGTGCTCAGATGGCAAAATGTTATAAGTCATTTTTTTAATTTTTCGTGACTGCAATTTTAAGATTCAATATGTGGTTCATTGGTTTCTGACTTATATTACATTTTTCCACCTTTGTTTTCTCATAAACTGAAAGAGAAAGCCACCTTCTAAACATTAACAAACCGAACTCTAGAATGGGAGCAATTTTTTGCTAAAAGTGACTTATAACATTTTGCCATCTGACCACAGAGTGAAAACAAAAGCGTCTTCAAGTGCTTCAAGTTATTTCTGTATTAATGTGCTGATAAATAGTAAACGATTTCAAGTCACATCAGCCATTATTTCAACTCTACAGCAAAAAATATAAATTACCAGATTTATCTTACTTTTTATCATTATTTAAAAACCTTTTTTTCTTGCAGAAATATTCAACATATTTTTGAGAACAATAGGTAAAAGTACCTTATTCTTTTACCCGCTCACTATCGGACAACGGAAATTGTAACACGTTGCACTAAAGAGGCAGTCCATTTTTAATCTATTTGGTTGGTAGTTACACCTACACCACTATTATTAAGCAGTCTAAATAAGAAAAACATTTCTTTAACAAAATGAGAAAAAAGAGATTTTGGCTTTTCGAGCTAAGTTTTTAAATCATTCAGAGTTTAGCCATATACGTGTGGCAAATTTTGTGTTAAAATTAGATTCTAGTGCAAAAGTCCTAGAAATAAATTGAAAGAAAAATGTGTTTTCATTTTAAGCTTGTCATACTTGAAGAAATTTTTTAAGTGATTTTGAAAGACTTGCACATTGATACTACTTAATGATATTAACTGTTGTAGTGGCAATAGTACTGTCATAACTTCAAAACATATATGCATTACGTAACCAAAGATTATCCCTATAACGAAAATTATAATAATGATTCATTAAAACTGAATTAATCATGTTTGTATAATCAGCATGTCACTATAATTCACATTTTACTATGATTAAAATAATAAAGCCGATTAGGCTTGTTTTGTTTTCTGATTTAGGGTCCTAATTAAATTTAAAAACTGTGAATTTCACCTATCAGGTGTTTATTACTAATGTGTAGAAAGTAAGACCGATTCCTAACTTAAGAAAACAATCAGTTTTTTAACCTTCAGCAACAGAATATGCTGCAACTGATCAAAAATCATATCCAATTTTTACATAATTGTTCGATTACAATTTGATTGGGACAGTCCTAATTATTTAAAGTAATCTAAGTAAAGAAACAGTGATTCTTCAAACGTATTTTAAAGAAACATAAGTGTTAATTGAAAACTTTTGGTTGAAAGTTTTAACTATTTTTAAGTTTTGTACTACCATAAACACTGGCTCACTTAATTCGTCAAAAAATGCAACCCTAAGTAAACCTTTACCCTTTAAGTGACTAAAAACCAAAAATTTATTTTCAGCGATAAAAGAAATCTATTCTACTGTTATTTATAACCAACCTTACAATATGCGAAAGATCTTCAAAACCCTTTTTTCGTCTTTCAAGCAACAAAGGAATAGCAAAATATCGAAGCACGGGAGTTCTACATTAAATCCGGGCGGCAAAAATAGTAGTAAAGTAATATAGCGAAAGCTCTGCAGGAACATTTCTTTCACATAATGAAACTAGACTGCCAGACCAGAAAAATCGGGATAATGATGTCAGATTCCTGGTTATCAAGATGCCTTCTCTGTTGCTCTTTCCCAAGTCATTAGGAATATTTGAGCAAATTACACACGACTCGTTTTGTCGTCGTTAGCTTTGAAATGATAGCTCGTAGAATGTTCTATGGTTTGCTGACGACAATAATTTCCATGAACTTTCATTCTTTTCAACATCAAAAGGGACTCCTGATTTTGTTTTCATCGACTGCTTTTTCCCGGCGAAATTGTATTATTATCCCAAGAAAGAAAATTTAGTTTTCATTCTTTCTAAAGAAGTTTTTTTTTTCTTGAGAGATGTGTCTGACACCAATTTCATTTTCTTACCACGAATTAAGTTTCATTGCGTTTGACAGGATATAAAATAAGAGAGGATTACAATTTTTACACATTCAACGTAAAAATAGTCCTTGGAAATAGTGCACACTTCAACGAATTTCTCTTGTGAATGTTAATTTAAAATTAAAAAAAAAAAACGAGAGCATTTGATACTTTGATTTATGCCATATACTTTTACCAATCTTCCAAGTGTTTCCTGCAGATATCTTGTCCAAGATATGCTTAATTTAGCTAAGGACAAATCATCTTGTCGAGACTAAGCTGTCTTATTACTCCATGGGAATGAAAATTCAAGTCGGAAAAACAAATTGTCCCGTGGCTCAAAACTGGTGACACTTTGGAATAGATTTTTGCTCCACAGACTTTTCTACATGAGCTACATGACAGCTTTCGATGATACACTAGCTTGAGGTTAATATGTCCGATTGTTTCTACAAGTATCAATAATCTTTAGAGTATCAAGTTTCTTTTTTGTCTGTTACTTAGAAATGGGACAACAATCTACGGATATACAAGAAAGAAAATAGACAATAGGCTGGTAAATAACATATGCTATTGGAGTATCTTAAATCTCTTAGCTTCACTTATTATGGCATTTCATTCTATCTTTCCTTCAATGCACACTGAGAAAATGTAGTGGTTGATGTGGTGCAAAGTTAGATAACACAACAAACAACGACTAATCCTTATTTTTTTAAATCACTTATCGCGTATGATCTATACAAGTTCATAACTGTGTAGTGATACCCAAAGAAATATAGGCAAAATAACATATATATATATATATGTGTGTGTTAGTGTTACCGCTAAAGTGCAGTAATCAGTTATTCTACAGATTAGCTAGGTAATGTTCAGATTAACTAGGGTGATCCGTTAAAGTGTCGAAAATTGTTTCCATTTCTCAAATTACCTGGGTAGTCTGCAAAGTACCTAGATGATCTGCATTTTACCTACTAGGCACTCGTTAAAGTGAAAATAAGATCCTTGCTGGAACAACAGGAACGTACAGTCAACACATCATACCTTTAAATTATTCGATAATCTCGAAATGATTCATTTTTCTTGGAAACTTTTATTCGCTTTACATCTTTAATTATAGAATTAAAACACTATTATATTTTAAATCTTCGCTAAAGAGGTTTGCTAAGAATTTTTTCTTTATTTTTCTCACCAATTCGGTGCTTGCTTGCATACTAGGGATTAAATTTATCTGCTTTAAAAAAATCACGACACAAATTCGCGCGCTAACAGGCAGAAACGAATTTTAAAACAGAATTATCTATGCTACGCACTGACAGACGACACAAATTATGAGTAATGAAAGCAAACGGTGACACCAAGACGCTGGCGAAACCAAACTAAAACTAAAAGTGGAGGGAGAGGGGAAGGTGTAGGGAAAGTAAATGAGGGAAACAAACTTTCGTACTTAAACGATACGGAGGCCTTAAATATATACACGGCCTACCGCTAAAGCTCGAAAGCCGTTAATGTGAACATTATATAGCTAATCTTCAGATTAAATGTTTTGTTCCTTTAACGTGCGGAATCAAGAGTTTTCCGCATTTAAGATAGGCAGTGTGCACATTAACGGCTTCCGTATCGTTAAAGTTCAAAAGTTTATTTCTCTCATTTCCTTTCCCTACACCTTCCCCCTCTCCTTCCACTTCTTGTTTTAGTTTGGTTTCGCCAGTGTCTTGTAAGTATAATTTTATCATATATTTTCCAAATACATTTCTTTTATTGTAATCATATTTTAAACCGTTTGATTATTTTTATTATAATTTTTCAATTGATTGATGATTGATTCTATCAACTAATTTGTTGATTGTTTGATTATATTAACTTGATTTTTTAGATATCGAAAAATAAATAAATAACTTTAAGCGTTAGAAACGTTGATGTTTTTCCAGCAAAGAACTTATTTTCACTTTAACGAGTACCTAGTTGGTAATGTGCAGATTACCTAGATAATTTGAGAAATGAAACAATTTTCGGCTCCTTAACGGATCACCCTAGTGGATCTGCACATTACCTAGATAATTTGTAGAATAACTGATATATATATATACACTGCTGGCCACCCAAATTGCAACACCAAGAAAGACAAGAGCTATCACAAAAAAATTTATTTTGTAGATAACATGTTGACCAAGTATCAAATGATTAAATTTATACATTTCTGTGAAGTGTGGTTCCTGCGAAAATCATTAGCCAGAGTCGCCGCCATTGTTGGAGATCACCGCTGCCACACGTCTCCGCATTGATTCAAAGAGACTTTGGATGTGTTCTTGGGGTACAGCAGACCAAGCAGCTTCCACGCGTTGCCAAAGTTGATCTGGTGTGGCAGCTGGGGATGTAATCTGGGTCAATCGTTGAGCAACCATGGACCACATGTTTTCTATCGGCGAAAGATCCGGAGACCGAGCTGGCCAGGGAAGCAATTTTATCTGTCGATTGACGAGAAACCCTTGGACAATGCGTGCCACGTGTGGTCGCGCATTATCCCGTTGAAATATGGCTGTGAAAGAGCCCTGAAGGTAAGGAAGGACAACTGGCTCCAACACCTCGGAGATGTAGCGCTGGCTGTTTAAAGTACCGACAATGCGTACTAGAGGAGTGCAAGAGTGATATCCAATACCGCCCCATACCATAATACTCGGTGCAGGACCAGTGTGGCGGTTCATAACGCAGTTGTTCAGCATCCTCTCTCCACGGTGTCTCCAGACTCGAATCCGACCATCGTGGTGTTGCAAACAGAAGCGTGACTCGTCAGTAAAGACAATTTCATTCCATTCTGCCGTTCACATCCTTCTTTCATCGCACCATTGGCGGCGGAGGCGTCTGTGGTTCTGCGTCAAGGGTAGACGAAGCAATGAGCGTCTTGCGGACAGACCACTCTGCTGTAAACGGCGTCGAGTGGTACGCGCAGACACTAGATGATGCGTTACAGACTGAATGTGCTGTGCTATGGTTCATGATGTGGTTGAGCGATCCGTCACTGCCATACGCACAATATGCCTGAAGTGGTGCACTGAGGCGAATGCTACAGAACACGTCAGTCCATCGTACCCTCTTGCATCCAACTATCACATATCCGCATTACAGTTGTTTGGTTTCGTCTAACACGACTACCGAATTCCCTGAAAGATAATCCACAATCTCGGTAGGCCACTATCCTTCGCTAATGCATGTTGTAAATTTCATATTATTTGCATGCTTTCTTCAGGGTGTTGCATTTACGGTGGCCATATATATATATATATATATATATATATATATATATATATATATATATATATATAATACATACAGTTGCGTCCACTTATTGCGAGCTTGGATACAGCAAAATATCGGTTATTAAGACTCTTTTTCTCTCCCTTTGGAACTTCAATATTAAATAGTGTTAAAAAGATCGCATATAGCGAAGTATAGGAGCGTGAATATCGGATACTGCGAAATTTTGGGTTCTTCCAAGGAACCAACCCCCACCTTTTTCTTTTTCCAATTGAAGACAACAAAAACGAGAGGGGAGAGAGGCAATGGAGAATAATTTCCGAGAAACGTGGGAGAAGAGGTTTTGTTTGTTGGTTTTTCATTGGTTACTTGGGTCACGTGTTTTAACTTTGAGTTGTAAACCGGATATAGGAGGATAGTTGTAATTTTGTCATGTTTTGCTACAAGGCAGAGAACACAGCTAGCAGATTGGTTCGTTGGGAAGGTTTAGAATGTGTTTTTTTAATCTAAATTTGTTACATCAAAGCTGCGGCCTTTAGATATGGGCATAATAAAATCATGGAAGTAGGAAAGATAATGGAAGTGCCTTTACTTTGGATTGTTGAAGCCGAAACTATAACTGCGGCGCCATCTTGGTGCGTTAAAAACATTGTGCTCGTGCATGTTAATCAACGTGGTTATAACGATTTTGAAATGTCATGGTTTTTGATTGACGATTTTAACCAAATAATTAGCACCATTTTCTTAGTTGTGATTTAGATATGACATTTTGTATAGCTTGTGGTTGTACAAATCGAAATACAAAGATCACTGGAATATTGTTTCGTGGGTAAGTTGAATTGAATGTATCTTAGGCTGATAGCTTTTTGATCTGTACCTTCTAACTGTTCAATCTAGCATTATATTCAAAATTAGACGTATTTATAAACATTTAAAAATTATTTTGAAAAGTTGATTGTTTATCCAAAGGGATTATTAATTTTATTTATTAACAGATTTGTACGATATTGATTTTTTAGCCTACCAGTTGTAATAAGAGTTAGAAAATGCTTTTTAGGAAATTTTATCTTTTAGCTAATGAAAAAGTATTACAGTCAAATAAACAGTAGCGGTATTTTTAGTACATGGGTGAAAATATTTCCTGATGTTACTTGACCTAAAATGAAACAGATTTAGCTAACAGCTATAAAATTCGAATGATAAACATTACTTTTGATTTTCTAAAACCTTTTTTTTTTTTTGGTTGGTTAAGTTCTTTTGCGTTGATCAACTAAATAAATGCTTGAATGCTATTGAAACCTTGGACTGTGAGCAACTTGTTAATGAGTGTTTTAGAAAACAAGCAAATACTTATTACATTGTAACTGTATGAAGTTTTCCAAAACACGCATCTCTTGAGCCAATGATTAAGATTATGAGCTCATACAATTTATGCTTGCAGCCCTAGGTTTTATTGTATTTGCATATATTACAATTTTAGAAAGTATTTATAATAAATAAGACCCTTTCTATGGGTGGAGTTGTGTGGACAGACATAATATATTCAATAATCAGTTTTCAATTTATCAAGCATGTTTATTTTGTTATTAAAGTAAATGAGTGTAAAAGGAAAAGGTAGTAAATTTTTGTATCTATCATACTTAAATTATCATTTCAAAAACAAAATATCGCCCAAATTAGAAATATTTCATTTATTTAGTATCGCTCAGTTGCAAAATGAATGACACATCTTATTATGAAAAAAATGCGCCTTATAATAAAAGGTTTTAAACAGCGCATGCGCGGCCGCCTTCTTGGTGCGTTAAAACCAAGGAAATGTCAGCTTCAGTAAAACTTGTACCGAAACCTTGTTTGGGCACTTCCTTATCTTTCCTACTTCCATGAAAAAAATGCGTGAAAGTGTATTACAAATCTGAGATTATTTGATGTGTTCTTTTGAATCTAGAAACTGATATGCATTTTGTTGCGGACATCGAAATTGCTTACCAATATTTAGATAGTGCCTGGCGTTTGGTTCAATGGAAAACCATCCAAAACTGCTAGATAAAAAGTAGTACAATGTTCTCTGATTAAAGAAAGAGCGGCCTAAAATAAGAACTTCTGTTTATAGATAAGACTATTCAAGACAGTTGTATAAACATTAACCTTAGCGTAATTAAGAAATCCAGTATGATTATATTTAATTTCTCGATTTCCTTTTCAAAATTTAGGAACATACAAAAATAGGATGGGTGGCATTAAGTTAGTTTTTCTCTTAAAGTATTTGAAATAATAAACAATTAACAGTACGCAAAAGCAGAACAGGCTGTTGCATGAGTTGTAATCTTAGAGTATATAAATATGAATGGAGTGAAAGTTTGTACATAGAATTACTTTACCCATTTCTATCCGTTTAGGTCCCTTCTGTGCCCAATACAAATCTACACGGGTTTAAAATATTTTCATGAAACTTTGAATATTATGAGTACTTATATTCGTAAAGTGACTGAACGTGGCTGCGTTAGACTGTTTGTCCGTCTTTCCGTTCTGTGTTCGATTTTGTGTTAATGTGTTTGTTTAGGCATCACATTAATGGGATTCCATACATTTGATTACAATGTTTTTTATTTTATACACCATATATTAGTTTAGAGAAGGCAATAATACACTTTTCTTTCTTTTCTTATTTAGATACGGTTTATGCTAAAACATCTAAGTAAGTATACTTAAAAATTAACCATAATATGTTAATTTTGGAAACCTGGAATGTATGTTGAGTATTACGATTACGTGGATTGTTTTACTAGAACTGCTGAAACAGCAATAACTTTTCCAAAAATTATTTTTCATGAAATTTCAATCTTCGTTTATTTCTAATTTTATGTGTGTACTTTACCAAACATAAACGATTTCTAAACGTTTGGGACAGACGATATTGTTCATAACAACGGGAACGGAAATGAAACTTGTGTTGGTTATTTGAGTGCAGTGATATTTTGTGTTTCTTTGACTAGGAAATCATTTCTAAATTTTGTGAACTTTTAGTTATAGGTTGTGGAAACTGTGTGAAATCAAGAGATAAAAATATAATCATGAATATCTTTAGAATAATGTTTATCTCGAGAAATTTTATTATGTGTTAATTCGTTGATTACTGTTGTTTTCTGCTTTAAAAATTTACTATTTTAATAAATTGCATTTTCTCTTAAACACACACAACATTTTCACAAAGTATCCGATTTAAAGTGGCAGATGAGTCAGAATGAAGCAAATTTTAAGTGCAGGTTTGCCGTTATTGAAAGAATAATAACATTAAAAAATTCCAAACAAGAACTTTCGAAATATTAAAAAAATATTTGCTTTATAGACAGGTCAAAGTGAATATTTTTACGATTTAGAGCTATATATAAGTAACTTATTGAAATGCATTAATAGTTCATTGAAAACTAGGAATATCTTTAAAATAAAGCACTGTCAAAACTATTAACCATTTTTTAAAACGGTAATAAGTTATGATTGCTGCACCGGAGGCATTCAATTTTAATGCAAGTTCTTTTATAGTTAGACGTGCCACAAAATGTAATTTTAAAGAAAAAATGTATTTGCCTTATAAATTTTAGTGACGAATGTCTCATAAATTTAATTTGTCATCATTCCATTAACGATGGCAAAAATCGACAATGCCTGATGCAAGAGTGCCTTCAAGTAAAAAAAAAATATTGTTTTATTGAATATGCTGCACTTGCCATGGAATCGTCATTTTTATGAATAGTGTATGGTAGTAATAATAACCTTAGTGTGTGTTACCTTAGTGCATGTGCAGTATTTGTCTGCAAAATAAGTTTGAGTAATTAAAAGCAGTTAAAAAAGAGTTAAAGTATTGCTTTATACTGCGAAAAACAAAAGTGTTTATATATTCAGATCATTTCAACAATCTAAAGTTAACCAATTCTACCCAAATAAGGTCAGGTAATTTGGCTAGTGTATAAATAAATTGAATTTAAATCTGACTTTTAGATTTATTATGTTATTTGTTACATGAGGATAGAAAATAATACATTTTTAGAAAATTCAGTATCTAAACCAACACGAATATGTTTGGTGACCCAAATTATAGTCTGAATTACAATATCTCACGAAAAGATATCTAAATACGTGAAAGTATTAAATGGTAATCCCGAATGTCATAAATAAATTTATTTATCAACTTTAAAAGTGCACGCACATAGAAACAATAACTTCATTTATTTTCAAGAAATTTACATAACCGCTATGTATTCTTTCAGATTTCGTTTTAGAAATGTTATTATTCTGAAACAAATTGCATCGTGTAGGCAATAATATTTCATTCTATCTTCAGAAAAAGACAGAACGTATTTAACTTACCCTTGGCACAAGCTCAAATATATTTGCCACTCAACTTCTCTTAATGTAGCAGATATGAATAATAACCCAATATTTCTATTTCAAATAATACTTTGTTAAGGGGCTGAACTATAGATCATTTCTTCCCTTCAGACTTTGGATGTACCCAAAAAGAAGACTTAGACATAAACTGCTGTTTGGAAAAATAATGGTAAACCACTGATTTATTGTTGGCATACAGGATATTTTCTTGCCAACCCTTAATTATGAATCATCTACGTTACTTGGCTCAACAAAAATACTTTTTATATAAAGCTGATTTTCAGTCTGTCATTTACGACATTGAAAGTTTAAAGCCATAAAAACGTCTAAGCTCAAGGGAAGAAATAAGCTGTTTTAAAATATCCAATCGATGTGGATTCATTGTATCTAAATCGGAGTAATCTTTTACTTTATATTGGCGAGGTTCATTCCCCATTCAACAATTTCTGGGGTAGGTTTCATGGCACGAGAGTCGTATTTAGCCAACTGTATCAAGCACAAATCATGCAACGTAATGTAAAAGACATACAAACACCATAAAAGGTTTTACTGATACATAAGGGAGAGAGAAATACACCCCTGAAAAGGTATAGATTTTGAACGTGCTTCGCTGATAACCTGCAAGTTGATGTGGTAGTGAAAAACCCATATGAAGTCTTTTATTTTAGATTTGGCGAATTCTAAGATGCAAGTCCGTCTGTTTCCAGAGGATTTGAAACGATAGGAATGATATTCATGATAAACCTTCCTTTGTTGACCTGAGTGAATGTGACATATGTCCGAAATTACGATTCTAGTGATGTATTGCATTAGTTTACAGCCACATCTATTGATTTATACAGACAAGATTCAATTCTCAATCGACTGATGAATCTCCCAATTCATAAAATAATCGCAATAAAATAATAATTATCACTTATCAAAAGGGTATGGTATTTCCTATAAACGACGCACTGTAACAACACAGCGGGAAATTGTAACGGTCCGGGATCAAACCCGAACTATCCGAGGACAGCACTCTTCGTAATTTTGAACTACAGTCAGATGACGAGGTCAACCAGAGGTGGAACATCACTCTCCAAACTTCCACACCACGCCAACATGAAAACTTTTGAGACCATTACAGATTTAACGTGCATCAACCATCTTTGTACACGATGTTCATAATCGTCGCTTACAATAAAAAGTATTACCATAAAATCACCAGGATTTTAGTGTCTGAAATAAAACCCCAAATGTCAGTAAAAATGTTTTTAAAATACATTAATTACGATTTAAACACAGTTGGTTAAGGAGTCCGTTGTTCTGTTATTCTTTTTAATGCTTGATTACAGATTTATTCGGCTTTTTGCACTACGAGTTCTTGTGGCTCTTTGGGAGAGAATGACTTGTTGGTAAGCCACTTTAACTCCTAACAAGTTTAATAGCCAACATCCACACACTTACGAACTTAGATTTAAAACCAGTACCTGAATAGCAAACCAACGCAATTTTCACAATATCAAAAATGCCCTCAGTCTCGATATATCATCAAGTAATCGGGATCAGCTCTTAATTATGAATACTCAATTTCATTTGACTACCTAAAGACCTTTCAAGCAAATCTTATTTCCAATTTATTTTTTATTCAGAATTCAAAGACATAAAATATCATCTAGTCCGAAAGGAAGAGAGATAATAGAGTAATGGCAATTGAGCTATGATTTCTTATTTATGATGCCAGTGGGATACAGCAGATACCTGGGGATAAGTGTTTTGCTATCCACTGTACCACTTCGGAGTAATCTATTGATTTATATGGTCAAGGTACAATTCACACTTGAATGATGAAGGATGATAATCCTTAAAATTATAATTATAGATTATCAAGCAGAGATCATACACAATACTTCCTTTTGAAATAATGTTTTGTTGCAGAAAATACCTGACTGAAAAGTACAGAATACATTTGCTTCAGACAGAATATAAACACTCAGACAAAGAAAACACCTGCATTGTCAGAATGTAATCAGATTAACAAGGTTGGTAAAGTGCTTATGAATGAGTAAATGATTACAATTTGCTACTGAAATATGCAAACTTCATAAAAAAAATCCAATAAAGGGAAATTAAAAGTATGGCGTATGACCGTCATTATTCCTAATGCACCATGTCAAGCAAGTTGGTAGTAAGTCATACAGGCTCTTTATGAAGTTTTGCGACAGTCCATCCCATAATGATTGAACCCTGTCACGTAGTTCCAGAATATTACGCGGCACGGGTGGAGTAGTGACATCTCGTCCAATGGCATCCCATACATTCTCGATCGGGGACAGGTCAGGTGAGTATGTCGGCCATGGTAATATATCGTTGTGTCGTAGACAAGCACTACAGACGGCAACAATATGGGGTCGAGCATCGCCTTGTTGGAAAAGCGGGTGAACCTAGGAGTACAAAAATGGGAGCGTAACTAGCTGTAAAATTTCTTGTACGTAACACTGGCTGGTCAAAGAGCCCGTAACGAATACCAAAGGTGATTTTGCATCATACGTAATTGCACCAAAAACCAAGACACCAGGTTTTGTGGTTGTGTGACGTTGCACAACAAACCGTGAATCTTGGTGCTGTTCATGTTGCTTCCGTACACGGATTTGTTTGTCGTCTCCAACCAGACTGAAGTGGGATTCGTCTGTGAAGACCACTCGAAGGCCATTCGATGCCCCATGTCTGTCAGGCACGACACCATTCGAGTCTTTGACGGCGATGAAATGCTGTTAAAAAGACAGTCGTCGTAACGGTCTACGTGAGTTTAGTCCCACGTAGTGAAGTCGTTGACAAATAATGCGATCGAGATAGGTTCCAACTGCCCGTTGGATTTCTGCAACAGTTGCTGTTGGACCAGTACCCGCATGTCTTACAACACGCCGATTCTCTTCAGGCTGCTCTAGGCCCTCCTGGCCTGGTTGACGATGACATATGCCCTGTTGTATCCACCGCTGCCAACAGCGTGCAACAGTAATATCACTACAACCAATACGTTGCAAAATCCGTCTATTAGATGATCCACCTTCTCGGAGGCCGATTACTCGGCCTCTGTCAAACTCTCCCAACTCTTTAAATTCCTTGCGAACTTTTTCTGAGGCATAACGCAATGAGAAACGAATTAGCCAAAGCAACAGTATGCTTTGAAATTAATTTCCTGTGCTATTGGAAGTCCTTTTATACTCCGGTAAGTAGAGTATTTGAGAGCTTTCCTGCGCGTGCTCAAACTATTCTGATAATTTTATCATTTCCATCTCCAACGCAGATTTACCACTCCTCCAAATACTTCTACCCCTTCCAGGTGAAACTTTTTTAATATCTATTTGTGTTGTTCCAGTGTGACGTTAATCAAAATAACAATCTACCTACCTTGACAGAATATACCAAAATACAAAACTGGGTTGGATGGGTAACTGTAACTGTATAACGCAAGGATCATATTTGAAGAAGCCGTGATTACCATCGTAAGTTGAATGGTTACACAAATTATTACACATAGAAAATGAAATATTTGCTGACACAGAATATAGAGATATACACTCAGGGAGGAATCAGACTTATAAGACAGGGATATAAGGTTTTGTTGAAAAACTAGTAAGCAGACCACTAATTTATTATATTTTTCAATGACCTATTTTATATTCGTCCTTGGGCACTTCAAGGGGAGAGCTGGCAGCTATTTGTAAGGGAACATCTTGTTGGTAAGTCGCTGTCTCTCAAAAGAGGAACAATCATCACAATCCAGGCACTTTGTAAACCGGGATTCAAACTAGGACCATACCATATAAGAGAAAATGCTATTAACACTACAAAGAGCTCCCTGGACCAATTTATTGCATAGTATACAGGATGATTCTTCTCAGACTTTAATTATGAATCCTTCACGTTACTCGATTCTACAGAAAATACGTCACGCAAAACCTATTTCCAGTTTATTTCCGACTCAGAATTCAAAGACATAAGACCATCTAGTCCCTGGAGAAGCGAAACAATAGGAATGGTATTCCAGCTAAACTTTCTTTTGATGACCCCAGTGGATGTGACATATAGCTGGGGTTACGACTCTTGGGATCCATTGCTCGACTTGGGAGTAATCTCTTGCTTTATATAGACGAGCTTCAATCCACACTCGGCTGATGAAACTTCACGATCCTTAAAGTAACGATTTGAGAAAACGGGTCCATTTCCCTGGGAAAAACTGTCTTGTCGAATATTAGGAACACTCGCTTCTTTTACTTTTTCCGCAAGAGAGAGTTATCTCTCGGGACTGCATTTTGTGTTTCCACTAAATAACTTCGGGGGAGCGTGGTGAAATTGGGGTGCTTCGTTTCTGGAATGGGCTTTTAAATGAGTGTTTATGCCAAATTATGTGAACTTGAATTGCAGTCCTTGATAAAATGTTCCTCTAAAATGTAGCATACGATTCATACGCCAGCAATTTTCCATTGAAAGTGGAGAAAAACAGTAAGAGATATATTTTCACTAAAACTTTCGATCTAAAATATTTTCATTGCGGGATTGCATGGTTGCTGAGTTGGAAGAGTAACGGATTATAGTAACTGGAGGGCTGCGAGCTTAATCAACTAACTCGATCCAACACTTGATCGTATGTGCGGGGCCGGGTGCTCTTGATTATACCGTGGCCTCAAATCCTGACGCGTTCGCGTGGTGTGGAAGTTTGGAGATTTGACTGGGATATCTTGTGTTGACCTCGTCATCTGACCATGGTTCAAAACTGTGAGGTATTGTCATTGGATCTTACCCTCCGGTACTGATCTAAGACCATCTCTTATGGACCGTAGTATTGCTCCAGTGCGACGTTACGTTAATTAACTGTCTACTACGTACCTTCCAAAATCCTTTTTTCGAACAATTATTTTCTCAGCTTGGAATTATATGGTTAAGGATTGGTTTGACAGTGCAATATGTAATTGCATACTTTTTGTGTTCGTTGCTTTAAGAAACGAATTGTGTTATCAAATAATATCGAATTTTGTACGTGTGTCTGTGTGTGTGCCCTTAATTTGAGATTCATTTACATTTGTATCACTTATTTCAAATTACGTGCAATCGATCAAAATTACTCGTACACTATAACAATTAATATATATATATATATATATATATATACAGTCCAGTCACATTAATGTGATCACCTGTCAAAAGCCAGGACAGAATAACCAACTTTAGCAGACCGGACAGCTGTGAGACGTGCAGGAAGAGAGTCAATTAGGTTTCTGAAGGTTGGTTCTGGGATGTTGGGCCATGCCGATTCCAGTGCCGTGTCAGCTGCGCTAGATTACGCGGTTGAGGATCCATGGGTTGAGGATGCAGGGTGTTTGCTTTCAGACGTTCCACGCAGTCAGCATAGTTGCATTAACCAGACGTCTGCTGCGGAGGGCCATGCGCAGCAACGTTCGCTGAACCAATAGTGAGGATACACTTTTGGTAGCCCTTTGGTTCATCTGAGGGGTCAGTTGCTCAACAGTTGCACGTTTGTTGGCCCGAACGCATCTCCGTAGAGTTTTTCAACTGAAGTGTAGCATGAAAAGGCCTTATATGCATTACAGTAGGTAAGTAAACGAGCTACCGCGGCCACTTATTTTAGAGGGAAGGTTTGGAGAAGACGATGCGATGTTACATCTGCATGTATATCTATGCATAGAAATAATTATTTATATATATATATATATATATATATATATATATATATATATGTATGGTTTGGAGTTTAAAGAAACTAAATCGTCTGAATTTCAATTACATTTAATTAAAGACGATCACAATTATGTATTCACAAAGTTTAAAGAATGACATCGAAAGCACGTTATTGCTTTAAGTAACAAATTCTGATTGAGAGTTTGGCGTCTAGAACACTGTTGCTGCAAAATCTAATACTCATCGTCCGCCGGTTCCGCCGTCTGCAGAAAACCACGTCTGGTATCCTTAGCTCCCTTCTTTCGTCTGCGGGGTCGGGGCCAACGACCGAACACTGCAAGGGGGAGGAATGTCGGTTGGTTGCTATGCGGTGCGGGAGTCTGTTCTTACAACTCGGCCATATGACATCTCTTTCGCCCTCGAAAGAACGAGTTCCAGAGTCTATTGACACATTACAGCAACATCGAGTAGAAATACCTGGAAAAATTAAGAGAAAAAAAACCAGTATATGTACAAAACAAAAGTCTCTAGTCTGAAGACCAGGGCTTCATGTAATCAGCAGCTGTGGAAGTTGCACTTGGCCCATCATGACTTCCAACTTTTTCCACATCATAACGATTCTTAGGCTTGACCTTGACAATCCGGTACGGTCCATGAAACTTCGGTTTTAATTTTAGTCCAGTACCAAACTGTGTCCGTTGTATGGCCACCAACTCACCAAGTTTGTAGAGGCGTGCCACTTTTCTTCTTTTGTTGAAGCTTCTGCTATTCTCCTCTTGCATCTTCAATATGTTTTCTCTAGCTTCCTCTCTCGTGTCGTTTCGATCCTCCATCATTGCTTTCATGGATTCCTCCTCCAATATTTCCTTTAAATTTAGATCGGCTTTGTCTTTTAATTTTACTCCCGTTAAAAGCTCAAAAGGGGTAAATTTTGTACTTCTCGATATAGTGCTATTAATTATTTTTTGTACCGAGGCGACATGTTTGAACCATTTCGTAGGGTCCGTTATAGAGAGTTTTGATAAGATGGGTATTAAAATTTTGTGCATGCTCAATGTTTTCATCTTTGCAATACGTTTCAAAACTCTTTTGAGGTAAAAGCTGAACCTCTGTCCGTTATTAATCTGGATGGATTTCCAAATGTAACTTGTTGGGATCTAAGTTTATCTATTGCATCTTGAGTAGATGTTGATTTGACCGGATAAAACCAGACGAACTTGGTAAAAGCGTCAACTACCGTAAAAATGTACTGATAGTTCTTATTTGTAGAGGGCATCGGCCCAATAAAATCTATGTGATAAGTACTTAAAGGTACATTTTTTTTGGAATGGGGTTAAGGAAACCTTCACTTTTCCCACGTTTCCTATTACAAAGAATACACTCAACACAATTTGCAATCACATTTTCTATTTTTGACCTCATCTTTGGCATGTAAAACTCTTGTTTTAAAATTTCTTCCGTCTTAGCTACAGCGTTATGTCCCCTACAATGGATTTCTCGTACAATTTCCCTTTGTAATGACTCTGGTATAACGAGCAATTCTCTTCCCTTGTCGTATTTGTATAGAATCCCGTTTGTCACAATGTGTTCACTATCTTCTCGATTCTCAACCAAAGCTTTTAATATTTTAAGGAATTCGTCTTGATCTTGAGCGGCGGCTATTTTAGCGGTCACTTCATTATGTGAACGAGTAACAACAAGCACCGCGTTTCGACTAAGAGCGTCGACGTGCGTCATTTGTTTTCCTGACCTGTGTACGATATTGTAGTCAAATTCTTCTAACTGTAAAGCCCACCTTGCGACTTTTGGGGTAAGATCTTTCTTGCTCATGGTTTGCTGAAAAGCAGAACAGTCAGTCACAATTTTAAAATTAGAACCCAGTAAATAATGTCTAAATTTTTTTAAGGCTTCAATTACAGCCAAAACTTCTAGCTCATAACTGCTATATTTTTCTTGCTGTGGAGATGTTTTTCGACTAAAATAATGTATAGGGTAAAATTTATTGTCACTTCCCTGTTGTAACAACATTGCTCCGAATCCTTGGCTGCTAGCATCTGTATGCAGTTCTAGGACTGAACCCTGTTGATAGATGTGCAAAACTGGTTTCTTGGTTAAAATACCTTTAAGCTTTTGAAAAGCTTCCTTTTGTTCATATTCAAATTTAAACTGAATGTTTATCCTCAATAGATCACTGAGTGGTTTTGCAATTTTTGAATATTCGGGTATAAATTTTCGGAAGTACCCGGTAAGTCCTAAAAAGCTTTGTACTTGTTTAACAGATAGTGGTTGCGGAAAGTTTTGTACCGCTATTGTTTTCGATAAGGATGGTTGAATCGTTCCGTTTTCAATCTTATAGCCTAAGAATTCTATTTGTCGTTTCAAAAACTGACATTTTTTAAAGTTAAATTCCAACCCGTACTCTGATGCTACCTGTAGAACGCGTTTTAGTTTCTCAAATCCTTCTTCCTCATTTTTGGACGGTATTATGATGTCGTCCATATAAATTAGTACAGTTCCGTCTTGCATTAAATTCCTGAATACAGCGTTTATGTATCGCTGAAACACACTAGGAGAATTACAGATTCCAAACGGTGTCTTGAGGAATTCCCACTGTCCATGGTGCGTAACAAAAGAAGTGAATTTTGTGCTATTTTCATGCACGTCTACATGAAAAAAACCGTTTCTCAAGTCTAAAGTTGTAAAAACTTTGGACTGTTCGAGTTTGTCCAATACGTCTTCTATGAGAGGTAAGGGGTAGCGATCTTTAATCATTTTTTTGTTTAGGTTACGGTAATCGATACACAGTCTATAACTATCGTCCTTCTTTTTACACAAAACAACCGGTGCGGAATAATCCGAACAACTGGTTTTTATTATTCCCTCCTGTAACCATTGATGTATCTGATCTTCTACAATTTTTTGTTCCTTGATAGGCAACCTGCGAGGACGCTGGCTGATAGGAATATCATCGCTAAGAATAATGTTCATTTTTAATTCCGTACTTTTCGTTTTGTTTGGTCTATAGTCATTTACGAGTCGACTTAATCCCGTCTTCAAAGAGTTACCCATATGACTCATATCCATTTCTTCAATATTTACGGCATCTGCCAACTGAATTAGACAGTTATCCCATAACTCACAAGATTTTTTACTTTCGGTATTGCTAGGGGTATATGTTTTTTTCTTACTGACATCGTATCTCCGTTCGGGGGAACACACTGATTTGGGTTCGGTTTCGTTTTTTGCCAACTGTGCATAATTGACGCGAACTTCATTTACCCTTCCTTCTATTTTAATTTCGTTTTCACAAAACGTAAACTTTAAATTTCTCAATACGTCCATGCCGATAGTCATTTCGTTCGACATTATTTCTAACACATAGACATTAGTTGATATTAGACATGCGTCAATTGATACATCACAATGAAATAAACCCAGAGGAATAACACTCTCTTCACTTATCCCAGTTAATTTTACATTATCTGTATCCAAATTAGGTTTACCAATTTTCAAATAAAAATCATAATTAATCATACTAATATCACTTCCAGTATCAATTAATGCATCACAATTTATACCACAAATTTTAACATTCTTTCTAAGCTTATTTACAGTCTTTGATGAATTACGAATGTATGCTTTATTAGATAGAGACACTTTGAAATCTTTTTGAGGACAAAAACTAGCTTTATGGCCGTAGTTATTGCATTTGAAACATTTTAGGCCATCTTTTCTGTTTTTGCAATGAATTGATTTGTGTCCCATCTCATTACAATTAAAACACTTTATCTCTCTCTTATTATAATAGTTATCATCAACATAATTTCTTTGAGCACGAATGGGCGATTGTGGTAAATATTTAGATTCTTTGACGAAATCTGATTTACTTCTGTTTTCGGAAACTCGTAGATTTCTGTTTGTTTCTTTTTTAAGATGATATATCGTGCAGCTTAGTATTCGTCTAGCTTGTTTACTAAATCTTCTATTTTCTTTACTTTTGGCAAATCGTCAAGAAAATGATCGCGTACGTCATTTGGAATTTTACTCTTTATTTGGTCAACGACCATTAGTTGCTTCAAATCTTCAAAATTGGTTACTTCTAATGAATTTATCCATTCTTCGAAAAAGTTGTTAACTTCAAAACCAAAATCTCGCCACGAGGATGATTCTCTCTTATGAGTAAAGAATTTCTGTCGAAATTGTTCGGAAGTTAATTTGAATCGTTTAAGTAACAGTTTCTTGATATAATCATAGTCATTTGCTGATGGATCAGGTTCACGGGCAATTAAATTGACTATGTCGAGTGGTAGCAATCCCAACAAATACGAAACCCAGTTTTCTTTTGCTATATTAGCCCTACTTATTTGTTTCTCAAATAAAGAAAGGTAAACACTTATATCTCCGCTGTTATCGTAATTCTTTAAAAGCTTTAATAAATCAGTTCTAGGCGGCGTTTCTGGCACAGATAATGTACCTTCCTTACTCCTTAACTCTAGTTCTAACACTTTTAAATTATATTCACGCTCGTTTTTTTCAGCTTCGACTTTTTCTAAATTTTCCCGCTCATTAGTAATGGTCAAAAGTAAATTCTTTGCAAACTCTTCGTCGTAGTCTTTCGACTCCATTATAATTCTAGTTAATTGTTGCACTTTAGCGTTTTCTGGCGCTGTTAATTCTAACTCGTCCACCAAAGTTAATAAGTCGATCTTTCGTGCTCGTCCAAGAAATGCCATAGTTGAAAAGTCAAAGTTCTACTCACAGTTTCTTGCTTCCTTTTCAGCTCGAAGAGCCTCACAGTGTTGGTTCACAGTTGGTCACAGTCTTTTTTAACTCGTCAAAAGTTCCAGATCTTGTTCCAAATCCGGGCCGAACGCCCAAGTTTTGTATGGTTTGGAGTTTAAAGAAACTAAATCGTCTGAATTTCAATTACATTTAATTAAAGACGATCACAATTATGTATTTACAAAGTTTAAAGAATGACATCGAAAGCACGTTATTGCTTTAAGTAACAAATTCTGATTGAGAGTTTGGCGTCTAGAACACTGTTGCTGCAAAATCTAATACTCATCGTCCGCCGGTTCCGCCGTCTGCAGAAAACCACGTCTGGTATCTTTAGCTCCCTTCTTTCGTCTGCGGCGTCGGGGCCAACGACCGAACACTGCAAGGCGGAGGAATGTCGGTTGAGGTAGAAATGTCGGTTGAGGTAGAAATGTCGGTTGGTTGCTATGCGGTGCGGGGGTCTGTTCTTACATATATACAACCACCTGTCAAAAGCCAGAATAACCACCTTTGGCAAAGCGGACCGCTGCGAGGAAGAGAGCCAATTAGGTTTCTGATGATGAGTGCACCCAGTGATCCTCCAGCCTGGATCCTTCCGGCAATTGTTGCAGGGTGTTTGCTTTCAGACGTTTCACGCCGTATACGCCAACGTCCATCTGTCCGATGGAGCATAAAACGTGATTCATCGGAAAAAGCCACCTGTCTCCACTCTCTGGACGTCCAGTTGCGGTACTGGCGTGCAAATTCCAGCCTTCGTCGCCGATGAACAGCAGTCAGCATAAGTGAATTAACCAGGTGTCTGCTGCGGTGGTCCATGCGCAGTAACGTTCGCTGAACAGTGGTTAAGGATACACTCTTGGTAGACCCTTGGTTTATCTGGGTGGTCAGTTGCTCAACAACTGCAAGTCTATTCGCTCGAACGCATCTCCGTAGAATTCGTTCGACTCTGTCATCTATAGCCCGTGGTGCACCACATGTGCCACGCCGCTGATTTTGGATAGTGCCATTTTGCCATGCACAGTAAACGTTTACCACGGCGGCACGCGAACGGTTCACAAAATTATCCGTTTCCGAAATGCTTCCACCCTTGGCGCGAAAGCCAATAATCATGCCCTTTTGGACGTTGGATAAATCGCTACGGTTCTGCATTACGTCAACGATTGAAATCCTTTCCGATGCTCTAGGACATCCCTTATATACACTCCACTGCAATGTGCTGCCACCTACCTTTTGTGATTGGTTATCTCACGTTGACGTCGAAAGTAGGTGGTGTTCACATTAATGTGACTGGACTGTGTATATATGTAATTATGTATATATGTGTAATGTGTTCTCTAACATGCTCGGTAGACATGTCACCTGGGTGGCATGCGCTACTCATACAATCACATGTACTTAAACTGGTACAGTGTCTCACGACACTAGGCACGGGAGTGTGTGTTGGTATAAGTTAGTAGCTCGTTAGTGTTGATCGATGCCAGCGGTCACTTAAAAGAAGGATAACATCCACAGTACACAAATCTACACCATGCTGCTATTGTAAACGACAATTTACTGGTAACAATTATCTAACTGCCGCAGCGTAAAGGAAAAAGGAAAACGAATGCGGATAAAGTTAAACAAAAAACGACACAAGCTTTGAGAAGCTTCTCTTTGGCTGTGTTTACGAACTGCTTCCAGGAGTGGTAGAAACGAATTGATCATTGTAATGAGGCAGACGGAGAGTAAAGGTGATGAAAATAAGAACATGTAAAAATAAATAGTTATTTTTTTTGTATAAATTCTGTCCGGTTTCTTTTGGGTTCTGTCTCGTTTTTAGTAGAATTTTGCCGCCTTTTCAGTATTTTGTTTTTTGGCTTAGTGTGTTCCATTTGTCTTCAGATGATACTTCAGATAAATTGTGACGTGTTTTTATACGTTTTAGATTTATAAACTATGTTTTATAACTGCTATAACAAAGAAACATTGCAAAAGGTATTTTAGATATTTTTATTCCATAAGAGTAATTTTACAGGAAATCTAAAGTATATACTGTAACGTAACAAAACATTTCGTAATATTAATCACTGTGATTTAATTTACTGTAATTAAAATTATTTACATATAATTACCATATTAAAGTTAGGCTTCCATGGATTAAACATAAATTCTTTGAAATCAGTAAGAGAAGAGAATATTTATTTGAATTGAATATATATATATATATATATATATATATATCAGGCCTCGAAATATATTTTTTAATACAGGTGCACAAGGTGCACCTAAGTTTTTCAATTAGGTGCACAGGTGCGCCTAGCGGGAAAAAATTGGGTGCACAATTTTATTTTCATGTGCACAGTGCACCTGTGCACCCGGGTATTTCGAGCCCTGATACATATATACAGGGTGGTCCCGAATTCATGGTACAAACTTTAATGGTAGGTACAGGACATTGTAACAATGATTTATTGTATAGGAATGTATAGTCGCAAGTGACGCGGTGAGGCGAAAACAGGGGAAAGAACGGCCGAAAGGAAAAACAAAGATATTATTGAAAGCGTTGTTGACAAGTGTCATGTTTACAGTAATTGTTCAAAATTGCGTCCACCAGTATCGATACATGCTTGACAGCGTCGGTGGAGCGATTGGCGTACACGTTCAAAGATGCCTGGTATTTCACGCACACCTGCAGCAGCTACAGATAAGCGAGCGACGAGATCCTCATCTGAGTCAACTGGAGTCTCATAAACAAGATGCTTTAGATGTCCCCATAAAAAGTAATCGAGGCTCGATAAATCGGGAGATCGGGGTGGCCAAGGGACTGGTCCACCACGCCCAATCCATCGAGTACCAAACGTGGCATTCAAGTAATTCCGTACATCAATGCTGAAGTGTGCTGGCGCCCCATCGTGCTGAAACCACATGCGGTTACGAATGGCGATCGGAACATCATGCAGCAGTTGTGGTAACACTTCTTTCAGAAAAATAAGATAGCTTCCGCCAGTGAGCCGCGTGGGTAGTAAGTATGGGCCAATCAAAAAGTCGTTCACAATACCAGCCCACACATTAATACTGAAACGTTGTTGAAACGCATGTCGACGCGTTGCATGTGGATTATCGGTTGCCCACACATGGGAATTGTGCGCATTAAAGACACCCTCGCGTGAAAATGTCGCTTCATCTGTAAATAGCACATAATCTACGAAATCCGGCTGCAACGCACATTGCTGCATCACCCACAGGCAGAAGTTCACGCGGCGAGGATAATCTGCCGGATTCAATGCTTGTACTTTCTGAAAATGGAAGGGGTGTAAGCGATTTTCGTTTAACACTCTGCATACAGTCTGATGACTCACACCTACGTCACGCGCAACAGTTCTTGTGCTTGACTCGGGTCTATCAGCCACAATGTTCAAGATGCTTTCTTCCAGCCTTGGAGTGCGTACAGCTCTTACTCGACCAGCGCCATGTCTGTTGACGTCGAACGCACCTGTTTCACAAAGTTGACGATGTAACCGTTGAAAAATTCTATGATCCGGCATTCGTCGATCAGGATACTCCGCGCGATACATTCGTAACGCAGCTCTGCCGTTACCATTTGCACGGCCGTACATGTAATGCATGTCTGCTTTTTCTGCATACGTAAAGTCACCCATCGTCTACGGCAGCACAATTGTGAATGGCGCTTTTCCCTACTGCCATGCATCATGTTCAACAGCGGCTAGACATCTACTGCCCTCTACCGGCAATGATACCAACCGATCACTCCATTTCTCTTTCCTTTTATTTCCCCTGTTTACGCCTCTCCGCGTTACTTGCGACTATACATTCCTATACAATAAATCATTGTTACAATGTCCTGTACCTACCATTAAAGTTTGTACCATGAATTCGGGACCACCCTGTATATATAATCCGAGAAACAGCATTGATAATTATTAACCAAATTACAGAAATTTCAATGTATCTTTAACCACCATAAGCTTTTATGTTAAGAAATATTATTCATTATTCTGATTCAGTATATTTTAATTTAAGATACTAGTAATACCTGTTCAAATATTAAACATTGTGGTAAATTGAACTTAATTTTCTATCGCTTGTACTTGAATTTTCATGAGTTTATAATATGTAAAATACTTAATTCCTGTTTCGCAACGTGTGAAACCTAATTTCACACGTTGAAAAAAATGGATTTTAAACAATTCTTACGTTAAATTTACTAAGTTTTGCTAGTAACAGTTAATTACCTCCTTAATTTTTTTAAATCTTGATACATTTTATAGAATTGAAATGAATCGCACATATAATTTGATTTGGAGTTCCGTAAATAAAAGCGCATGAATGTTAATTTTTATAAAACTAAAAATGATATAAAGCTGGCTACATTCTGAATTTCAGTTAAAATACATTTATTTAAGGCACGTGAGAAGGATTAGAAGAATTATCTTTGAAGACGAGGCTGAATTTCTCCAATTTGAAATGCAGTACACAAGGTAACTGCACTTAAAATAAGCTTTGTTGTTTGTAACCAATTATTTAGTTTTAAATACTACCATCATTTTCTAACTTTAAGAAGAAAAAAAAGCATCAGGTATATGTGTAAGATTATAAATAAGTAAGATCGTATTCAAATTTTTTATTTTAATTTCAAAGTAAGTTTTTTTTAACATTGCTTTGCTTATGATGTTTACATAGCAATTTCGTGCTAACTCATTCTATTTATATGTCTCAAAATTAATTAATTAATTATTTTCCATTTCATTCTGATTATACGTTAAGCAGTATGTCAAATCAAGGATGGAAACAAAATATTCAAACCATTCCCACTTGCAATCTTTCGCATAATTGCAAATTCTTAATATTTACACACTGCATATAATTTAATGTATGATTAGTTAGGCTATCACTGTTATTATCAGTTCAAAAAGTTGGAGAAATTAAATAAATAATATAGTAGTAATAATTAATATAATATTAATTATTTTATTAATAAATAATATATAGTCTACATAGGATAAATATGAGCCACAAAGGACTCACACGTTTTTTTTAAAGAACAAACGGAGGAGTGGCCACGAACACTCGCTGTAGAACTCTAGACTCTCCACCGTCGCCGGATCAAACCTTATTTCGCTTCCGCGTTCTTGGTAAACCGTCTCCTTGATGAAATACACTGTTGAAATAAATTAAGAGAATTTGCATATTTTATCGAATTTCATGAAAAGAACTGAATTGAATGTAAAACCACTGCTTCTAGACAAAAATGCAAATCTCGTACGTCAAATACGTAAGCGTACACGTGTGTGTAGATGGAGCCAGTAGAGAAACAGGCTTTATAAGCGTGCGTAAGTTAAGATGCATTTCGTTCGCTAGCACACCTCGGCGAATTTCTTGGTGTTATTTTGCAGCAATCGGCTAATTTCAAATTGTAACAGTAAAAATGAGTAACCACCAACGTTTAGATGATGGAATGAGGTGGCGAATTGTGGGGAGGCTAGAAGCAGGCCAATCTCAAGTCCAAATTTGTAGATATTTCAATTTAACGCCCAGCGTCGTGTTTAACTTATGGAAACAGTTCCAGGATATCGGATCCATCGAGAAAAAGCCTGGGCAAGGTCGTCCAAGAGCCACGACGGTCAGAGAAGATCGCCATTTGTCGATTATAGCGAGGCGTAACAGGAGTGCTACAGCTTCTCAGCTCTCTCGTGACTTGTATGCAGCCACAGGAACCCGTGTATCAAGGGTGACTGTTTCCAAAAGACTTCAAGAGAGAGGGTTGTTCGCAAGAGGACCTGCTATTTGCGTCCCGCTCACTTCTACGAACAGGAGTATCCGTTTATCATGGTGCAGAGAGCATAAAGATTGGAGTATGGATCAATGGACCACCATTCTCTTCACTGATGAGTCACGGTTCAGCCTAAACACCGATTCTCGCCGTACGTTCATATGGAGAGAACCAGGGACCCGCTACCTACCCTCCAATGTCCGCGAAATCGACCATTATGGCGGAGGAGGTTTGATGGTCTGGGCAGGCATCATGTTGGATAGCCGCACACCTCTCCATGTCTTTGAAAGAGGCAGTGTGCCTGGTGTGAAGTATAGGGATGAGGTCGTGGAGCCCTATGTTCGCCTTTTCAGGGGTCCAGTTGGCCCTATTCATTTTAATGGACGATAACGCGAGGCCACATAGAGCTCTTCTGGTCGACGAATTTCTAGAGAGTGAGGATATTCGCCGGATGGATTGGCCAGCCAGATCTCCAGACCTTAACCCTATAGAGCATGTCTAGGACGCTCTAGGGAGATTAATTGCAACTCGCAACCCCCTTGCGAGAACCATCCAGGGAATGAAAACAGCGGTTCTGATCGCGTGGGACCAATTGCCACAGGAAATGATAAACTGCCTTATTTCAAGTATAAAATCACGCTGCGAGACCTGTATATCTGTAAGAGGGGATTATTAACCCATTTTTTTGTTTATTCTGCAATCTCTGTTTCATACCTTCCGACTCCAACGAGTGTTACGCACGATCATGCGTGTGTATTACAATTATTGAATGGCTATTTGCTTTGTATTGTATCAATGTATGTACTTATCTAATTTCATTAAATCGGTACAGTAGTTCTAGAGATAATCGACCAAGTCTGGAAATTCTCTTAATTTCGTACACCAGTGTAGTTCCCTTCTCCTTTTGGTAGTAAGTGGGTAGGCGAGAGTTGTTCATCTTTATATGTATAACAGTGTAACACTACTCTATCATGAAGTACGTTTTGGTAGTTACACAGTTGCACGGTTTCATTTTGACTTGCTAAAGATACATCATCAAGACAACCAGGGAACTAAGCATTCGTTGCTGAGAATGTAGCTGTCTCGCTGTTGACACGGAGTATCTTGGAAAGCGCTGCTACTTGTCATTCACCATGAATTGAATGTTTGGGAGTAATGGTACAACACAGGAAGGAATGCTTCTGAAAGACTTTAGGGAAGCTGAATTGCATTTCCGTATCGTCTTGAAGAAACAAGGAAACTTCGAGCAGGTAATCAGAATTCGGCACACCGGATCTTCTCTTCGGTAGTTTATTACGGATCTTCTGTAATAACAGTTGTGTTGTTACAGTGCGACGTTAATTAAAATACCTACCATCAGACTTTGGAAGAAGTGAGATTCTAACTCGTAACCTAGATCTTCAGTCTAATAATTGAGCTATGCCTATAACCACTCGATAACTGGAAGGTCTTTCTAATACTATCTTATCATAGCAATCCTATCTATAGATATTGTAAAAAATAATTTTCATTTTTTTAGTACTATTTGTATTCTTTTTAATTATTTCGATACTATAAATATACGTTTAGCCCGTTAAGTTGCTCCAGTGTGACGGTAATTCAAAACGAGCAAATACCAAATACAAATATACGGTAACTATGCAAACTATACCCATTCTCATGGAATTTTTTTTTTAATTTCAGGTTAGAAAATTATATGTTTTGTTCTTTTTTATTTTGTCAAGACTTGATATCTTTCAAAATATTTAGTCGTGTTTCAGAGATAATTTTTCAGTTACGTCAGATTTAGTGTTCTCTATACTTTATGTGCGTTCTTTTGAAAACTATGATATGACCAAAATAAAGTGCAACTTATATTTATTTTGTGTTCATAAATGTAATAAAATTATGATAACAGAATGTTAAAAAAGAGTATTTTTGTTCATGCTGTTTTACTACACTACCCTCGATTTATATCCCGCCGTTAGTCGCGCTACCTTTTGTAACATGAGTAGGCGCGACGGTCATATCCTCCGGGGAAATTTTTACATCAGATAGGAACTGTGTCTGTCTATTTAGACGACATCTCTCCTTTCATGTGTTCAAATCATCAAATCTAATGCATCTCAAAAGAAATTTAAATCTTTTGAAAGACATATTAGAACGAAAAATATCTAATCCGCTTCCATAATCTTCCCATAAATCTGATACGTAGTGATGTGATGATTTCATTACACCCGAAATGTACAGCAAGCCTAGTACTGCCATTAGTTCATGTTTAGTAGTAAGTATGCAGTCAATCTCCCTAGCAAACTTCTCTTGTTGCTTTTTTATATGTAACAGTTTGTACAATCAACTATTTTGATGATAATAGGTCTCTGGAAAATATAATACACATGCTTCTAAGAGGGTTTTAGAATCCCGAGCAGATGGGCACGACAGGCAAATGTGACACAATGTTATGCTTACTACGACGAACATTCAGTCTAGTGCAGTTTTTCTTCACTCAGTTTTATCTTTCCTTATAAAAAGGTCTTCATTCAAATCCTCGACGTCACTGGTAACATCTATTCGGTGATTATCTACTTCACAAACGTGCATTAATATGTCTTCTTCAGAAATAGTTGCACCATTACTTAAATCATTATGTTCTAATTCATCAGAAAGCTGCAAAGATTCCGCAGCAGTCAAAGACTTTTTTCATTTTGAAGCGCTACCAACAACAACAACGTGGAGAAATGAATGCGTAATCTACTACAAATTTCAGCTAACGTCAATTGGCGCATCGTGGTCAGTTTGACCAAACTTCTCTCTCAGATAACACAATTTCCTAGAATTTTACAAAAATGAGGCCAAACGGAGAAATGGCTTGAGTACACTTCGAAGATCAGCTACACAATGGTATTCCTCTCTATTTGAAAAGGACGGGGATGTACAAAAGAAAAAAAACATGCACATACGGGGAAAAGACCAATGCTTGATTAGCAGAGATATATTATACCATCTAACTCTCATTTTTTCAACTAACATCGACCAAACTATAACAAAATATGTGTTTTTGCATCATAACTACATCCACTCTCCAGTTATTATTACTATACACATAACTTTTAAAAGATAATAGTAGATCATCAGTCTTCATGGAATCAATCATGCCCAAGCTAAACTCAGATAGATTTCATTACTACTCAGAATTTTCAAAAGAATAATATTAAATCACGAGACTTCATAGAATTAATCCTGTCCAGGCTATATTCAGATATTCAACTTTTTAAATCAAGAGCGCATTTATTTGCAACTTCCGATAACTAGTTTGTTTGAATAAATTAGACCATTGCAGTATATTTTGTAAAATAAATGGCTTGTACGGAAAATATAATTGTTAACTTGCTTTAAAAGTGTAAATGTTTTTGAATATAGAAAATTTCCGAATTCATATTTGACTTTTAAAGTTGCAAAGGTAATATGTTCCACAAAATGTTTCCATAGAAAAGCGAATATCACATGATATAAACTAATGGCAATGTAAAACTCTTCAAGAAACTACATGGACTTACGACACTGTTCCTATTAGTAATCGTGATTGTCAAACAATAATAATTGACTATGGGATGAGAGGAGTTATTAACAGAGGTCAGGTAATCGATGATCATTCTGAGTTTTGGTTGGGTCTGAAACTGACATGAGGAGGTAGTTGGAATTTCTCCGGGAGCAGACAAATCTGCTAGAGAGCATGATCTGTGATGCACGTGCTCTTCGATGAGAACCGAAGGGTTAAAGCAGCACCAGTAGCATCATACCTGGAATATCGCAGTCAAATTCAACGACACTCCATAGTCCAAATACCACAGACTTTAGTCGGCAAGTCCACCCATCCCATAGTCAATTAGTGGTGATTTTACTGCTCCCAATTTCCTATAGCCATAGCGATGTAAGTACTTTTATATTTTATTGAATGACGTGATTTGAGGTTAGGATTTAAGTCCTATTTTCTTATGAAATAGACCTTGTCATAAAATAGGCAGAGTATATGGCGGAGTCACTGTAGATCACTGAACGCTATGTCACTTGGGCTTATGGAACGACGTGGGCCAAACGTCTATCAAAGCACAGAATAGGTAATTACTCTGAATAACCACTTGCACTAATCAATAATAAGTTCCACGTTATGATTCATGATTTTTCCAAAAACCACAAGGCATGTCTTCAAACCAACCAACGAAAGAAATAAAATGAAGTTATGCAATTATGCTTCCTTTGAAGGTCGATGGAGAGTTATAAAGTAATAATGTCACATGATCCAATGCAAAATAGGACTTAAATCATCGTGCCTGTACCTAAATGGCAAGAATAAATCAATCATATTAATTCGCTTTTCCATAACATTATTTATTCGATCACGTTTACGTCATGGCGACAGTTTCTATGCTAAGCTCGATGAAAAAAGAACTAGTTAAAAGTATAATCTTAAACACTGAAAACAGTAGAAACTCAGTGGATCCGTCAGTATTCCATCCGTCATTACACCAACGTATCTGACAAAAAAAATGCAGATCCGATTCATCGGAAAGAGAGAAAATATTCAAAATTCACGATAACAACTCCGGAATCTATTCACATTTTCTCCCAAAGCACAATTACTTGAATATGAGGCCTCACATTCTAATTTTTGTGCGTCAGAAACAAAGTGATTTATTCCCCCGCACCAAGCTATCTGATCCTCTCTTGAAGAAGTATCAAGAACTTTGATGAACTGATTTGGGAAACTAATGGATGCACATTACTGCTAAGGAAAGGTGGGTGTGTGCCACCTTAAGGCACAAGATGCATCCTTATTACTCTTCAGGTGGAGTCCGGAAAAAAGTCGGGAAGAGTAAACGGAAGAAAGGAGCTTAAAATGATGCGAAAAACTATTTATTTCTTTTGCATATCCCATTATTCGGAATGCGCGTTGGCCTTGCATTCGCAGGTAGGGAAAGAAAGTTTTATTTATATGTTTATTTCCCTCCTACACAATTTATTTGATAATAAAGTTTTTCAGGCGAAAGGAAACTTTCGATAAAGCACGTTCAAAGTAAAGGAATTCATGTATGTATTTTTTGTGCGCTGGTGAAAAGGAAACTCGCATTGGCGTGAGATTTAAACATCCGTAGACCTTAACATATGTTTCTCTGATCCGAGAACTATCTTTTTTCGGGCTGAAATACGGCTGTGTGAACTTTGCACTTCTTCCGTGCACTCGATATAATCATATTTATCGCTGAAGGAAAGTTCGTACGGAAAACATAAATTCTATCCTCTGAGCGTCGCGAGATATCCAAGAGTAGCTTTGCTTTTACCCTTCTTCACATAATGACTAAATAACCACATCTTCTAAAGATTCATGTATTCCTTCGACGATTATATTATTTCTTTTCTTAGAATAGTGTCTACCTTTGGTATGGTTCTATCGACCCTTTGTTTGCATAATATAATCTTTTGGAACGATGCTATTGGCACTGAGCAATAAAATGATATAGAAATATTATACTGACCCGTTTTGTACAGTATAATTAATTGAAATGCTTATATTGGCTCATTCTGCATAGTATAAATTTCACATAATAACTAAATAACAACATCTTCTAAAAATTCAAGGATTCCTTCGACTATTCCATTTGTTCTTTTCTTAAAATAGTGTCTATCATTGGAATGATTATATCGACCCTTTTTTGCATAATATAATCTTTTGGAAAGATTCTATTGGCACATCCTAAGCAATAAAATGATTTCGAAATGTTATATTGGTCCGTTCTGTACAATATAATTAATTCAAACGCTTATATTGGCTGATTCTGCACAGTAGAAATGAATAAATAAACACGTCTTCTAAAAATTCATGGATTCCTTAGACATTTCTATTGATACTTTTCTTAGAATGGTGCCTAAGATTGGAATTATTCTATCGACCCTTTTTTGCTGAGTATAATATTTTGTAACGATTATATTGGCACATTCTGAGCAATCAAATGCTTTGGAAATATTATATTGGCCCGTTCTGTGCAATACAATTTATTGAAACGATTATATTGGCTCATTCTGCTTAACAGTAATTTGAAACAATTCTATTGGCTCATTAGATAGAATAAAACAATTTGGAACGATTGTATTGACTCATTCTGCATAATAGATAAATGGGGAGGTATTCAATTGTTCTTTTCCTTACGATATAATCCATTGGAAAGACCCTTTTGTACCGTTTCCTTTGATTACAAGCTCTTGCTAAGATTATATTGCTTATTTCCTCAGAATATAATCACTTGGAACGATTCTATTGTCCAGTTGTCTGATATAAAATTCTTTTGAAATGTTCCTTTGCTTGTTTCCTTAGATTACAATCGTTTGAAAAGATTCTATTAGTCAAGAAGGTAAAAATTTTTTAGAAGTAATGCAGGGAAAAATAAAAGTTTCAAATATCATATATGTGTCTGAACCCTCAGATGATTAGAAGTTAAACTATTCGTATACTTCAGAATAGTTTGACTCTACGAAAACTTAACCAAACCACACTTGGATACGTTAAAGATAAAATATGGAACATCAAAGCATACTTTTCTTAGTACCAGGCTGATAAATTTGAGTAAATAAAAGTTTTGAAACTTCATCAAGATCACCCTTTTAATCTATTCAAGCATCGGATTTCGTGCGTTTTTAAACATCTACCTTAGGATTAAAGGATATCTAGTGTAAAAGTTATCCACAACATTTTTAAATAATGCACTGGATGAAAGATATGTAGAATTGGAAGAGGGCTTTGATAATTTAAAACACCAGCGTGTTTCACCTCAGACATTTTCATTTTGCATTCCATTTCAGAGATTATATTTATTCCTTGTAGATAATTCATGTAATCATACTTACTGAAATGCATAATTTTCACAGATATCAACAATTTCATTAAAACTATCTTAGAATGATGGTTATTCAATGTATACTACTTAAAGAATCATCCGTGTTTTTTGATTTTGTTAACGAGTTTTATGTTATACGAGCTAAGTACACTTCTTCATAAATATACAATTATTTGTTCAGCATAAGCAATAACAAAACTTAATTCGGTAATTTCAACGACTAATAATCAAGGTAACAATTTAATTAAACGTTGGATGAGTATAAATATGAATTATGAATGATTCGGTTACGAAGCAAAACTAATAATTCAAGTACTTATATTTTTATTCTACTTCACAAATATAAGTACAGCATTTGTGATGTATTTGTATAGCATTAACCTATTTTTAACCTCTTAGTATAGCATTATACCAATAGGTTAATCAGTGAGAGAAATGTGGGTTAAGATGCATTGAAGAGGACAGTTAATTCATCGAGCGATTTGGAACGAATTTTGTTTACCCATCTTCTTCCGTTTTAAAAAGCTTTTGCTGTCGTAATCCTTTGGAAATGGAGACAAATTTCACTTCGAGATATAACGTCCCCTGCAATGCATCCTCATAGAAATATGTACACAACACTAAAATTTGTGAGTTGAGTGTTAAAAATAATTACGCTCATACAAAACAGATTCCTGATTAACATTAAGTAATAACACATTGCGCATATGGAACATAATTATTTCCTTACATTTGTTAAATGTCGAAGAATAAAACTACATCATCAGATCAGAAATTAAAACATGTATTCGATGAAGTTATTTCAAAAATGTAATAGAGTTTGTTCTTTGAGGTTCGGGAGAGTTCTAAAATTTGAGATGTTTCGTTAATTAGCAATAGGTTTAAAATAGCTTTTTTACTCAATTTATAGGTAGCAGTACGTTTTTTAAATGTTTACCTTATCGTTATGTAGGAAGTTGATTTACTTAGTAATGAAGCAACACAAACGGATGTTATTGGTGACTGTCTGGGATAAATCCCGAAAAATAATGAATATTTACGATAACAACTTAATTTTGATCCACGTCAGATGGCGAAATCAACACCTGAGCTGGTACTCCACTCTTCAAACGTTCATACCATGCGAACCTATATGAGATCATGACAAATTTTTTGAACCCCCATAACGATATTCGGTTGCATCAAGTTTCAAACTTTCAACCTTCCTGTTGCTTATCTATGATTCTACCAACTGGGCTACCAAGAATCTCTCGCTTGAGTATTGTTCCTGAAACAGTCGCCACTAGGAAATTGGTGTTTCTCCAGTACGAAGTACGTGCAGCTGCCCATCTACTCAAGTACAGTCAGTACCGGCTATATGGTCACCCTGTTACAAGGTCACACCGCTTATATGGTCAGTTTTCTAAAGTCCCGTCGAACTTAATAGGGAAACATGTGTTGGAGCGCTCCGCTTAGATAGTCATTTTATTTTTCTCTGTATCGGTTATAGGGTCGGATTTTATATTTTCAATGAGGTTATCGGTTTTTTGTTGAATGATTACCAACTGGGCTACCAAGAATCTCTCGCTTGAGTATTGTTCCTGAAACAGTCGCCACTAGGAAATTGCGTTTCTCCAGTACGAAGTACGTGCAGCTGCCCATCTACTCAAGTACAGTCAGTACCGGCTATATGGTCACCCTGTTACAAGGTCACACCGCTTATATGGTCAGTTTTCTAAAGTCCCGTCGAACTTAATAGGGAAACATGTGTTGGAGCGCTCCGCTTAGATAGTCATTTTATTTTTCTCTGTATCGGTTATAGGGTCGGATTTTATATTTTCAATGAGGTTATCGGTTTTTTGTTGAATGATTACCAACTGGGCTACCAAGAATCTCTCGCTTGAGTATTGTTCCTGAAACAGTCGCCACTAGGAAATTGCGTTTCTCCAGTACGAAGTACGTGCAGCTGCCCATCTACTCAAGTACAGTCAGTACCGGCTATATGGTCACCCTGTTACAAGGTCACACCGCTTATATGGTCAGTTTTCTAAAGTCCCGTCGAACTTAATAGGGAAACATGTGTTGGAGCGCTCCGCTTAGATAGTCATTTTATTTTTCTCTGTATCGGTTATAGGGTCGGATTTTATATTTTCAATGAGGTTATCGGTTTTTTGTTGAATGATTACCAACTGGGCTACCAAGAATCTCTCGCTTGAGTATTGTTCCTGAAACAGTCGCCACTAGGAAATTGCGTTTCTCCAGTACGAAGTACGTGCAGCTGCCCATCTACTCAAGTACAGTCAGTACCGGCTATATGGTCAACCTGTTACAAGGTCACACCGCTTATATGGTCAGTTTTCTAAAGTCCCGTCGAACTTAATAGGGAAACATGTGTTGGAGCGCTCCGCTTAGATAGTCATTTTATTTTTCTCTGTATCGGTTATAGGGTCGGATTTTATATTTTCAATGAGGTTATCGGTTTTTTGTTGAATGATTACCAACTGGGCTACCAAGAATCTCTCGCTTGAGTATTGTTCCTGAAACAGTCGCCACTAGGAAATTGCGTTTCTCCAGTACGAAGTACGTGCAGCTGCCCATCTACTCAAGTACAGTCAGTACCGGCTATATGGTCACCCTGTTACAAGGTCACACCGCTTAGATGGTCAGTTTTCTAAAGTCCCGTCGAACTTAATAGGGAAACATGTGTTGGAGCGCTCCGCTTAGATAGTCATTTTATTTTTCTCTGTATCGGTTATAGGGTCAGATTTTATATTTTCAATGAGGTTATCGGTTTTTTGTTGAAAATAGTAATTGTATCATTTCTTAAGGCGGGGAGCAACACAGGGAATGATCTGAAGAAAAAAGTCCTCCAAAGATATGAATATGCCAACGTCTTCAACGTTGATGGATGTGGACTTTTTTCTCGGATCTTGCCAGACAGAACTCTTTGTTTCGAAGGTGAAAAATGTTTAGGGGAAAGAAGAGTAAGGAACGCTTAACCGTGTACTGCAGTAGGCATTGGCTTGGAGCTTACCATGAATTTGAACCAAGGTCCCAGTCCACACCAGGAGAAACACCCCTATACCATAATCCCACCTCCGCCAAACTTTACTGTGGGCACGACGCATTCTGGCAGGAGGCGTTCTCCATGCAAACGCCAGACCCTGCCTTCCGATCAGTAGAGGTTGAACCTTGATTCTTCGATCCAGAGATCCTGTTTAGTATAATTTTTTTTTTTTAATGTTCTTAAAAGTTTAATTATTTGTTTATGAGCAATCTATTCTGATAGGTGAATATAATCCTGCCATAATTAAATAATGTAGTATTGTTCCGCATATATGATCACACTGCTTATATGGTCTGATTTTTCTGGACCGCTGAGCTGACCATATAACGGATACTGACTGTATCACTTATTTGAATATTTAGACGCTCGAAATACTTGGGTCTAGAAAGAAGACCTCAATACCCCAAGATTCGTCGTCAACGCAATAAGCTTGCATCAGGCAGTGCATTGTCCACCGGATTGCATTACTCTCTCCACGCATTCCTCCTGTCATTTTATTTCGCAACAGTATCCCACATACGCCCAAGCAAAAGATATACAGCGAGAATCTAATTTCAGTCATATCGCTTGCGTCGGGAGAAACACACCCGACCACTACCCACTGTGAAGATTCCCTTGAAAGAATGGAGGAAGCACACGTGTAGGTAATATATAAAATAGAAACTTCTCGAATTTTCAATCTCCTGTAAGAAAAAGCTATTGTTAGGGAAGATTTGACACTCTCTCGTTGACAAGTAGAGAAATATATTTTCCCTTCTTTCTAACATAAGGTTGTGAGTGGAAATGGAAACTGAAGTACCTTGAAGTTGTCAAGATGGGCTCTTTTTTCCTTGATTCCGGCCAATTGTCGGTTAACAAAAACACCACTGGAAAGATTCATATTGGAAATAGCTCTGTCTAAGATAAACGCAGTTTCTGTTTTAGACTAGGAGGGTCTACTTTAAGCAGAATATTCCATTTCCTACATCCGTTGTTTCTTTTTGAGGGATGGTAGTGACCTCTAGAGGACATAGGGGAAATGGAGTTGAAAGTGCGTTTTATTTATGGGTGATGCAATAGTGATGTATGGAGAATCACCGTAGTATGTGTAAGCAATATGTGTGCATCAATTGCAATCAAAATCATTTTGGAAATAGCTCTGTCTAATATAAACGTCGTGTCTGTTTTAGACTAGGAGGGTCTACTTTAAGCAGAATACTCCATTTCCTACATCCGTTGTTTCTTTTTGAGGGATGGTAGTGACCTCTAGAGGACATAGGGGAAATGGAGTTGAAAGTGCGTTTTATTTATGGGTGATGCAATAGTGATGTATGGAGAATCACCGTAGTATGTGTAAGCAATATGTGTGCATCAATTGCAATCAAAATCATTTTGGAAATAGCTCTGTCTAATATAAACGTCGTGTCTGTTTTAGACTAGGAGGGTCTACTTTAAGCAGAATACTCCATTTCCTACATCCGTTGTTTCTTTTTGAGGGATGGTAGTGACCTCTAGAGGACATAGGGGAAATGGAGTTGAAAGTGCGTTTTATTTATGGGTGATGCAATAGTGATGTATGGAGAATCACCGTAGTATGTGTAAGCAATATGTGTGCATCAATTGCAATCAAAATCATTTTGGAAATAGCTCTGTCTAATATAAACGTCGTGTCTGTTTTAGACTAGGAGGGTCTACTTTAAGCAGAATACTCCATTTCCTACATCCGTTGTTTCTTTTTGAGGGATGGTAGTGACCTCTAGAGGACATAGGGGAAATGGAGTTGAAAGTGCGTTTTATTTATGGGTGATGCAATAGTGATGTATGGAGAATCACCGTAGTATGTGTAAGCAATATGTGTGCATCAATTGCAATCAAAATCATTTTGGAAATAGCTCTGTCTAATATAAACGTCGTGTCTGTTTTAGACTAGGAGGGTCTACTTTAAGCAGAATACTCCATTTCCTACATCCGTTGTTTCTTTTTGAGGGATGGTAGTGACCTCTAGAGGACATAGGGGAAATGGAGTTGAAAGTGCGTTTTATTTATGGGTGATGCAATAGTGATGTATGGAGAATCACCGTAGTATGTGTAAGCAATATGTGTGCATCAATTGCAATCAAAATCATTTTGGAAATAGCTCTGTCTAATATAAACGTCGTGTCTATTTTAGACTAGGAGGGTCTACTTTAAGCAGAATACTCCATTTCCTACATCCGTTGTTTCTTTTTGAGGGATGGTAGTGACCTCTAGAGGACATAGGGGAAATGGAGTTGAAAGTGCGTTTTATTTATGGGTGATGCAATAGTGATGTATGGAGAATCACCGTAGTATGTGTAAGCAATATGTGTGCATCAATTGCAATCAAAATCATTTTGGAAATAGCTCTGTCTAATATAAACGTCGTGTCTATTTTAGACTAGGAGGGTCTACTTTAAGCAGAATACTCCATTTCCTACATCCGTTGTTTCTTTTTGAGGGATGGTAGTGACCTCTAGAGGACATAGGGGAAATGGAGTTGAAAGTGCGTTTTATTTATGGGTGATGCAATAGTGATGTATGGAGAATCACCGTAGGATGTGTAAGCAATATGTGTGCATCAATTGCAATCAAAATCATTTTGGAAATAGCTCTGTCTAATATAAACGTCGTGTCTGTTTTAGACTAGGAGGGTCTACTTTAAGCAGAATACTCCAGTTCCTACATCCATTGTTCCTTTTTGAGGGATGGTAGTGACCTCTAGAGCAGTGGTCCCCAACCCCCGGGCCGCGGACCGGTACCGGTCCGTGGATCAAATGGTACCGGGCCGTCCAAGAAATATTAAATTATTTTCATTTTATTTTCTTTGGTGTATTTATCTCGGGTTTGTGCGGTTCTTATCTATGAAATGTCCACTCAAATTAGGAGGCGGTAAATCAGAACTTGAAATTTGTTCTGTTACTAGAGCTTCAATTATGATTTCTGAATTCTGTATGTCTCCATTTTCTAATTTTGAGAAATGTGACAGCTGTTTTCAAGTTGCAGACAAAGTAGCTGCATTTAAATCCAAACTGAAGTTGTGGGGACGGCGCGTGAACAGAGGCATTTTGGACATGTTTCAGACATTAGCGGAAATTTTAGGCGAGACTGAGCCTAAACATTCATTCTCCTAGTTCGTGCACGATCACCTGTCTTTGCTTTTAAACGAGTTTGAGCGCTTCGAGGGTTTTTTGTGGCTGGGAAACTATTTTATTGATTTAGCGTTCTAGTGAGTTAAAATGTTAAATCACATTATATTAATTTTTTGGTGTAACAGTATTTTATTTTGAAGGCAATCCAATTTTGTTTAAATCCAATTAAATTAAAATTATTAAATCAAATCAATCTAAAATATAAACAATCAACGTATCATTCCCCCCCCCCACCCCCACCCCGCCCCTCCCCCAGCGGGCCGCGTTAAAATTATCAAACGTTGATCCGGTCCGCGGCGATAAAAAGGTTGGGGAGCACTGCTCTAGAGGACATAGGGGAAATGGAGTTGAAAGGCGTTTTATTTATGGGTGATGGAATAGTGCTAGTGATGTGGGGGGGGGGGGGAATCACCGTGGTATGTGTAAGCAATGTGTGTACATCAATTGCAATCAAAATCAAAATTAAATATTGCTAAATATTCAAAAAGACATCTAAACCAAAGCGACAAAAAGTAACTAGACGAAAACTGATGTACATAGAAACAATCAAAAAATTGCATAACTGATCAAAATTAAAAAAATTTTAAAGGTATCCAAACCAAAAGTTAAAAAATTTATGCTTTTAAAAATGAAATAAATTATACAACCTTAATCCAGTTACTCAAATGCAAGATTGGTGGAATCACAGTCGTACTGCGTCTGAACTGGCCAAATTGTGAAACGAAAATACAGATTGAAAACTGTTGCCATTCTTAGAAAACCAAATAATACAAAAATATGGCAATAAATTAATTAAAAAAATTTGAATAATTAATTTAGAAATTCGAGGTTTGCACAAAACTGGTTTAAATGTGGTACAAATTTTCAAGTTTGTTGAGATGTTCAATCTAGACTAAATGATTGTGAAGAAGACGATTACATAGGACGAAAAAGTCGTGACGTCATAGTCAAATGAAGCTAAACTCAAATTGCGAAGATATCCGATCAGAGTAACGTCACAATCTCTTGCGAAAATATGAAAGATATTCTATTTAAAAATTATTTTTATTAAAACAAAATCAAATGTATAAAATATCGATCTAGTGTAAAATTTTTCGCAGATATCAAATCCGTTGAAATTTATATTCTATCTTTCTGAGACAGAAAAAACCACTGAAGAACGCCAGTCTAAACTTTGTATTTGCTTTCCTTTACTCAAATCTCCGTAGCTCAGGAAATAAAAATGAATGAATCAATCTCTTTAACGATCGCGAAGGTCAAATTCTCCGCGGCGAACACTAACGTTAGACTCGGCACAGTTCCAAAAGTGTCGAAAAGTTGGTACGAGGAAGAAAAAATTAATAAATTCATTTTAAAATGATTAAATTTGAAATTCGGGCTTGGCATAAAATTCGCAAAACAATAGGATTAACTGCGTGCCAAATTTCATTATTGTATGTTCTATAGATTCATCAGGACACTGCATACATGCAGGAAAACAATCCCTTTTATAATAGTAGATATATTTCTTCCATGAGCTTACATAGACCAATTAGATTGAAATCAGAACCTTATCTCAAATGGATTTATTTGAAAAATGACACAAGAAAAACAATATTCATAAAAGAGTAATCCTTCGTATTATTCTCAATTCATCGGCGCCTTCATATTTTAGTTATACCCCAACATATTGTAAAAATAACATTGGATCTAATGATGAGTTAATCCATGGTAAATCATCGTTTATAAGATTTTTTTAAAAATCATGAATGCAAAAATTCCTGACACAAAACCATTCAAGGACCTTTTTCTTTATTTTTTCATTATACCTTTACAATTGATGCTTTTTTTTATTTTAAAATATTGTTGAAAAGGATATATTTCTGATATGCAAGAAAAAAACTATCAATAAATATTTGTTGTACAATTGCATTTTTTGATGTGATGAATTATTCATGAACTTAAGATAATAATTTACATTAGTTGTACTTTTAATCATCGAAAAAGAAGGTATACATTGCGTTAGTCAGATCAAATGTAAATAGTGTCTAAACTTTGAATGTTTATGTAGTTAACAGGCTATTGAATGATAATAATGCTTAAAATAGAAAAAAAGACTGAATCAACATTTTTATAACAGAAATAATATAAGTTTTCTAATTTATTAATGCCAAAATTTTTGGACTTCGAAGTTTATGAATTTTATAAAATTTATTTTTGTGAGCATTTGTTTATAACTAAATGCAACATGCGAAACAAAAATAAACTATAAATAAAATAAAAACAAGACAAAACACTTACGAAAATAAGATCAATCTTATCATAATAGCTTTATTAAAAACGAAAACTAATTTTAAAATTATTATACACAATCTTTTTTTATATTTTTATTGTAAAGTATGACACAAGGTCAATAGTTGAACACCTAAGTTATGGTATGGTCTACGATCATAAATAAATACTTTTGTTTTACTTCTCTGATAAGTTGTACTTTTAATATATTTCACCCTTTAAAATAAAATACAAACTATTATAAAATGCAAACTCGAAAATATGCATATATTCAGTATAAAATGTGTAGTAGATTGATAAGAAATTTTAAACGAATTACCATTCTAATTTTACTGATGGTTAATCGTCTAAGAAATCCACTCGCATATATCTGTTCTGCAACCCTCACTCTTCTCGTTATGATCCCTAAGCAGTTGCAACCTTATGGACAGAAAGAATCCTAGGATTCTTTCAACTTATAATGGCATTTAGTCATTATGTTTGTTATGGAGTAAATGTAACATTACAGAGTTAACCTCATTATACTGAGATGGGTAATTACTAACAAAGATAGCCGTATATCTATAATACGTGCTTTTTATCTGAATAAAGATGAGTACATCAAAAAATGTGATTGAAGTCACACTTCTATCCGTAAGACACTTCCTGTGGTATTTCCTGAAAAACAATATAAGAATATAAAAATAATTTTGGAAAGTTGGGTAAAGAACACAAACTGTAGTTTTGACGTGAATACTAGGGACTGATGTTGGATTATGGAAAGAATGAAGCAAACATAGGATTGTTATTAAGAATAATTAACAATAATTTTATAGTTTGAAAGATTAAAGAGCAGTTTGATATTAATATAGAAAAGTAATTTTGAGGGTGATAGATTTCTGAGGACACCATCTACGCAATCCTCACTCACTGCAATCCAAAGTTACACTGGCCCAAAACTCGCTTAGCACCGTAGAATTCTGACATTTTGCGGACCCGTATCCGGGATCAGTGCGCTTGCACACTAGGTCCAAATGTCATGTCCGGTACGGATATCCTTCTTCTACACGTTATATTTATCTTCATCATGATGCTTTTAGTTCTGCTATCATAAGAGACAAAACAGCTGTAAAACTTTTTGGAGTTTTCAAGTGAGTTCCCCATTACTGTTCCGACTTTCAGAAGTATTCACATAAAAATTGCTTCCAGCGATAAGTCGTGTTTTGTGTTAATTTTACGTCTAGCTGTTAGTCAATTTGTATTCCCATTTCCTTCTACCTTTACGGACGTTTGTTAAGATCACAAACAAAATTACGTTCCATGATCTAAATCATTTTTGAATAAACATACATATTCACGTATACCTTCATTAATGATAAGCTAACCTTTAATTTCAAGAAGTTTTTCCAGACTCTTTCAGCAGCAATTAAAGAATCTTGGTAGATTATTCGAAACAATATCATTCGTCTTATTAACTACATTTTTTAAATCGTTGATAAAGCGCATTGAGATTTCGGAAAACGAAATAAGAGTCGCGAAAATTTGGAAGGGATTTTAATTAAGACTCTTAAGTAATGAAGGATACATTTTGATATTTGTTTCCAAAAATTAAATTATATGCTACTAAGAACATTATTCGTGGATACAGTTTCAAATTTCCAAATTTTCAAAGCTGACATAATGAATCTTCAATTTGTAAATTTTTCTCATTTATCTGCATGCATTTTCGAGTGCTTTCCATTAAAACGGGATCGCATTATTGGTAATGAGACGTACCAAATGTGAATGTATGCGCAAATCCTTGCAATGGATCTAATTAATGTTTTAGGAAGATATATTATCGATAAAATAGTTGGAAAAGGGGTTAGAGTGGAAAATTAAATAAGACTTTATTAGGAAGCATTAAGCTTAACGGAACTTTGAGAGAAATCTTGTTTATGACGTTGTATTTAGCTTTGAAACTTACAACTTGTGTATCTTTTCGAATTATGACGTAAACTTCTTTTCTTTCAGTTAACTACTTGTAATAATGTCTCAGATTATATTGGATTCATTAAATGAATTCATAAATAATAAAACACTGACGGAAAATTTCCTTCAGAAAATAAATGCAATAAAATTTTAAGGTCCCATCTTGTAAATAAGTGTGAATGAGTTAGTGTAATTTATAATTTCGGATAATCGAGGCTCTACTGTTAACTGTATTAGATCTTAAGTTTAACAACACTGCTACTGATAAATTGATTGTAATGTATTTATTAGGAAGTAAAGTTAAGTACTATTATATTCCTACTTAAGAGAAAGCAGTGGTCTACATTTTTATGAATACTTCAAATTCAAATTTTAAGTTTGGAAATTTTAAACGAAAGAAATTATTTTTTTGGTCCTTTGAACTAGAAAATCTCATATAAGTATAGATTCTGTTATTACGTTCTAGTGAAAATCATGCAATATTGACAAGTTATGTGTCCACCAGTGTGGAAATACAACAAGAAAATTACTTTTTTTACATTTCTTCAAAACTGAGTTCAAGAAAAGGTTGCAATTTCACCCTTTCATTTCTCTGAAAGAGAAAGAAAGGGGAAAAAACTATACATAAAAAAAGTTTTTACGGGACAACCAGAGAAACGTACCATCCTTTTAAAACTCGCAAAGTCAAGATAAGTCAGCAAAATACGTGGCTCTTCAAGCCCAGAAAAAGTGAGATAAAAATTCCAGAAAAGGTCGTGTTTTCCTTTTATCTGGGCTATTTTCCTTCTAGATTAAAGAAGGAGGCAGCAATTTCATGAATGCTGGCATTTCCTTTTTTGTGCGCGAAACTACCTCTCAGCGCATGTACAACGCTCAATTACAGAATTTTTCTTTGCCTTTTTTTATTCGATTTTTCTTTTTACGCGTAATCATATGTATTCCACGTTTTTTTTTCGTTCTGTTGTTTCCCGGTTAGCACACATCATTTTCAAAGCTGAACCGTATATTTCTAATTTTTTCCCTTACTTTTTCCTTCAACACCTGATGAGTTTTGACTTTTTTTTAATTTTTGGGTGCCCTCCCTTTCCTTTCAACTACATCTATTTTAGTGATAAATTAAATGAATGGTATGCAGGGATTTTTTTTTTTACCAAAGTTTAGTTCCTTGTTTTCTGATTAGATATCAGGAAGGATTCTTCCAGTAAAATGCCTTAAGGGAAAGGTTTTTCGCATACCCGAGATAATCACAGACTTGATTGTCTGCAACATCTTTTGGGGCATGTTTCATTTTTAGCCGTTCCCAAAAAATATTTTAGTTTCATAATTTTTTAAAAATGAAACCTGGAATTTCACGAATATTGCGAAAGTAAGTGATGTGCCACATAAAAATTGCATTTTACCACAATCTGTTTAATGCTCCCAGTGATTTCTACGAGATGTCTTGCCTATCATATTCTGCCCAATCTTCAAAAGGACAATATATATCGTCATTAAGATATTGCCGATTTCTTGATTATGACCATCTCATGATCCGGTCAATTCTTTTCTAATGACGAGAAAAAATAACGAGGATAGAAACTTAGTCTCAGTGCTATCCAGTAGTTAGACAAGACACTATTGAAACGTCAAAGAGGAAAGCATTAGTGTGATCTCAAGTGTTCGACTGCCATAGGCTTATATGTGCCATTTAACATGCAATTCGGTAATCAGTAGCACCAATACAAAACATTTATGCCTTTAAGTAATCAAGTGCAGTCAATAGTCTGAAGAAAGCAACAACCACTGTTCTTAGTAAGTCAACATGTAGCCAGTCGTTTCGAGAGAAATCACTTTTAATGGTATCCATTGCAATAGCACTATTCCGATCAGGCACTATTCAACTTTTTTCTTCCCTTTCTCACTGAGGTCCAAATTTATATATAGATTCAAAAAATCTAATGAACAAGTTGGAAAGAGTAAACCATAAACCTCAATAGACAAATATAGTGGATCTCCAAAACGGGTATTTTTTGCTATATGCTTTGTTTTGTTATTTTTGTATTCGGTACAGCATAACTGTTGCCCTTCTTCAATGGAAATTTCCATGGTCATGCTCGGTTAAAAGTTGCATAGCAAGGATGAGGAAGGTATTTACAGCATCACTAATTATACGAAGTGCTTAGTTTTGACCTCACTGGACAGATACAGCGGTTGGCTGATCTTCAGTAAAGATTCAATAAAGCCAACATGTGTTTTTAAATTTCTAACAGGATTTCCAGTATAATTTCTACAAAAACGGATTATTTGGCAATCTGCTTAGTTTTGCAATCCTGTTTACTCAGATATAGGATATTGCACTTCTTTCAATGCACATTTTTATGGGTCCCCACTCGTTTAAAAGTTGCATAGTAAGGATGAGTAAGGTCTTCACAGCACCAATGATTATTGGTTTTAAAACACTTCGAGAAGCTGTACCACAGACGTTTGGGCCAAAATAAGAACTTCAATAATAATTTATAACTTGTTGAATATTTATTTTATAATAGTCTTATAGTGGTTCTCGTATTGCAGCTTTATCTCAAAAAACCTATACGTTTGAAGATTAGTAATCTTTTTTCTTCTAACTTCCTCAAGTGCTTATCGAGACTCGTCCAATTCAGGGGCGAATCAAGTACACGGTGCAGATAAGTAGTTTATAAACTGTACTGTAGAGTCACTCTCTGGAATTCTAGATTAGGGATAAAGAATTGTCTATTTAGAGTAACAAAAACCGGCAATTAGGGTTTTTTCAGATACACTGGCAAATCATTTTGTTGACACCACAGGCATCTAATTTTCTTAGTACTACATTTAAAGTTTCACTTAGACCATATTGGGCCTTTTACTGGTGCTCCTCCATATGACAAGATGATCTGATAAAACAGCATAATTTGCTAGTAGCTATAAAGTAATTGGCAGTTTGTTAATCAAGACGTTAAAGAGAATCGGGCTCATCATAGTTCCCTGGGGTAATCCAGTCTCTGTTTACTTGAATCCATAAAGACTGCCATCATGCCGGACGTAACTGAAGCGTTGAGACGAGAAGTTTGTGATCCATAAAAACATGTTACCTTAAATATAAAATCCATGTAACTTATGAATGATTTGCAGCATCCCTACTCGATCAAACGCATATTTATAGTTAGTTTCCGAATGCATCAGTAACAGGTATACGTTAATCTATAAAATACTTTGCAGTTTGATGCAAGAATGTAACTAGTTGAATGATCAAGTTATATTCTCTACAGCCATAATGTGTGGGTGTTAATATTTTGTTAAATTATAGTTACCAAACTAGACGAGAAAAAGTCAATATTTTCCAACTGTTGGACAAAATACTTGTCAAAGTAAAAAGCTCTCAATAGAATGATCAGGTTTTTCTTTATTCAAAATATGTGTTATAATAACCTATTTTCCATGCTGGGTGACAACAGTATTCGAACTTAACTATAAAAAAACTCCAAAAGTACATATAGGGCATATTTACTCGGATTATGCAAGAATTCAGGTAATATAATGGGTTTTACCATATTCCAGACTCCTGATGGCTTTTTTACGATCGAAACTATCAAATTTCCTCTAATAAATCTTTTAAACATTGTGTTTTAACTCTTGATACATATAAAGCTCTTTTCTCATAATCTTTTGCTTTTCTTGAAATCTTCTCAAGCGTTGGATTTTTGAATAGAAAGTTACAAGTCATTTAAAATATCCTTGTTATAGTTATAAATTCTTTCGCTAAAACTCATGAGCTCCTTTGCCTCTCTAAGTGTTCCGTTTCTCAATTTGTTGACAAATTAAAAAACTTTTATTAAAAGATCTTTTCGATAAAATCATTAAAACATTATCTCTTTCAGCCGTAATCTCTCATCGCATAACAACAATGTTCATTTTACATTTCCAAACATCCACTGGTCACTTTAAATTTTTTGCTTTCATGCAAACTAGAGAAAACTTTCCTTTCAAAGAAGCAAAAGGCTCCTTGTCCAAACGTGTTGCAATCATATTGTTTTCCTCTAGGAATCGAACATTTAGCTGCTTTGATAATAGATTGGCAAAAATTAATATTTTCATTCAGGACATTTACCGGTTTTTCGAACTGAGATTAATTTTTTTCTGTGAAGCATCGCCATTATTATGTTTTAAATTCCATCTGTTATTCATATATTGCTGAGAAGTTGTTGATCGAACCTATAAAGTGAACTTCGCGGAATGATAATGCGATGACCAGAACCGGAATCATAAATTATTTACATGGTATATTTTTTAGCATTGCTGATTGGAAGCCAGCGTTAAGTCAGAAATTCTACCAATACCAATTTTCTGAAAGTAAGTGGGAATGTTAGAACATTTATAAATTAATTTCAAGCAATCGGAATTAAGCACATCTGCCACCATTTTACTTGTATGTTTTATATCTACTAATTTCCAATCATTATTGCGATTGACCCTTGTAGAGGTTTCATCGACGAGGTATCTCATCCTTAGAAAAACTAACCAGGTACTGTGGGACAAAATATTTGGTCGCTAGAAAACAAACATTGTCTTGATCTCATCATCATCAAAAAAATATCTAAGTCAATCGGTTTCCTTGATGACTAGATAGATATCTCGTCATAAGCGTAATTGACTAGAGTTTGATGAACGAGATATCTATTCGAAACCACTTGGAGGGTGAAAAACTCCACACAAAATTCAATAATTCTTAATTTCATAAGTTTAGTTTTGTATTGCGAGGAAGACTGTAGAAATCACAAATTAGATGATGACACTACTACCTCCACACATACACAATGATTTGTTCAGCTCCTCCATTTGACGAGCGATCACTAATAATGACAAAAGTGTTTACTTGCTCTTAATGGCAATCAGTATTGTCATCATTGGTGTTACATCTTGACTTGGGAAGACGTTCCGGGAAATATCAGTGCAGTGAACTCATTTCGGCCATTTCAGGTGTCTCTGAAAAAAAATATGATTCTTAACGGGTCGAATTTGATGTCTGAAACACATCTAAAAGCTTATGGAGAGATTCAAAGTTGAAGTAGATTTAGTACCCATGAATCACCACAAAAAGCCACTGAATCTGAATACCAACTGTTGCAACCTAAAACTGTATTATGTTGGAAAATCAAACATGGAATAATTGAATTGTTTGTTTCTCATCGAAAAATAAGAGTACACTTTCTTTTATATTTCCTTTTGATATCATATATATAGGAATTAAGATATATTATTGACTGCTTTAAATAAGAAACTCTTCTAAATGGAAAGTACTTTAAGTCAAGGGGAATTATAGGTTAATATTATCCCAAACATCAATAACATGTTTATATATTTCTTGAAGACTTAGCTATGGGTATGAAACCAAAGATAATAACATTATAAATGCAATTTGAAGATTTGCATATGGTATTCTTTTAATTATTTTTATTAGGTTTAGCTAATTTTGATATAGAAATGTTTGATTACAAAATAGATTATTCGGAAATGAACTAAATTTTCTCTTTTTTTTATGCATGGTTTTAACACAGTGGTACAATTTTTAGTTTTCTAAGATCAAAACATTCTAAGCATTGGTGTTTTAACGAGTTTAAAACATTTTTTTTTAAATTTGTCAATGCATCATCGCCATTTTATAATTCCTAAAAAAGATATGTTTCAATGGTAAAACCACATTTTGCGTACAATCCAAAATAATTAAAGCAAATGTTCTTGGGTATTACGCCTCAATTTCAAATCCCACATGATATAAAAAAAAAACGAATGCTTACACCCCCCCCCCAGTATGAACTGTGGAAATTAAAAGTTTCTACCACTTACTTACAATTAGGTATAAAAGGCATTTTATATCATGCAAATTTCTATATTAAGAATCTCAGGTTTGTGAAACATTCCAACTCACATATAAAATACTATGTATTACTAGAAAAATACACGAAATCACTATGCTAGAATTAAATTATTATAGATTGAATGTGTTAACCAGAAAAATACTAACTTCTCTTTTGTAGAAAAAAGTCAAATCATTCGACATTTTTATAACTTCTAGAACCTACTTTCGACACAAATCCTGTACATGCATTTTCATTCCTGTAATACATTCCGAATAGATCGCGCACTTGTTGCATGGCAGAGCTACAAAATGACGAAACGTGGCACTAAGGTTGCAACTACAAAAGACAATTTTGATTGAGATTTGGAATTCCCTTTTTTAAGTTCTTTTCATGCTCAACTTAATTCATAAAAAAGACGAATCTCTAGCGAGTGCTCTCGTTCTCATAGTCAATAAAACAATATTTTTTAATTGTGGCATTCAGTCATCAGGCATGCGATATTGTCGAATTTCGTTATATAAATGGGAAGGAGGACAAATTAATTTGATAAGATATTCATCACTAGGTGAATTTGAGGACAAATACATTTTTTCTTACGTTTTGAGATATAATTAAATAACTTGTTTTAAAATTGAATGTCTTCAATACAGAACTACAAGGTAACCTATTACCATTTAAGAAAATGGTAAATCGATTTTACATAGTTTTATTTTTTTTTAATTCCTTGTTTTCAATAAAATTTAAACATAAGTTGTTAAATACAGCTTCAACTTGTAAAATAACCTACCTTGACCTCCTGTCATTATGACAAAGAATTTTCTAATTTTGCAAATGTTCTAGTTCGGATTTTTTTATCATTATCATTCATTGATTAACGATGAAACTAAACTTAAAATTTCCTTTACTATGACTTACCTGCCAATTTGAACTTAAATACTTTCTGGTGGTGTTGCGTGTGATGAAATGGAAATGCAATTTATTTAATAAAAAATTTTAAAGCAGAAAGCACAAGAAAGCAGCGAAATAAAGAAAAAATAAGAGCTGTCGGGAAAAAAGTTGATCGAATGATATTAATTCGTAATCCTTTTTTATCTCTAAATTTTGCACATTTGAGACAACTTACAACTAAAAACTACACCGAATTTACAAACGCGAAATTAAATCAGAGCAAAAGAGACTGAAAATATCACTGCACGTGATCAACCCAAACGAGTGTTTTATTCCCACTCGTTGAAAAATATCGTCTGACCGAAATATTGGGAAATCACTTACATTCGTAAAAAACAAAAATAAGACACGAATAAATTAAAAATATTTACTTTTTCAGCAGAACGGGTAAAACAAATCAAGTAATCGTAATACATTCTCATATGTTTCAGCGCGAAACTTTCCTAAATATGTAACCAAAGAAGTTTTAAATAGTATATTCAGTGAACTAAAATAGGGTGCGTCAAATATAGAACGTTCGATTAAATCTTATGTGATAATAATCCTAACACAAGTTACAAAATAGAACGGGAAGACGAACATATAGACTTTCGCAATCTAGTTCAGTAATTAAATAAATGCAAGTACTCCCAGTGTGCAAAGTTTTATGAAAATATATTCAACCGTTTGGACGTAGAATGGGCACACACATATAGACAGACAGATGGATAGTAGACGAACAGACAGTTGGATAAACAGACAGAGACACAAAACTTACAGGAGACGGATTTGGCATTAGAAGGATCCATAAAGGATAAAAAACTTGAAATAGGTCGAAAATATTAAATGCACTCCATTTTCTTTACATAGATTCATTTTATCACTTTGTAAATTTGAAAAAACACAATGTCCATAAACATTGTACATATATCTAATTACTGTTCTTGCCACTAAATAAAATTGCTTAAAATCATATTTTCTATTCAAATTATTCAATAGAAATTTTTCATTGCAAGGAAATTCTTCATTCTTTTCAAGAATGCATAAGATCGAATATTTTAATTTTATGGAGTTGTGATTGCTTTAGGGTTAATTTGCGCTCAGAATGGCATTTTTAACATGTATTTTCAATTACTATGAAACTTGCATTACGAAAGGCTTTCCAGTTAGAAACTATTTTCAACCCTGAAAAACAGTTGCAACTTAAAAATGTAGATTAGTTCTTCCATTTATGTTTCTTTATATTTCTTTGAGCATATTTTAAAAATTTGAACTTTAATTTTACTTATACATTTATTAATAAAAAGATAGATCAAAGAGAGTTTATAAATATTCTTTTGAACTTTTAAGAATAAAAAAAATATTCAGTTTCCGCAAAATATCCATAAGAATTATTCAAAATATTGAAGTAGTAAAAAATATTAACCCATACTATGTGCAGTGGAGCGTTCAAAATCCAACAAAAAGTTCCATCCTGCAATCTCGCGTATTTCTAAACTGTGTTCGAAAGAATTTCACAGAACAATTTGACTGATTTAAACTTTAAAATGTAAGTTGTTTTGTGAAAATTGGGAAAAACTGCGAGAAAAAAAAATTAGAATAATATTTTGTGGAACAGAAAATATTTCGAAACGTGCTTCAGGCAAACTGAACTTCAGTTACTTTTGAGAACAATTTTAACTTGTCATTCTCAATACTTGCTTTCAGAACAACCCTAAAAATGTCTTGTCATAGTGCCATGGCATTTAGGAACATTATAATTTAAAGAATTAAAATGTAATTGATAATGATTTTAATACAGATTTTAAAAAGTTTTGTATTTATATGATTAAGTAGCTTTCGCTTGAATTTTATACCTTTGTACACAGAATATTTTAAAGCTTCAAACTTTCCATGCGAATACTTTGATTTTGAAGTAACTTATCGATCAAATAAAGCTTCTGAAAAAAATATTTCATAAGAAATTCCTTTCAGTTTATAAAGTACTAAATAATATTATTTTTATTGCATGTAATCAATTTCACTTTATACGAATAAGCATTTTCGCAAAATCAGGATTTAACTTAAATTGTTATTAATTCCTGTAATATGAACCCATCAGAGTTCACACTTATTATATTCGTTCTGAAACCTGTAGTCTTCCTTCCGTGACTTTTACACAGATTTAAACTTTTTGATCTATTCAGTTTTCATAGCATAATTTCAGCAAATATACAAGTTAATTTAATCATTATGTGTTTTTAGGACGAAAAGCAATGCTACATTATTCCAAAATCTCATGACGTTCAGATGGTTAATTGGAACAATTAGAACTACAAACAATATATTTTAGAACTTTATGATATTAATAGTTGAAATGGTCATTGAAAGAATGTCATATTTGAGGGAAATACTATTTTCATACCTATCACGATCTCAAGCAAGTCGTAAACAGACTTAATAATTTTCTACTTATTCATACTTTTCTTGATGTGCTATAACTATCCCAGATCAATATTAGGCTTACTCAAGGTAATAATAGACTGTCATGTATATGAAAGATTTCATGATAATGATTTTACGATAAAAACTAAATGTGGCTTACTTATGAGTGAGTTTAGTTTGAAGATTAGTAGAGAGTAGAGTAGTATACTAAAACGAGATACTCTTAAGTGTAATGACAAGTTGGTGTAAATTTGATTATGTTCAATATTTTGTAAGTAGCCCAGTATACAAGACATAACATTTCTGTTCAATGTCTGGTAGATTGTAAATCTCATAAGAAAATTCTTACTTATGACTAAACTGAATTTGGGATTCGAACAATAGTTTGCTTAAATAATGTTTCGTAGTTACAAGTAATACAACTTATTCTGTTCAATATTGTGTATAGTAGTCTACTACACAAGATAAATTCTGTTCAATATGTTATTGAAAGAAAAATATTCTTATCGAAGAAATATTCTTAGAAATATTCTCATATATATGTTTTTGGTGAATGTTTTGCATCGATTTTTTCATTTTTATCTTAGCATCTTATTGAAAATATTTTATCTTGACTTTTAACATGTAAATATTATCAAATTATTTTTAACATGTAAAAAAATAGCATATCATAACAAAAAGTGTTTTTTTTTTAAATCATATCTCCTACTTTAAATATCACGTTGGGTTGTTGTGGAAGTATAGACAGTGGGGTGACAGCTCAGGTGTTGTATCGTCGTCATCTGAATGTGGTTCAAAATTACGTGGTGTTGTCCTCGGATCTTTCACTTAGGGGATTGATCACGGGCGATCGTCATTAGCCCATTGTGTTGCTGTAGTACGACGTTAATTAAAAATTACCAAATAAACTACTATAAAAAAATGAGCACAAGCATCCTTAACTAATTACAGAGACACTTAATTTGAACTTTTCAACCGATAACACATGCACATTGTTATTTTAATCAGACAAAGTAATTGATTCAGAAGGAGAACTTTGCTTTTCGTCAAGTTATCATGAGAAGTCAATTAGAAACTTTGTTGTGGGGAAAAATAATTGGATCCAAAAAAAGCCAAAACTAGAGCTAATTATTACTAGGAATACATTATTTAGTAGCTGCTACAGCAGGTATAATATTTTTTTTTTGTTAATTAATTTTACAAATGCTCTCTTTCGCTGTCTGAGTACTATATTTTTTTCGTATTTAATAATGAATTAAAATTGTTATGAACGTAAATTAGCAAATTAGATTGAAATGTCATTATTATCTAATTAAGAATTTTCACAATTTTCGTGATGTTGATGGGTTACGTTACATCTTTCCTAAATGTGGTACTTATTGAACAAAATCAAACGCAGCCTTATACACTTTATTGTATTTATCACTAAATGAATCAAATTTATATTTATGATATTGATGGCATTACGAAATAATTGTTTTAAGAGAGGATTTTCCTGACATGTACTTATTTATCGCATAATTGATTCTCTTAAAGCTTTTAAAATACAAAAAGCAATAATGTTAGTAAATATTTCTGTACTATTTTATTTTACCTCTAAATAATCTAAGAGGTTAATTTTATGTGCAAACAAACAACACAGAAGGAAAGCTTAAAATTTATTCAGAATTCATCCTTTAAAATTTTTACTGACAAAATTCTGAAATCGTATTCGAAAAACACGTCAAGTCACGTTGCATCCGGAATACATACATATAGCATAATCCGGTACAAAAGTACTGCAACCACATTTAACTTGAAAATAAAGTAACCTTATCATATAGGAAAATGTATACATATTTAATTACAATCTTTAAATAGTTTTAGGATCATTAGAACGAAAACTATACTATCTTATCCATAAACGTTAATTGGTCATTCGCTCTAACTATACCATTATATATATTGAATTTTGAATAATGTAGTTTTCATACGAGAAATCAGATTTTGAATCATGAAAAATTTTAATCTTAGTAAAATTAAATTTATTGATGATTAATCTGTAAACCCAAAGTTCCGCCATCTCTTTAAATAGGGACGGTTAAAATAAATCACAGGGATATTAATATAAATGAATCCACGAGCTTCTGAAATACTCCAAAATGGATAGAATTAAAAGTATCGATAAGTTCTTAAGATGACAGAGATGGAAAAATCGATTTTAATTTACAATCTTGAGAGGGTTCGTCCCCTTAAATCGTATTCGTCTCAGAATGAATTAAATTTTAAGTAAAAAATAAATGAAAGGCAGTAATTAGGTTTGAGATCTCCCATTTACGTTAAAGGCAGCTGTTATTTCAATATGAAGGAAGGGGTGTACTCATTTGAAGAAAGAGTGCTAATCTTTGGACTCAAACTCTTTACGAAGTAAATCTTCGATTAATAAAAAATCGATTTATTTTGAGAAATATAACTCGGTTCAGTGGTGCAGTTCTCTTTTCAGCTTATGAAATAAATTCGATTGTTAAAAGAGAGGAATAGTTTATTGGAATATGTCTACATTAAAACTCTTTTTATAAATCAATGATTTCCGTCAAATATTTGGAAAAACAAAACTAATTAATTTTAATTTTGGAGCTTTCAATTTGAAGTTTCATCCTTTCATCAATCATTTTGAAGCATTATGCTCACTTAAACTTCTAATTAGTTATTTGTGAAGATTTTTGATTGAAGTTTGAAGCAAAGTTTGAAGTTTAATGGATTTCCCAATTTTCAACAGTTCTTTTCGTGTTTGTTGATATAGATATCAACTGCTGTTCCTCAAAATTATGTTAAGAAATACATTCATCATAACCTATAAATATTCATGTTAAAACGAACAAACCTAATGCCAAAACCATATATGAGGTTCTATTTTTTAATAAAAAACCATCTTGAAAAGAGATTTTCGTAGCAACAAGTATAACAAAACTAATCGTTGAATATCTCTCGATTTCGAATCGAATATCTCTTTTCAATACGATAGATGGAACATTCATAGGAAGGCAGAAAAGTAAACAAAAATCGAATGGATATTTTAAGGAGAAAAGTAGCTAAATTTAATGGGATAAAACTTAACAAGATAAGATCTTAATAATATATATTATCGCTCTAATATGATGAAATTTTTATTAAAAAATAGAACCTAACATATGGTTTTGACATTAGGTTTGTTTCGTTTCAACATAAATATTTATGGGTTAAGATTAATTTATTTCTTAACATTATTTTGAGCAACAGCAGTTGATATTTATATCAACAAACACGAAAAGAAATGTTGAAAATTGGGAAATTCATTAAGCTTCAAACTTTGTTTTAAACTTCGATCAAAAATCTTTACAAATAACTAATTCGAAGTTTAGGTGAGCATAATGCCTCAAAATGCTTAATGAAACGATGAAACTTCAAATTGAAAGCTTCAAAATCAAAATTAATTAGTTTTGTTTTAACGAATCGTTTTGCAAAATTTTGTTTAAAATTAAACAAAATTTAGTTTTAAATTGAACAGTTTAAGGGTGTTTTATGTATTCTAATTTTTTTATAAAGTGTCTGAATTAACTGTTGTTTCAACATAACTTCTATTTATCAGGTTCGTTTGTATCTAAGTATGTTTGGTGTTGTCTATAGTTTTACGTTGATCCTGGTTAATAACGCCAAACATAAAAGTGTATGAATGACTAACAAGACCTCCAAAATACAAAGATGAACCGACAGGAAATAACTGGTATGTTTGGTTGATAAATGAAACTCTTATCCCAAGTTCCTTACCCAGAATTGTTGGAGTCGCTTGTTTTTGACAACTTCTTCATACGACTACTTAAAAGGCACTTACACCGTATTTGGAGTAGTGATATTAGTTATATGTCTTCTTTGCGAACTTAACAAAAACGACTGGACAAAACCTCAACGATAGTTCTACAATTCTTGACAATATAGTTACTGTGGTGAAGGCTTACCCTTCCCCACATGTTATAACTATTTTCCATTCCACCTCAGATTTTTGGAAAAGGAATGAGAACAAGAATTAGATTCCCTGTATAGTTGTTTTTTCGATCCCTTCCCCGGCTTCCTAACAACGAAAATCTTGAAAGTAGAGATTGGTTTTCTCAGGCTTTTTCCCTTCTTGGAATTCTGGGGGGTTTGAGTGCTTTCTTGATTAGGGGACAGCGACCCCTCATCCTTCACACGGTCTCATCTCTACTTTGCCCACATTGATTGGACAATTTCTGACCTTCCAAGGTCAAATCCACCCCACTATAACCTTCAACGTGACACTGCTTAGTTACCGGAAAATGTTGGAGTGATTTGGCTCTATTTTTTTCCTGAAGTTTTTGAACATTATGTTGGGATAAAGGAATAACCCCGGTTGTCTTTCTCCCGTGTCCTAAACATAATTTATTGCCGTTAATTTTCCCTTCGCATTGGGGTGACCTTCGTTTTTGGCGAACCCGGAAAGAGGACGAAGGGACAGGTTTTCTCTGCTAAGGAGAAATGGTAGCGGCTTCTTTCAGTTAGAGAGACTCGTCTACTTGAGTTTGCGGCGGTTTTGTTTCACCCCAAAAATTATGATATTCTCCTCTCCTTTTTTGAGGGATGGGACTCCTTGAGTTTGCAGAGGTTCTTTCACCCCAAAAAAACTTTGATCTTCTCGTCCAGTTTTAAGTAAAGCTGTAGTATATTGCTTCGCTTCGCTGCTGCGACCTAATCGAGATGAGTGTGCAAAAGTGTTACGACCTTCGATTCGACGACACTTTAATATATCGATAGTCGATAATTGACGGTCCCCTTTGGATCGCGTGCATCGCTAGTCCAACTTTGCTGTTCTTCAAGCTACGGAAATCTTCAGATCTTACCATGTTAGATTACATGGAATGCTTATTGACCAATTAACGAAATCGGCCAATTCTTCAAAGTCGTACTTGCGTTCTCGTAACCTACCCGATCCCCTGATAAGGAGCCATGGACACTCTCTAAGGCAGTGTTTCCCAACCTTTTTTGTGCTATGCCCCACCTTAGTCTTTCCAAAATTCTTCCCCCCCCCCCAACATATGCATAATTTTTTATATTCAAAAATTGAAATGTTCACTAAAGAAACTTGAATGATAGGTTTTAGGAAGAAGTCTTTCACTGGGAAATTATTGAGGAAACACAGTAAGCAATTTTTCAAAACATATAATACAGAACTGAAATTTAAGTACAAAATAATTTTACTGAAACATTTTTCTATATTATTTTAATTATTAGTGGTTATTTATTATATAAATTTAGTGAGATCCTTGCGCTTGATGCTTGCTGCGAAGAGATTTTATGTCAGGTTTCAATTTAGTTAACTTCAGTCTCAAGTTTCCCCGTTTTGTTACATCCAGCCTATATCTTTTTTTAGCAGCAAGTCATTTATGGCACTAAATCCGCATTCTGCTAACTATATGAAGATGGAAACGGTAACAATAGTTCTATTGCACATTTGGTTACAATTGGATATTTGATTTCGGTTTCCTCACAAAGCCATACCATCGCTCCTTTTATATTAAATAAATTTTTAATTGACTCATCATTTTGTATTTCTGCGAATTCTTTTTGATACTGCATATTTGAAATATCAGACAAATCCACTAACATTGGCTGCATGATCCAAGTTGGGAAATCAATTTTTTTTTTTAAATCAGAAAATCTTTCTTTTAAATCAGCCAAAAAAAATTTCAGATGATCAATACTAACATGTATTGCGGTATCAGTCACTTCACATTTATGGAGCCAGTGAAACTTTTCAAAATTTTTGTTGTAAATATGTGTCTGATATAATTCAATGAAGGTAAAAAAACCCAAATATATTCGCTTTTGCATCGACAAGAGTTTTATTTGTTCCTTGAAGTTGTTTATTTGGCACATTTAGTTTTTCAAAGATATGTACTAAATCACTCACAAATGCCTTACCATCGACCGTTAACAGATTTTTCATTTCAGGTTTGTCGCTTAAAAAATCACTAAATCAAATAGTTCCATACATCTCTTCAAGCAGTTCCCTTTCGAGAGACATCTTACTTCAGTGGGAAGTATAAGTCTCATATGATCTTCATTTTATTCTTCACAAAATAACTTGAATAGCCGTTCACATTTGGCACTAGCTTTAATAGCATTGAGACAGTATAGCTAGTAGTTTAACTCTAACGTCTAACAAAGAAATCACGGCTACTAAAATGGAGGACAGAACTTATGTATACTGGAGGTTTACCCAACTCGAGTAGCGACTGAGAGTCGCCATACGGTTAACTTAAACTCTGGACGAGTCCATTTTCTAATTGCCCCCCCCCCCCCTTAACAATCGAATCGCCCCCGCTGTGGTGCGTAGGCCCCACGATGGGAAACACTGCTCTAAGGGAAATAAGGACGTCTCTTCCAAAACTCCAGTATCGAACTCGACCAAAGTGACCAGCGGTCCCTTGGAGGAAAAATAAAGAATATGTTGACTCTCCAATTTTTCGAATTTCCTTCGTAGTTGATTCCTCAATGTACAAGACATCCCACTGCGTCAGCTTCGAGGTAGCAAAAATCATCTGGTGAGTCCACCTTTATAAACTCTTCTTTCTAAACGACGGACATTTAACCGTTTTTGCCTTAGTCTTTCACGAGACGTTTTTTTGTTAACTATGTGCGGCCTATATACTATATCCAGATAACCTATATAGGAATTTAATCACGAAACTGTCGTTAATTTAACTAACCTCTTTTTTAAAATATAATTTACACCACAGTTACCAATACTGTATAGGGTTTTTAATCCTCCTGTTGGTTGTCTCGACGAAGTATCTCATCATTGTCAAAACTGACCAGATAACCAGACTTGATGACAGGATATCACGCCATTAGTAAAATTGATCTGATCGTTAATGTACAAGATGCCTCGTCGAAACCACTTGGAGAGTTAAGGGATATTCATCATTTTAAACCTTTATGTTTTACTGGGTTGTTCGCTGACTGATGGCTGTGAGGTTGGAGACGGGTGAAGTATAAAAATTTACCACGAAAGATCTCATCGATGGAAGATTCATGAGGTGAGAAAATCAAACCGGCATGACCGCTTTTGGCTTAATAACTGTTCAAGAATCCCTTTATGTAGTATTTTATGAAAGTCCTCAGTAACTGTGACCTTGAGCAGACAATTAATATTGACTACTTGGTTAATTAACACTAGGAAGACGGAAGGGGCCGGTATGACCATGCCACACATGCCCATGGATTGATTAACACGAATTTTAAGCGTAAAGGAATCTATATTGAGAGATCAGCATGGGCTAACAGCGTATGTCCAATTCCTAATACTCAAAAGTATCGTTCATATTTGAAAGGTTCCATTACAAAACTCATAAAGATTCACAGCACTGCATGTACTAAAGATTGATTTTAATTTTATTTTATCCCACTCAGTAAAAGTCAAAAGTTATACCTTAACGACAGAAAGATATGATTCTAATATTCACATACAACTTATGATGTCACCTGATCAACCTTATTTGTTGCCGGTGAATAATTCTTTAGAGATGTTACCTCATCTTAACATACTTCATAATGACCTTAATGTATTTCCATCAGCAGTTGGGTTGAAGTTTAAGCATTTTCTACTCTCGAAACATTAATGGACACATAATACATTTATTTATGGTATATTCTTGCATGTAAGCAAACTGATAGACAAAACCAACGTCTTCTTTAATGTGTCTTAAATAATAGTAAGAGACTGTTGTCACCAAATATTATATATTCAATATTTCGTTTACTATAAAACGTTAAGTTAACAACTATAAAACCAAATACAACAAAATCAAGCAAGTATTAATTGTTAACCCAGTTGGATGCTTACCTGTTTCCACTCACAAGAAGTAAAAATGTATTTTAATTATCGTCGCGCTGGAGAAACATGACGGATATTGGTGACTTTGTAGGATTAATCCTAAAGTGAAAGATACAAGGACAACACCACATAACTTTGTACCACGTTCCAATGATAAGGCCACACCTGAGCTACGCTCTCCAAACTTCCACTCCACGCCAAGGTGAGGAAATTTGAGGCCACGGACATTTTTAACTTGCACCAGCCCCCCTTTGTACATGACTGTCTTTGGATATATTCCAACTCGCAACCCTCGAGTTGCTAATCCGTTACACTTCCAATCCGTGGCTCTCCACACACGACAGAGCGCGTGTGCAAAACCACAATCTGCATTTAAAATCTACTCTTTAAAAACTCCTTATGAAAATCTCTTTACAAGCCCTACTTTTAAAAAAGCAAAGCATTACAAGTATAAAATTATGAACTCCATATGAAAATTATAAACATATTCAAATAATCATAAAAATAAACATAAATGCTAGACTACATCTACTTTTACTTTGGTTTCTCTTATAGAGTATTCACAAACTATATATGTGTGATTTTTGCAAGTGAAAGGTTTATAACGGAAACAAAAATGGCAGTTTTCCAGCTTTTGCTTCTTGGACAATGCGCAAACTTTGGTCCCAGAGCGTAAGATATGATGGTAGGACAGCCTGCTCGTGGTTGGATAGTCTGCATAACATAATTTTTCCAAAATGTAACTTATATCCAATCAAGGATATGGTTCCCAATTTTCCCCCATGATCACATAGAAATCTACATCAAATCATTTTCTTCAACCTCAGCAGGAAGGGTACGAAGTTTCTCCGTCTCTTTTTCATGCAGCTTCGTCAGTTTGTTATCTCTCTCATAGAGATGTTTTCTACAACGGTTTTATAAAAATTGCTTTCAAAATTATAGTTCCAAAGCAATTTAACCCAACTCGAAGGAGGAAAACGACAATCGAAAAACAACAATCTGTCGAGCAGCCGCTAAACAAGCAGTCTTGTGTAAGTAGCACAAATGGTCGCGTGTGGTTTGAGAACTCTGAATGACCAATAATTTGTGAGAGAGCAAATAATCGGAGAGAAAATTTGTAACTGTTGTAAAAATAACAAGGATGGAAAGAAGGGTCATAGAAACAGATACTAAAAAGAAAGTTATATTAGAGTGAGTAGAACTCCCAGAATCTGTTTGTTTCTTCAGTTGGTGGAACGATGAACACTTCAGCTCATTCGTCCTTTCCATTAGATTGAAATTATTTATATATATTAACACCAGAACTGTTAGAACATAAAAACATTTCCGCATTTAAAAATATAAACTAATGCAGCTGATATAAGTTGTTGAACTTACTCACACTGTTGAACTCACACTGTAACAACACAACGTGCTATTAGGGATGGTCCGGGATCAATCCCAATACGAAGTCAACGTCTCGTAATTTTGAAAGACGATTGTCGTATGACGAGGTCAACACCTGAGTTGTCACTCCCTTCTCCATACTTCTATCTAACCACAACGTGAGGGTATTTAAGGCCATGACAGATTTAACATACACCAAGTCCTACGCTCTACCAACTTGACTACTATGGTCACTAGGGATGTTGATATAGAAATAATAATGTTCAATTTAAATATTGACTTATAATTAAACTAATATTGTAACTGTACAAACAACTTCAATCAGGACACGAATTCTGATAATTTGAAGCATTAATGGGATCTGGTTACAGATTTTTATTTTAATGAAATACAGTTAAAGCTGCACTAAGAATTCTAAAATGTTTCGTATTGTGCTTTTGTTTCTTCAACTGTACATAAAACAATTAAAAGTCTAGTTTTATTTTATATACTTTTAATGTGAGTATTTCTGTTATTGCAAATTAATTGTATTCTTCGTTTTTAAAAAGTTTGTTGATGTTCACTGACTTTCTACATAACATTGTAAATTAATATCCAATTTTGTGATGAAAAGTGTTAAAAAAAAGGAAAGTGCATTTGTGAATAGATATTTAAGTAAAAATAGATGCCTTTCTTTCGATTTTTTAGAGTTTTTATATAGTTCCCACCAGTAAATATTATAAAACGTTTATTTTCATTTTTAGTTTAATTATTATTTTTAGCGATTAATTTTAGTACTTCAGTCTAAACAACTTCCTGTGGAAGAATAGAAGATTATGTTTAGTTTCATCGTCAATTTGGATGATGTGGATCTAAGTTATGCATACCTAAATTAGAAAGTTCATTCATAGTTTATCATTTAAACTTTAACTGGATTGTATTTCCCTTTGCGACCTCGTGACTATTTTCCCCTACTTACTTTCTTTCACCACGATGCATTTACATTATAAACAAGCATATTTGATAAATATTGGTGGTTTATATCCATTATTTAAGATTCAACGTATAAAATAGTAGTTCATAAACACCAAATGTAGTTTTTATTTCTACTATCATACCACTGACCTCTTCGACCGACTCTACAAAGCATTAACTGAAGGATATTTATAAAGTATCATCCAGGGTATAAGTAGTCATTACACTTAACAGAAACATTTACCAACATCCATGCGCTTACAAAAAGAGATCTATTGGGTGACGGACAAGCTATGACCACTATACCAGTTAGGTGGCTTTTCAAATTTTAATCGGAAGTATTATAACTGCACTTTCAAAACTAAATTCATATTTCCTTAGAGATTGATACTTTACCTTTTAAATATATGCCCGTAGACTCAAGTTATAGAAACGAGCATAGCAATTCTTCGTTGTAATGTTTGTAAATCCAATGCAGTCGAGTAGACAAATTTGCATACACGGATCAAATACATGATTGGATTTATATACAGGGATCAAATACCTCTCTGCACCTGTAAAAGTATTCCTTCTGTCTCACTTGCAACAACCGCTTCGCAAAAGTGAACATCAAAGCAAGATTTCCGCGGATAAAGCACGTCAAAGATTTGATCGAACGCATCTCTCAAATATTCATTCTCATTGAGTTAGCGGCATTACCGGAAAGCTCTCAGCCATCACCCAAAAATTGAATAAAATCATGGAAGAAACACATCAGTTCATCTTGTTCTCCCCAATTTTACGTCCCGGTGTTTTCCCGAAAACAAGCTTTCATCCTGTCTCCACCTTTCATTCAAAAGGAAAGCTATTTCACTTTGAGCTAAAACAGTTTTATCACCGGTTTTATTTCCTCTTGTTTATCTTTCTTTCCGAGTTTTATTGATTGCACCCTGGAGAGCCACACCGGAGTGTGTTTTCCTTTTTTTCCCCTCCTCTTTTCTAAAGTCCACGGGAAAGAAAGAAGTGATGAGGCACATCGAAGGGAAACGTCGCTCGAAACGTCTGGTTGTGGTTGTTTCGAAACCCGGGTAGTTTCTGCATTTTTTATATCCGAGTGAAATGGGGGGGCCACACTTTTCGGGAAACGAAATGCTAAGTGCGGGTGTTACCCCACTGACTTGGTCTCGTAATAGAACTTTACGGTGGGGTTTATACTTTCTTTTGTTGGTCGTACAGTGAGGACTTACTGAAGTTCTGCACTTTGCTGAAATTCACAGGTTTGTATTTGCTAATAAAGAGGTAATATATAATGCATTAAAATGCAATCTGCAAAAACTTATAGTAGAAGCAAGGAATTAATGGAATTGATGGAAGGGATTAATTGCTTATTAATGAAATTATAATTACTTAATATGTATTACTTTATATTACTTGGTTTTGAACCACTAAAAGTCATTTACAGATTGCTCTAGAAGGTTATTACTTTATATTACTTGGTATTTAACCACTAAGAGTCGTAGTTTACAAATTGCTCTAGAAGGTTATTACTTTATATTACTTGGTCTCGAACCACTAAGAGTCGTAGTTTACAAATTGCTCTAGAAGGTTATTACTTTATATTACTTGGTATTGCACCACTAAGAGTAGTAGTTTACAAATTGCTCTAGAAGGTTATTACTTTATATAACTTGGTATTTAACCACTAAGAGTCGTAGTTTACAAATTGCTCTAGAAGGTTATTACTTTATATTACTTGGTATTACACCACTAAGAGTCGTAGTTTACAAAATGCTCTAGAAGGTTATTACTTTATATAACTTGGTATTTAACCACTAAGAGTCGTAGTTTACAAATTGCTCTAGAAGGTTATTACTTTATATTACTTGGTATCGTACCACTAAGAGTCGTAGTTTACAAATTGCTCTAGAAGGTTATTACTTTATATTACTTGGTATTGAACCACTAAGAGTCGTAGTTTACAAATTGATCTAGAAAGTCCGCTAATCAAATTGCTCAGAGTTATTCATAATTCAACATTCAAAGTAGTTTAATACAGGTGTTAAAGACTTAAAATTCGACTTACCTAGGTATTGAATAAGAAGATCTTAGAAAAATAGTGTTAGTTTCCATATTGTTCGCCAAATGTATTGCATCAGGTTGTGTCAAAAGTTTTGCGACAGAGATTAATGAGAAAACATTTTAATTTTACTTTGGTTTTAACATTGCATTTTCATTCTCAACTATTCGAAATCGTGTGGCTTGTACTAACTACGCTCATATCCAAAAGTGAAGCACAGTTGCTATTTATGTGAATATTTCAGAAAATCTACATCGGTATAGCAGTTAACTCTTGATACGGCGGGTGTAATAATGTTATAGAAGAAAACAATGCAAAGAAAATATTATAATGAATTTTATTATCTAAATAAAAGGGTTGAAAGAAAAATTCTTTAAAGTTCCACTATACGAGTGTCCACTTCAGTGAAACAGAATGATCAAAACAATGTGATGCTGAAGCTTAATACAGTAAATGGAAAATTCTGGTACACACGCATGCTGCAAAAGGATTTCCCAAACTTTGATGAGGTTATAAATTAATTGTGTGCTCAAAAAATTCAAAATCTCACGGAGAGCAATTTTCAATTCCGGATCGGAGCTTGGTGGGTGGCGAAGGGCTGCAATATATATCCCCGAGAATATCCCATACATGCTCAAAAGCATGGGTGGGCACGCATGACGTCCATAAGAGCCTCATTCCGGTTTTCATGTATTACAAGGAACCACATAATATTTACATAGTATTTTGCACAAATTCCAATTTAATTCAATTTAATTAATATAGTTGCATATTTTACACAAGTATTAAGTGCTATGTAAAGTACACATATATGAAAATATAATTAAGAGAAAGAAAGTACAAAATAATTATTACAAAATTTTAATAATAAAAAATATAATAAATATGTACTAAAAAATATGTAATAAAATTATAACATTTGACGCATACCTTTGGTCAATGCTTTGTAAGTTGGCATAAATTGTTAAAGCCCTTCGCAGCAATTCTATGAGATCATGATTGGTCAACTGTGAATGATATTTCGGCTTCATGTTGACGTCATGTGATTAATAAAACTCAAATTTGGTTGGTTTACTTTAAATAACGTTGTACTGGAGCAACACAACGGAGTACTGACGATGAACCGGGTTCAAGCCCTCAAAAATCTCAAATTTGGAGATGGTATCCATTCAGCTTGATTAATCTAAATACATTTAATATGTGATTCGGGTACTGAAAACTCAAATCTACTAATATATTTCGCCCTTCATAGGATTCGTACAATTACAAAGCTTTCATCAACAAAGAGAAATACTCCGATTCTGTAATTTAGACATATTTTTTTTTTAACTTGAAGAACAGAATAATTAAATTTTTATTTTTGTAATAAAGTAGCCTTGTTAATGTATATTTTGACCAAAATCAACTACAACACCGAGTAAAAATGAATTGAATGGTATTTTGGACGTGAATTTAGAAAAGTGTGTTTTATTTTTTGGAATGTTTTAAAATTGGAAAAAAGGGTAGTTGCGATACGTTAGTAGCTAGAAGGGGCCACTATGGCACCACATTCTTAAGTACAAAATATTTTAGCTGGTGAATGTGATAGATTGTTATACAAACTCAAAATTCACTACATGCTAAAGTGTTTTTTAATTTATTTATAGTTTTTAAATACGTTGAAAATCAGTACATCTCACTTATCCCGAGGCACATTTACGTATACCTTTTTCCCAATACAAACTTCCATTTTTTTGTGATATTTTGTTTGCAATATCTTTCAACCGTACACTTTTAGTTTCTGATCTTCTCTTTACTAATACCATTGTCAAAACCTTTGTGTTAGCGCATTATTATTTCTAGTTGCCGGACGTTGATGCAAGATTTCTTCATATCCCGGTCATTTTGTTTGATGAATTGTAAAGCATTTACTACAAATATATTTAAATTAGTGTAAAAATACTTGCGTAAGATAACGACGCGTTCAATTTCGTGATTTGAAAGTATGCGCTAAAAGTGATTCGGTGTATAACGTCAGACATCTTTTCTAGCAAGACCACTTCTAGTGCATCCACGTTCAGGGTTTTGTGAAGCATTTGTAGATAAGGGAGGCAGAAATCCAGTTTTAGCTTATTCATCATTAGAATTGCAAATCTTCCTGACTTCATTACGCATAAAATATTCTTTATTTTCAGAATAAGTACTTTTAACGTTTCTTGAATTGATTTCATCCAATCTTCAATATCCTTTCAAAACTGGTTAGTATTGATGCAGAGAAGAAGTAGCAAAGTGGAATTAGACGTGTGAATCCCTATAATGGTTAGATTAATTGTTATAATACATGAAATATTGTAATTAATTAGCGTCGTACTGGAGAAACACAACTGGCTGTTGGCAACGCACCGAGATCAATCCCCAACGGAAAGATTCGAGGACCAAGACTCATATTTTTGAACTAGTCAGATGACGAGATCTTGTACCTGAGTTGGAACCCCACTCTCTAAACGCCACCACGACGCAAACGTGAATACATTTGTGGCCACGACAGGTTTAACATACACCATTCCGTGTACTCGACTATCTTTGGTTGAACCTAGTTTTCAAATCAGCAACCCTCAGATCGAAAACTATATAAAATAAATATCATTAAGTAAAAATACAACTGATATATGAAGCTGTCTGTATATATTACAAGGAAATAAATCACTTTTAGTACGTATAGATTTCTCTTTTCTATTTATCAATTTATCTATGAAGACAGATTTCTTCAATTATTCCAAAAGTATTTTCTTTCATGCTTTTCCTTTTACATTTTTGTTTACAATTATTTAAAGTACTTAATTATGTAACTCCATAAAATAAATTTGTACACATTCGGTTCCCCGTTGGCAATCTCTGTTTAGAATGAAACGGTGTATATTGAATGTTTGTCAATTGCATTTCATTTTCACTTACAACCCACGATTTTTCAAAAAAAAAATCTGCCCCGTTTTATTCCATCAGTTCCCGAAGTAAGATCCGAAACCTGTGAAAAGAAACCGTACACAATTGAAGAAAGCAAACAATATAGAGTTAGAATAATACCGCGGATCGCAAGCAAGTAGGATCTATTTTTATTCGAGAATAATTTAAACACTCGGAATCCATTTTTAGAAATTCTTTCCAATAAAACGTTTCTCCTATTTCCTGCTGTTTCGATGCTGGCTGTGCGAGGTTCAATTACTTCGAATTTATTCTTTAAAAGAAATAAAATGAACACCTTTATTCGAGTCTTTCATTTTTCCCTTGAATGCCGTGCTAGATGGGAGAGGATTCAGAGTCTCTTAATTTTCTTTCAAATTGCGCTGAATCCACTGAGCAAACAGTTTTTTGAAATTGAAACACAAAGACTGGTGATGAAATTCCGAAAGCTTACAAAAATAAGCGCTTTCTTTATCGCTTCGATGAGCTCAGGTTTTCATATATCGAGGGAGATATCTATTTTAAATATTTATTTATACATTTCTTTTATTTCATCGAGAGTATCACGATGGATATAAAACGAGACGGATAGAAATGGGATGGAGAAGAGTGATATGAGTCCCGTAAATGGATGTTATCATGTTACACGCGTTATTATCCTTTACCATCATTGTCTCAAAGAGGTATGTTGGCCATTGAAAAAACTGACAAGATATCTCGTTTAACAAGATCTCGTCAGATTTTATCATTAGAAGAAAACTCACCAGAACTTGATGTGGTCATCACATAAAACTCGGCATAATCTTAATCACGAAATATCTATATATATTAGTAATATTATTAGTAAAATATTTCACTTTACAGACGAGATAGCTTGTCGAAATAACTTCGAGGGTTACCATTGAACTTGAGGGAAATGCGTAAGGAAAGGTCGGACAGGTGGAAATCTCAGTCATATTAAACCATTTGTTACTAATTTACATTAATCCAGTAATTTCTAAAATTTCATATTTTTATCACACTTTCAAACCATTTAGCAGCTTTTTGACATTGATATACACTACTTACTTTTTGTAAAAATAAAAACATCACAAAAGAATCTTGACCGTCGAATCAAATGCATATAATATATTATTGTGTATATATAATCGTACATATTAAGAACTATACAACAAATATAACCTGATTAATCAGCATGTTGTGAATCCCCCAATAACTTGTATAATGTATGGCATTAAATCAAAGCGGCTTTGGCCGTGTTCCAGGTAGAGTGCTTGTCAGGCTGCTTATACGAGTACACAGTTTATTGTTACTGGATAGTGGAGGACTTTGGTTGGCTAGATTCTGAGGGTACATGTTCCAAACATTTTGAATAGGCGGCAGGTCTCACTAACGTGTAGGTCAAAGAAGCCATATCTACTGTGCTGAGAAGACTAATATCCTTTGCAGCATGTGGTCGGAAATTGTATTGCTCGATTACTGCATCACGAATGCTCTGAAGGAAGAGTATGACCTACCTCTTGAACATCCCTGACGTAATGGTCGCTGTTGAGATTACCCTGAATTCATACCAGTCGCAATCGCAAATGTTATCTTATTGGGACTTTTACAGAATTAATCTTGGAATTTATTTAATTTCATATTGTCTATATCCGCTTGTTAATGGGGTCCGCAATAACCCGGTTTGGAAGGGTAACTGATAAGCAACCAAAGTATTGCAAGTTCGAAACTCGATAAACCAAGCCCGTCGTGCACAAAAGATTACGGCAAAAAAATTATTCCCTTCAGGTTTGATTCCGGACCATCACCAATAACCCTTTGGGTTGTTTACGACATGCATTACCTATAGTTTATTGCTCTTCGCCAATACATGAGCAATAACAATTTCGGTATATAATAAATCGGTTTGAAATAAAACCATAATTATACCATTTTAAACAACAATCAGACTTCATTGTAGTATGAAATAGTAGGTTTGAAGTCACAGTAGTATTTTGTATATACAAAATACTCAGACAAAGCAAGTCAAATAAAAAGTTACTCAATACAAATTCAATTAAACTCACAGCTTAAACCTACATTATCAATTAATAATTATAAATGTAACACTGAGAAGAAATAAACAAATTACACAAACGTTTCTAGAAACAGAAAATTATATACTTATAATTAACTAATTATAATACTTTCTAGAACTTTTCATACAGTTTCTGTACAAATATTATCGCTTGCGTTTTTATCGATTTTATCATATATTTGTAGTTTTCTCATATCAATGTCATAATTCATATTTGTCCCCCATAAACTCAGCCGACCATCCGGTCTGGTTGTTAAGGTGTTAGTCTCTAGATCGAAGGTTCCTGGTTCGAATCTGGGTAAGTGTATGAGTATTTGTAAACATATGGTGTAGAGGCGGTTGGTGCACTTTAAATCTGTCGTGGCCAAAAGTCCTCACGTTGGCTTGGTGTGGAAGTTTGGAGACTGGGGTACCAGCTCAGATGTTGCCTCGTCATCTGACCGGAGTTCAAAATTACGTGTGTTGTCCTCGGATATTTCCCATTTCCCTTAGGGAATTGATCCCGGACTGTCGTCAAAAAAATCATTGCATTATCCAAATTACCTCAAATTGGCATTATTCAAAAATATATTTCGCATCCCACTTTCCAAGTTAAAGTTAAATCTACCGTATCTCATCAAGGTAATATTAAAGCCAGTGTATTTCAAGGTACCCTCCTCTCTTCACTTCTTTTTAACATTTATATTAATGAAATTCCCACTGGCCTAAGAACCTCCATCGCTGTATTTGCGCCACACCGCTATAATATACCAAAACCACAATAGACGATTCGATATCCAACATATACAAGTTTTTGTCAATAAACTCCAGCTCTATTTCACCTACTGAAAAATTAAAACTAACCCTTCTAATCGCTCGGTTCTAATGTTCTCGAATAAATCTTTATCTCACAACTTCAAAATATTAAATTCCTAAATAAACCCATCCCTTTCATTAAATTTTACAAATATCTTGCACTCACACTCGACAATGAACTCACATTTACTCCAAACATCAAAACTATTGTCAATATATATATATATATATATATATATATATATATATATATATATATATATATATATATATATATATATATACTAGCAAAATACCCGACCTTACTCGGTTTGAATTCGTTTACTCTAGATTGAAGAGATAATCAAAATATATAATGACTTACGTTTTTTGTAGAGTAAAAATTTATTTTAACACCTTTCGCCATCTTTATATTTTCTACAACATACTTTGTACACAAATCCTACACATGCATATCCATTCATGTATTACATTTCACATACATCGCACAATTGCCGTATGACAAAGCTACAAAAAGACGAAAGGTGATACTAAGGTTACTACTATAAAAGACGATTTATAGGAAGATTTGGAATTCCCTTTCTTAAGTTGTTTTCATGTGCAACTCAATTAATTAAAATTACGATTTACGGCGAGTGCTCTCGCACTCATAGTCAACAAAACAATATTTTTTTACCTGTGGCACTCTTGCCTCCGGTATGCGACATTGTGAAATTTTGCAATCTTCTCCTGTCATTACTACAACGAATTTTTTAATGTTGGAAAAAGTTCTAGTTTGGATTTTTAAACATTATTATTATTTTAATAACGACATTATTCTTTAAATAACGGCATTATTCTTTAAATAACGGCATTATTCTTTAAATAACGGCATTATTCTTTAAATAACGGCATTATTCTTTCAATAATGGCATAACTACACTTAAAATTTACTGAAAATTTATACTGACTTACCTAACATTTTCAAGTCTAATACTTTGTGGTGCTGTTGGGTGTGATGAGTAGGAAAACACATTTATTAAAATAATAAATATTTAAAACAGGAAACAGCGAAGTAAAACAAAATAAAAGATGTCGTAAAAAAGTGTTCTAAAGATATTAATTTGTGATTCAATTTTATCTCTTGATCTCGCACAGTTGCCACAACTTACAACTAAAAGTGTACAAAAGTTAGAAATGTGAAATTAATTCAGAGCGAAAGAACCAGAAAAAGTATCACTGCTCGCGCGATCGTGTTCATTCTCGTTTCATTGAAAAATATCGTCTGTCCCAAATATTCGGAAATCGTTTTCATTGCGCAAAGAATAAAAATAAGACTCGAAATAAATAAAGTATCAGAGATGAAATTCCATAAAAAAAAAAAAAAAAAATTTTGAAGAATAATTACTTTTTCAGCAGTACTGGTAAAGCAATCGAATTAATCGTAATATTGAATAGACATTCTAATTTTTCCAAAACTACCAAATTATGGTTGATTTAAGTATACTTACTCAAGTGTTTTAGCATGAAACTCATCTAAATATAACAATAAAGAAATGTTTAATATTGCATTCACTACATTAATAGATAATGTATAAAATAGAATACAATGCAATCAAATATCTGGAATACAATTCATGTGATGTCTACACAAACACACAAACACAAAATCGAGCATAGAACAGAAAGACGGACAGACAGACTTTCGCAACCAATTCCACTCACTAAATCAAGATAAGTACTCACTGTATGCAAATTTCCATGAAAATACCTTAAACCGCGTGGACGTGTATAGGGCACAACATACAGACAGACAGACAGACAGACACCAAACGAGAAAAAGGCGGATTCGGCATCAGAAGGGTCGAAAACGGATAGAAAACTTGAAATGGGTCGAAAATATTGAATGTACAAACAAACACTCCATTCTTATATATATATATATATATATATATATATATATATATATATATATATATATATATATATATATATATATATATATATATATATATATATATATATATATATATATATATATATATATATATATATATATATATATATATATATATATATATATATATATATATGTATGTATATATACATATACATATATATACATATATATATACATATATATATATATATATATGTAAGATTCGTGTTGTTCTGTTTGGTAAGGTCTATATTAAAGACTTCGAATCTTACAGCACATTGACATTTAATGAATTAATATACACAGTTATTATGTACAGTTGAGATATTTTAAAACAGTTCCGTCATTATCTGCAGCAGTCGTCTCTGCTCGGAAAAAATACGTCAGCTCTCAATGGCGTCCAGGGGAAAAAGTGTCTGTTCTATTAATTTTCTCGTAACTGAATACCAGAATGTGAATGGCTCGTGAAAGTCTAGCCTTGCATTCCTACTACAATGCAACTGCCTCCTACCAGTCTCGTTGCTCTTATAATGAGTTCTTTCCAGACTAGTAGACAACTACCGTTGTTTAGTATTCCTACAATCGGCCATCCTGATGATCTTTCGTCCTCGAAAGGAACACGACAAACCTAAAAAAAAAACACAAAACAGTATCTGGGAATACATTGATTCAGTATTAGTTATTGAACCACGACTTCATATGGTCAGCTGCTGTCGACGTCAAGTTCGGTCCTTCATGGTTTCCAACTTTCTCAACTTCATAGCGATCATGGGGTTTCACTTTCTTCACTCGATATGGTCCTATGAATTTCGGTCGTAATTTCATTCCGACACCAAATTGAGTCCGCTGAATAGCAATAAGATCGCCCTCTTTGTATTGATGAGGTTTCTTCCTGTTCTTATCATACGTTCTTTTATTCTCTTCCTGAATTTTTAGGATATTCTCTTTGGCATCGTCTCTTAATTTCTTCCTCTTCTTTAGAAAAACTTCAGTATATTCTTCTTCTAAAAGCTGGACTATCTTGAGATCTTCTTTGTTTCGCATTTTCACACCTGTCAAAAGTTCGAAGGGTGTCCATCTTGTGCTTCTGGAGGTTGTACTATTGAGTATTCTTTGTACGGCGTCAACGTGTTTGAACCATTTGATCGGTTCTTCAATTGAAAGTTTGGATAACACTGGAATCAGGGTTTTGTGCATTCTTTCTACTTGTCCATTGCCTCTTGGGATTCCTGTTGTGATTTTTAGGTGTTCAATCCCGTTTTCGCAACAAAAATCTGTAAATTCTTTAGATGTAAAAGCGGATCCTCTATCCGAGATTATCCTCGCAGGATTTCCAAAACTATTTTGTTGTTGTTTGAGTTTATTTATTGCGTCACCTGATGTCGTAGATTTGGTAGGATATAACCAAGTGAATTTTGTGAATGCGTCTACTACCGTGAAGATATGCTGATAGTTCTTAGATGTTGAAGGTAACGGACCTATGAAATCAATGTGATAAGTGTATAATGGAACGTCCTCTTTAGGAATTGGATTTAGAAATCCTTCAGCCTTTCCTAGCTTCTTATTACTGAGTATGCATGGTACACAATTACTTATAAAATCTTCAACATGTTTCCTCAATTTAGGAATAAAAAATTCACGCTTAACTACCTCTTCAGTTTTATTTACAGCGAAATGTCCTTTCTCGTGTGCATGTCGTATTATTTCGTCTTGCATAGCTCTGGGGACAACTAAAAGTTCACGATCATTATCGTATTTATACACGACACCGTTTTTTGTAAAATAATCTGAATTACTTCTCCATCTTCTATCAGTTTTTTAATTGCGGTAATGTGGTCGTCATTGGATTGGGAAGCAATTATTTTATGAGTTATTCCGTCATCTGCAATGACTTGCATCACTTGCATTACAGGGTATCTACTGAGTGCATCCACGTGGGCCATTTGTTTACCAGGTTTGTGGACTATTTCATAGTCAAATTCTTCTAAGAAAAGAGACCATCTTGCAATTTTAGGGGTTAAATCCTTTTTTTCCATAGTTTTCTGAAATGCTAAGCAGTCGGTGAATATTTTAAATTTCGAGCCTAAAAGGTAGTTCCTGAAGTGTTTAAGAGCCTCAATTACGGCAAGTACCTCTAGTTCGTAACTACTATACTTCTCTTGTTGAGGTGTTGTTTTTTTGCTCTTATAGTATATTGGGTAAAACTTCCCGTCGTCTGACTGTTGGAGGAGCACCGCCCCAAATCCATGGCTACTTGCATCAGTATGCAGTTCTAGAGTCGCTCCCTGGCGAAAAATGTGTAGTACTGGGCTTTGTGACAACATTTCCTTTAAAATATGAAATGCTTCTTTTTGTTCTGGCCCAAACCTAAATTCTGTATTGTTTCTGAGTAAATCACTCAAAGGTTTGGCCACTTTGGCATATTGAGGAATAAACTTCCTAAAGTATCCTGAAAGACCAAGGAAACTTTGCAATTGTTTAGTTGTTTGTGGTTGTGGAAATTTCTGTACAGCCAACGTCTTAGCTGGGGAGGGTCGAATCGTCCCGTCTTCTATTACATAACCAAGAAACTCTATTTTTCGTTTAAGAAATTGACATTTCTGAAAATTCAATTCTAATCCATATTCCGATGATATTTTTAAAACACGTTTAAGTTTCTCGATTCCTTCTTTCTCATCTCGTGAGGGAATTATCATGTCGTCAATTATTATGTTATCATTATCATCATCAGATAACGAGAGTGTTATCCCTTAAAAGATCTCTAAATACCGTGTATATGTACCGCTGGAAAACACTGGGACTAACCGATAAACCAAAAGGGACCTTCAGAAATTCATATTGCCCTTCATGTGTAACGAAAGATGTATACTTGGTACTTTTCTCATTTACATCTACATGAAAAAATCCGTTTTTTAAATCAAGGGAAGTGAAAACTTTAGCTTCTTCCAAATGATCTAAAACGTCTTCTATTAGGGGTAAGGGAAATCTATCTTTAATAATTTTCTTATTCAATTTCCTATAGTCAATACAGAGTCTAGAAGAACCGTCTTTCTTCTTACACAACACGATAGGGGCTGAGAAATCAGAGCAGCTAGGCTTAATGATGCCATCTTTCAACCACTGTTGTGTTTGAGTTTCAACTATTTTTTGCTCAGCGAACGGCATTCTGCGTGAACGCTGGCTTATGGGGACCTCGTCAGTCAAAATAATGTTCATTTCCAAGTTCGTGCTTCTCGTCTTACACGGTTTATATTGGCTGATAAGTTTTGTCAGTTCCTCCTTCTGCTTAACGCAAGAAACATGATTTAGATCTAATTCGTCAAATGTCACAGCGTTAAACATTGTAGTTAGGAAACTTTCCGCTAAATTAACATTTTCTGATTTGTGGTGACAAGAAAAGTAAAACATGTTATCTTCTGCTATGGTTCATTTTGTCTCCAACTTAGTGTTTAGTTCCAGACGATTAGTTACTTCGAGATGAGTTTCGGTTTGAATTTTAGTTGAATCTGAAGTGTTCGCTAAATTAACAATTCTTGCGTAATTCACTCGAAAATTATCGCGTCTGCTCAAAACATGAAGTCCGCTCTCTGATAAAGTAAGATTTAACTTATTTATGCAATCGAACCCAAGAACAATATGATCAGGTAAATTTTTTAAAACATAAACATCAGTAACAATAATGCATTCATCAATAATAATTTCTGTAGAAAAGAAACCTAGAGGAGAAATGTGTTCTCCTCCTATACCCATTAAAGTCACATTATCAAAACTCAATTTTGGGGATCCAATTTCAACATAAAATTCATATTTTATCATTGACACATCACTTCCTGTGTCGATTAGCGCATTAGATCTTTTCCTGCACATTTCAACATATTTTCTTAGCTTAGTACGAGAATTAAAAGGGCTATTAATTAAAGTTCTATTTACATCTCTTTTGGGACACACGTCGGCCTTGTGCCCATATTTTTTACATTTAAAGCATCTCACACCCTCAGTTTTCTTTTCACAATTTATCGACTTATGTCCATATTCATTGCAGTTGTAACATTTTATATGATTGGTGTTAGTTTGTTCAGGGCGCACGAAAGATCGAGGCTTTAATTTGTGAAAATCCCTATTGAAACGCTTCTTATATTTATCGTCTGATGTTTTCGAATCTCTATTGGTTTTTAAATGACATCGAGCCGCTTCATATTCGTCTAATTTATTGACGAGTTGGTCTATTTTCGTTATTTTCGGTAGCTCGTCTATAAAATGGTCTCGAACGTCATTGGGTATTTTTCGTTTTAGTTGATCGGTAATCATGAGTTCTTTAAGGTCTTGGTAATTTGATACTTCCAACCCACTCGTCCATTCTTCAAAGAAAGTTTTCAGATCATGAGCAAAGTCATTCCAAGTAGAAGACGCTTCTTTTCTATGCGAAAGGAAATTTTGCCTAAATTGTTCCGGATTTAATTTAAAACGTTTCAACAATAATCTCTTGACATTTTCATAGTCATTAGCCTTTTCGTCAGGCTCACGCGTGATAAGATTAGCCAAATCCAATGGGAGTAAACCCAACAAATGTGTAACCCATTCCGTTTTTGGTATTTCGATACGACTAATCTGTCTTTCAAATAAAGTTAAATAACAGCTAATATCCTTATTCGTCTCGTAACGGTTAATCAATTTCAATAAATCGTTATTGTATAGGCTGGTAGTTTTACCATAACTGTTGCCTTGTCCGTTAGCAGTTTCGATTTCGAGTTTCCTTAATTCGAATTCGCGGGTTTGTTTTTCGGCTTCAATTTTCTCTGCGCGTTTTTCGGCTTCAATTTTCTCTTCGCGGGCTTGTTTTTCGGCTTCAATTTTCTCTTCGCGGGCTTGTTTTTCGGCTTCAATTTTCTCTTCGCGTTCAGTTATAATAACGCTCATAAGATTTTTTGTTATCTCCGCGTCATAGTTTTCAGAATCTATTATAAGTTTCGAGCACTGCGCTACTTTGGGATTCGCTGGCACTATCAGGCCTAATTCGTCAATCAATGTTAGCAAATCTACTTTTCGGGCCTTAGTTAAATATGCCATGTCATCAAGTAAAACAAAATTCTGTACTCACAGTTTCGAAAGTTCCTTCTATCCGTCTTTTCCGTCAACTCGTCTTTTGCGTCTACGCGTTTTTTCGTCTACGCGTTTTCTTTTTTGTCGTTTCAGTCTATCATCAGCACCACGTCAGGAGAAGTCATGAAACTGTTCTTGCAGATGATTAAAACACAAGTCCAGGTTTGCATAGGGAGTCAAAACATTCCGCCGGCCGGTTCAATCGTCACTGCTTTCGGGGTCTGCTAATCCGTCGTTCAAGCCCTCGTACGAAGGAGGAGAATCGTCGCGGTCGTCAACGGTTTTTCACATCCCGGCCGAGCCCCCATTTTTTGTAAGATTCGTGTTGTTCTGTTTGGTAAGGTCTATATTAAAGACTTCGAATCTTACAGCACATTGACATTTAATGAATTAATATACACAGTTATTATGTACAGTTGAGATATTTTAAAACAGTTCCGTCATTATCTGCAGCAGTCGTCTCTGCTCGGAAAAAATACGTCAGCTCTCAATGGCGTCCAGGGGAAAAATTGTCTGTTTTATTAATTTTCTCGTAACTGAATACTAGAATGTGAATATATATATATATATATATATATATATATATATATATATATATACAGAGAGAGAGAGAGAGCAGTTGTACCTTAATATCCCCAAGATGGAATTTAGACTACGGCCAGTTCAACGAAATCTAACTCAAAGTTAAAGTTCCGTAATTTGTATCGATCTATGTTTTATATTAAGTATACACACACGATTTTTGTTATAATACACTACCGTACCATAATGGACCGGACGGCAACGGAATTGACTAAAATCCGAGACTACTTGTTTCAGTGTGTTTATCGCGGTGAGGCCTGGGACCTTTGCATGTTGTTCCTGGTAAATTGAATCCCGACGCCTATACGAACATTTTGGACCATCAGTTTCGTACTACGCTCTGTCAATTTTATGGAAAGAAAGAATGTTACTTCCATGACGACAACGATCCATGTCCTGTTGTAGCCTCTGTCGAGCAGTGGTATCAAAATATGGAAGTAAAACGTCTTCCCTGGCCTGCTCAGAGGCCCGACCTAAACCCCATATAACATTTGTGGGACGAGCTAAAGTGATGCTTACGGACCAGGAAACCACGTCCGAAGTCTACAGCTGAGCTGGCGACATTCTTGCAGCAGTAAAAGACACAAATATCTATAGCTGTGTATGAAAATCTTGTTGAATGTATGCCCAGGAGGGTTGCTAGTGTAATTGCAGCACGTGGTGACCTTCCCACTATTAAATCATGTATTTTTTTCCCTTATACCTGCACATCTTGCAGTCCGGTCCGTTATTATAGGGTAGTACATACACACAATATACATATATATATATATATATATATATATATATATATATATATATATATATATATATATATATATATATATAAACTATTATCATACCCACCATCCTTTACGCATCCCCTGTCAGGGGTTCCGTTGCAAAAGCATCAAGTCTATTGATCAAACCTCCAAATGGTTAACGCTCCTTGTTACTTCAACAGTTAAATTATTCATAAAGACCTCCAACTTAAACTCATATGCGAATACATCAAAACTATCCACTAAATTTTTTCCATAAAATCCCACAGGTTCCAAATACACTCCTTGAAAACACCCCTCCTTATGACATATCCCTCGTGAAGTCTCGGGAAATAACTAAATCTCACTTGGATAGGGAATTCCACACTTTGCCCCCACGTACTAAACATCGATGTGGTGAATTCAGAGACTCCTAAGGGAATCTCTTCAATCAACAACTACATTGACTTTGCTCATTTTTATTATGTATCTTTTTTAGGTGAATTGGACTCCTAATTGTATCAATTATTAAATTCTATATTCAATCTCAATAACCTTTATTTTACAAAGTGCATTGCCACTTCCTTTAACTTTATCTATCTCTCTCTCTCTCTCCTATCTCTATCTCCTCTTATAGCTATTTTACAAAAAATAAATTTTCTACTAATTATGACGTGGAAGCTTGAAGATTTCTGCTAGGTATTCTCCATAACTGATACGTCCGTACCGTTCATTAATATTTATTTGATGTTCACTAAAATTTGTAGTGAAAGTATTTAAAGGCAACTTCAATAAAGTAGACAAGGGATAGCTTAAATATAATTTAAGTCAATGAAAGAATGAGTGTAAAAATTGATCAAGTGTGTCTTTTGGCTTTTTATTGCTCAAAAACCATATTCAGAAAAGCTGAGCCAAACGTAAAACAATGACTACTAAAAGATGGGTTGTGAAAACAGAATAATTGGTAGGTAGATACTTTAATTAACGTCACACTGGGGCATGTAAGCGGACAATTGCCAACGGTTCGGGATCAAATTCAAAGGGGAAAATCCAAGAAAGCCACGCAAATTCGATCCACAGTTAGATGACGAGGTCACACCTGAGCTAGCTCGAGGCCGTGCGCAAAATAAACCAGTTTGTCCACTCTTTGTCTCTCCCTCAGAGCGACTGTTCTTTTGCGCACGGCCTCGGCTAGCACCCAACTCTCCAAACTTCCACACTACGCCAACGTAAGTACATTGAAGACCACGGCAGATTGAACGTGCACCAACCGCCTTAGTACATTACAACTAACTTACTTAGTACAACCACCTTTGGTTGGGTTAGAGCTATGAACCTTCCGGTTGCTATTCCGTCACTCTTCCAGTCGGTCTAACATAGCTTCCAGATTAATGCCATTGAACCTTTTGACTACCGCCGATGCAGGAATTGTACCATGTTCACGCCAAGATAAAATTTTAACAACGGCCAGTGCTACAGTTATACCTTGAAAGTTATAAAAATCGCACCAAGAAAGAATTTAGATTACGGTTGTTATAGCAGTTATACCTTGAAAGCTATAAGATTCGAGACAAGAACGAATTGGGCTTGTTATATCTATAGCCGTAGTTAAAAGTTTAAACAGAAAGATAATTTGGTTATCCGGAGAGCACACCCCATGCTTACTAAAAACAGCAAACCCCATGATAATAGAAAATATCACTAAAGTACGTCGGAATATCACTAAAGCACGATGAAGTCTGTACACACCTATTGGAAATGTGCACTTGACAGAGATAACATGACTAGAACTTTTAACATGCACCTACTTCATTGGGATTAAGATCTAATATATATATATATATATATATATATATATATATATATATATATATATATATATATATATATATATATAGATAGATAGATAGATATTAGATACTCTATATTTCTATATTACCATAATTCTCTTGCGTGGCACACAAAATAGACGTTATTTTTATCGCCTTTTGGCAACACTGTGCTATTGTTTGTTTACCAAGAAGCCTCGCGCCATCTTTCAGCATTTTAGTCACGGTGGTTAGGTTGCGTAATTTAGTGTGTAGTGAATTTAGAGGCTTTACATAATTAAGTTGACTGAAACAATTAAACTTAACATTTATTACAAATAACACAAATTAAATACACTGACTAAGAAAAATCTATCAGACGAAACTACGAAACTGAAATCTCAAGAACAGCTCGAGGTATTTAAAGTGTAACACATGACGGCAGCATGCGTCTCTTGAAGTTAAATTGGAAGTAGTCTCTAATTTGCATAACACCACAGCGTAATCGGAAGAAATTTTAAGGAAATATATGAATATCAGCCGATTTGTTACAGCTTACAAATAACTTGCTGGGTATTCGATTTCCAAAGCAGCGCTCACATTTCGAGTCAAAATATGCTCACAATTTTCATTTCAATTCCAAATTGTTCCAGTTCTGATTCCAGAAGTACTGTATAACCTTTCTGTAGTACAACAAATTTATGTTTGAAAAATATTTCTTTGGGATTATCATATTTTGTAAAGAATTTCTTCTGCTAGACACTTGTCTTTGTTGATGCGAGCGAAGCGAGTAAGGTTGGAGCAGCGAACCAATGGAGATTGCAAAGCAATCCTCCGGGGTTTGGCGCGAGTTAGCGAGCAGGGGGCATATTTGAAAAATCTAAACGAAATCCCATTTTGCTATCTTGTCTACTTTTATTTCACTTGGGCGTACTAAATGTACAAGGTGTCCTAAAAGTTCCCGCACTGTCGATTCGTGAATTTATTATACAAAAACAACAAATTTTAAAACAACTATTTTATGCTAATGATTAAAAAGCACTTTTAACCTACCGTAGGAAAAAAAAATTGAACTTACATTTATAATAAGTGTTCAAATTTTCCACTTTTTTCTAAGAGGCAAAGCTAAAGTCGTTTGCGCATATTTTTAGAAACGCGTTTCAAGATGCTGGGAGTGACTTCTTGTATTCTTTGAGTACTATCAATTTTCAGATCACCTATTGCTTGGCGATTATCTTTATTAACTTGTTCATTTAATATCCCCACAGAAAAAAAGACAGGGATACTCATATCAGGGGAACGAGGTAGCCTAAGGTTTCTTGAGACGAGTCGATCGCAATAATAAGATCGCACTATCATCGGCAGTAACAAAGCCGCTTCTCATTGTCCGGTGGCTTTAGTTCCGTTAACATTTTTACACAATAAGCACGAAATTGCAAAAAAAAATCACCGAATGAGTTGATATAGCGTATCATCGGTATTGCATCATTTGGATACTTATATAGCCAAACTTATTTACATATTTCATGATTTATATTCAAAATAAGCCTCAAACAGCGCAATTATTTGAATGCGTGATAAACGCATCTTGCAATAAAGAACAAAACGACGTCGAACTTTATTATCGCACAACTTGAGCGCGAAAAAAACCAAACGATAACTATTAAAGACTCGATAAAACTATAAACAGACAGTAAAATTCAATAATTAAAAAAAAAAAAACACTCGACATTTTTTAAAAGTTGGAGTACGGGAACTTTTAGGACACCCTGTATCTATAGTAGGAATCCATATTAGCTATAAATGGATTGAAATGAAGTTCGAAATTCGAGTAACAAACACTGTCATCAATAAATATTAGCAATTCAGAAACTTTAACACGAACGCTACACGCGAGTATGATAGTAGGTAGTTGAATTTACCACGCACAGAGGACAAAACAACGGGCCTGCTATTATCTTCCTTCTGGAGAGGTGATGGAATTCATTCCCCTTCATTCATCGAGAGCACTCGTGATACCAAATGAATAAAATGAGAGGTAAAGTGGAATATGAATTAAACTAAAATACGCAGTCTATATTATCTCTTACCAGAAACAGTTGATCTGTCGAATATGTGGAGCACTCTGTATTCTCCCAACATTATAGAATCCATACTAATAATCTACCTCCTCCAAATTGGTCACTTCCCGCGAGGTTAACGGGATGATAAGGTGCTTCCGGTTCTCTCCGTATAATGATACGACTAGAATCAGATTCTAGAAACTGAATCCGCGTAGAGCGTATTCCCTTACGGAGCGAATTGTTCAGAATCCATGTTTTAATGTACCTGACGCCTCTGCAAACATGCATGTCTATGGGAGGGGGATATGAGTTAGGCAATTTGCTGGATAGGTATGCAAAGGTTTTACTGAGACGCTTGTTTAAAGATTATCTAGATGCGTTCGATTGTGGGGCTGTATTATTACTAAAACATTGCCTGGCAAGTAATAAATATGAATATAAAAATATACTAACAATGTGAAACAGTTGCAGTGTGCCACAGATACGATAGTCAATACCGAAGTCTTAGGCATCGATGAGCTTTGGTAGCCTAGTTGGTAGAGTTGCGGATTATAGTATTAGACACCGCAGGTGTCCCCCTTACCCCCCGTCCATGGGACAGGTAAAAGTGGTTTTTTGCGGACACACTGCGGAAAAGTGGTTGGAGCCCACCAAAACTGAGTGTGACAGCTTCAGGCTAACTCTTGGCTGTCTGTTTTAGCTTCAGGACGGGGCACTACTAACTTTGTTTACATGGTGGGAACCTCTCATGTGAGGGTTCCCGTTATGCAATATAGAAATAGGAAGAAAATTAAAACATAGTAATGTTAAAATAAAGTAAATAGAAGAAACATCAAGTTATGTTGGTTGAAAGCAAAAGTTAAAAGTTAACAAAAAAAAGGACTAAGACTTGCGGATTAGGAACCGGAGGGTTGTGAGTTCGACATTAAATCAAACTAAAGACCGTCATGTACGTGGAGTTGGTGCACGTTAAATCTGTCGTGACATCATATGCCATCAAGTTGACGTATTGTGTAAGTTTAGAAATATAGATGACAGCTTAGTTGTTGACCTCGTCATCCGACGTTGGTACAAAATTAGATATCCTTGTATCTCTACTCCTTGAGGATTGATCATGGACCGTCGTTAATAACCTGTTGTATTGTTCTAGTACGACATTAATTAAAACTTACCAAATGCTTTGAATCTCTCCCTCCGGGATTTACCCCATGCCGTAAACAATAGCCAGTTGTATTGTTCCAGTGAGACGTAAATCGAACTTCCAACATATCTACTTTAAGCATTGCTTTTGTGCGAAAACGTTTATACATGATTTTATTAGGTTGATTGAAGGCATTTAAATGTGAGTTCCGCAAGATAAAATCGGATATTTTCAGTGAAACAGTGTCCAAACAGTGCCAAATAAAGTCAAATAAGTGATACACTCCCCTATGTAAAGTTTTACTAACACAGAAGGAAGAGTCGTAGATGTCGAGAGTAAATTTTAGAAATCAAACCTGTGCCACCTACAGTTTGGAAATTCTAACATAAATTATTGGAATAATTTAAAATAATATTTTTATTGTTGGCGTTTGTATATGCATCATGATTTATCGAAACTAAAGCTAACATTTCCTGATTGACAGGGAATTTTATGAGTAAAAGATTGAAGTTTCACGATAGTGAAAGCAACAAGTCAACACACAAAACCCATTATCTACTTGTAATATTTTAAACTAGGGGGCTATCGCCCCCTGCTCGCTGTCGCTCGCCAACCCCCGGGAACCGCTTGTGCGGTTCCCATTCGGATCGCTTTGCGATCCGTGCTCGCTTTGCTCGCTCGCCGTATGCTATAATAACCTAGCTAAGATAACCCACACAATTAAATTTGGTATATGCATATTAGTTTATCATCCATTTTCACCAACATGGAAAACTGTTTCTAAGAAGTTAATTTCCTGTTTTTCTAAACTATTAAGCTTTTTCAACATAATGACAATATTTTTGGTGTTGGCAATTAGTAGAGGGTGATAATATAGAAATCAATTTAGTGTTTTAGAAATGGTATATTTAGCAGGAAAATATGTAGTGAAAAATATATGTACAGAGTGTTCACTCATTGCAGGGTTCCCAGGTGGTTCACTATAGCAGGGTTCGACTATTTTCTTATATGAGAAGGAAAAAGATGAATTTCAATATTTTAAATTAAGTAAAAATGTGCAAATTTATAAATTTAAATACAAAATTGTAATGATTTAAGACATGTATGTACAGCAATTTTAAATTAACATACCCGAACTTTTGGTGAAATAATGATTATTTATGTATCTAAAACTTCCTTATAAACACAGTTGTAAATACTGCGGCTAGGAGCAACCACTGTCACAGATTGAAATGATCGTACTCTTGACAGGGCTACATACAACTGCCCATGACTAAATACTGGCTTGGGAAGCATAAGGCATATTTTTTCAAAAGTTTGTCCTTGGGACTTGTTGATTGTCATGCAAAATGCCAACCTCACAGGGAACTGTTTACGTTTATATTTAAATGGCATGTTGCTGTCCGATGGAATCATAGGCAGTCGGGGAATAAAAAATGTCTGACTGTTGTCCGAATCAATTGCTTTTGCCTCAATGATATTTCGTTGTAATTTAGTCACAATTAACCTTGTTCCATTACACAATCCTTGAGATGGAGCCAAGTTTCTTAATAACATAATAATACATCCTATTTTTAAATGCAATTTGTGTGGAGGCATGCCTGTTGGAGTTAGAGAGTTTAAAAACTCTTCAGGGTATGTAAGTTGATCTTGGGGATCATCACTTATTATTTTGTCTATTGCTTCATATACAACTTCATCTCCTGGCAGTACACAAAGTACTTGATTGTTAAGTGCCAAGGAGATGTCATTGGTAACAGCCAATATTGCCCTATCTTTTAACTGCTTAGACGTTACATCTCTAAAATCTATATCATTATAGAGTTGTGCGATAGGATCCTGAACTTCAGGATAGCAAATTTCAGGAAGATTCACAACATCTCCTTCCTTGGCATTACCAACATCCAAGAGCCACTTGGAAAATTCTTTTTCTGATTCAAGAGCACGCATGTTCACTGAAAGGGTCAATTTTGTGAAATTAGACCAAAGGGGGTGTTTTTTTAAACAGCTTGCTACTGTCAAAGACCTTGATCCTCGTAAAATCACTGGTAGTACCTGGCGAAAATCTCCACCAAGTAAAATGACTTTTCCACCAAATGGCTTTTGACATTTCGTTATGTCGCATAATAGTCTACTGACTGCAACAAAAGCATGAGAATGTGTCATCGGTGCTTCATCCCAGATGATCAGTTTGGTTTTAAGCAAAATCTGGGCGTCTTTACTGTTTGGTTTTATATTGCAAGTAGAAGTGGCATTCAAAATAATTGGAATTTTAAAAACAGAATGTGCAGTTCTCCCCCCACTCAAAAGTGTTGCTGCAATGCCAGTTGAAGCTACAGGCGTTACTAAGTCACCCTTTCCACGTATGGTGTGTAAAAAAGTTGTGTACAGAAAAGTTTTTCCAGTTCCAGCAGGTCCGTCTAGAAAAAAACACTTGGGTGAGTTCGTTCGATTATTATAGACAGCTGATAGGACAGTTTCAAAAACTTCTCGCTGTTCGGTGTTAAGTTTCTGAACATAGATTTCAGCATTTGCCTGCTCTTGCAAAATATCATAGGATGGTTGGACAGTCAAGGAAACAGATACTGCAGGAAGTTTGACCTTTTCTAAATTTAAACTATATGACTGCAGCAATCTGTTTATCTCTGCTAAGGCATATTCAATACCTGTACTTTCCGAATAGCGATGGACAAAATCTTCACAGAGAGCATCCCTGTGAGTGGCCCAAAGTTGAGGAACATCTTCAACCTCTCCAAAAGCACATACTACAGCAAACAGCATGCGTAACTGACTTGGAGACTGAGCTTCTGCAGCTTCACGAAACGTGTCATTCCAAAGTTGATCTCCTTCAAGAAGTCCCCTCATTCTACATGCCTGCTGAAATGTTTCACAGAGGATTTCATCCACAGTAAGAATGTCCTCAAACCCAATTGCTCCAGGTAGCCTCAGCAATAACATCCTTAAATAAAAACGCTCACCGTCTCGTACACTGACGACTGGCATTCTGCCAATGACTTGTTGTGAACCTCGCTGGCGCCTTTTCCATTTTGTTGTACTTTTTTCAAAAACATAGTGATTTGGAATTTCAGGGTAGGTATAGTTGTGTGCTTCAGAATCAGCTCTATTTAACTCAAACCATGCTGTCAGAGTTGTGCACTTGATAGCTGCTCTTTCAGCAGCTACCGTCTCTTGTCCTCCCATGAAAACAACCTGCTGCTGATGTGGCAAGTGTACTGCTAAACGAATGACAGTGTGCGATTTGTTAGACATATTAAATTCACTCAAGCGCCAGATAGCTTCTGGTGCACTAACGTACCGACCATCTAGATAGGTTGATATTTCATCCATATCAAGAGTGCTATTTTCGCTACTAATTCTAATAGATGCAGCGTCATGACCTTTGTATACGTATTTGTACAGGTATTTAACACTCTTAACTGATGCACACACTTCCACATTAATGTGAGCGTTGAACTTTTTGGAAAGCCATGGGTTATATGGGACAACCCATCTATTGTCAATATCATATTTGCCAATTTTAACTGGATCTGTTTGCCGTCTTTGATAAATTGGATAACCATTCACATTTTCTTCAGTCTTTTCCTTGAATTCTTTCGGGAATTGCTTTGAACAGACACCCTCCTTCATGCATGGGGAATTGGGATTTAGAGCTCCGCATGGGCCATGGATCATGCATTTTGTTATTATTTCATACAGGCGAGGTTCGATATCAGCATCAGGAAGTTCAGCAACAACAAATTTGTTAATATCGTCTTTGGTGCGGATTTTTGACCCATCATCCAAAGTCAATAACATATGGGCATGAGGTAAACCTCGTTTTTGAAATTCTATAACATATATGTATGCTACAACAACACCAAACAGGTTGCGCTTCAATATGTCGTCTAAAAGTTCCATTAGCTTCATTTTGAAGACACGAACGACGATATCTGGCCTATCTTCTGGCCTTTCCCGTTCTCCTAAAGCATCTTTCACTTCAGGCCATGTAGGATTGCAAGTAAAAGTGACAAAAAGATCAGGTCTACCAAATTTCCTAACAATTGCCATAGCATCTTGGTAGTTTTGCTGCATCTGCCGAGGGCTACCTTGGAACGTAGATGGGAGAATCATTAATTTCCCTATCTGCTTGTTGATATTTCTTGCTTGGGCTTGTAAAGCATCAAGTAAGCCTTGGTAGAGTTCCACCCGAAGGTCCTTTTGATTCTGTCGCAAATAGTTGATACGTGAGCCCTCTGTTTTCACATAAGCATCGACAATGTATTGTTGGAAGAGCTTCCCACTTGCATGGAGCAAGCTGAACCCATGGCGTACAGCGAGGCGATATGCATAAAATTGCAGTTGGGTAACTCGTGTTCTTCGGGATGTTCGCCTTTCTTCCACATGCTCCAAACTGCTATTCCATCCAAAGTCCCCACCAGGAAATAGTAAAGGGTACACCATGGGATCGGCACACTGGTTGATTGGAGAAATTGTTTTGCAGCTGCTGCCGACTGGATAAATGATTATATCGCGGTTTGCAGGGGGTTCACCATCATCTCCAACGAAAATAGCTGCAACTTCAGTCCTTGCTGAGGGTGCATTGTACCGCCGCAGATCCAGACTGCCATCTTCCATGAAAACCATCTTTACAGATGTTGCTGGATTATTCTCAACAATTTCATGCATTTTAATGAAAGACTCTGCAAACGGATTTACTTCTCGAATTAATGAATCCAGCTGCTTCATGAGAATTTGTGAGCACCCCTCATTTTTTTCCATTCTTTGATTTGTGGCCTCACTGGAATCAAAAATGTACAACTGGCCGTATCCTGCTTTATGCTCACTGCCGGCATATAGTGGTGACACCATATGGTATATCTGGCCATGAATGCGGAAGCAGTAAGGCCCAGTTCCAGGAGGTGGCTTTATTTGGGCTCCCATGGAAGCAAAAGCCAGAGCAGCATTATATTCCCTTATATGGGATCTGTAGTTTTTAGAGTCTGGTGAATTGCCGGTCAGCAGATCAAGAAATAAGTTGGGTGTTTGGTTAAGTTCTGGCAATCGGACCTTCCCACCATGACAACACTTTGCATACTGTCCACTCGTATTTTCCTCTTTTTTCCAATAGAGTGCGCGACAAAACTCACACACTTCTGCCATTTCTCCGCAATGATGCTCCGTGAGCAATGAAATCTCAGAAATGCTATGTGCAGCACGCCGCAATCTATCAGACTCTGTCCGATTAGTTCTGCGAATACTCGCTTGATCTGGAGTTTCATTACTTCTCTCGATTCTTCTGCGTTTATTATTGCGAAAATAGTTTGCTGCTCTACATAAATCCATGAAGATTAAATAAAAAAAGTTGAAAGTTATCGTATATCGGAAACGTAAAACGGACACTAATTTGAATTCGCAAAGTCAAGGCTAAACTTGATCGTAAACTTGAACACGGAATCCAGTTAAGCCTTGGCAAAGTGTAAACAAACCGATCGTTTGCAACGGCGGATAAGAAATACAGCCAAATTCGTGAGCCACGTAAGAGTATTATATATATAGATGTACGGATTTATTTAGACGTACTGAAGTAATTTTGCAGAATAAACAAAATATTGTTGGCACGCAAAAAGGATGTTATTTGTTATCGCGTTTTGGCAACACTATACGATTATTTGTTTACCACGAAGCCTCGCGATTCAATCGAATTTATAGCGTTTTCGGATAAAATTTTATTGAAAAAGTAACGAATATTAGTAGAGCTGTTGCAGCTTACTAACGACATGATGGGTATTCGATTTCCAAAGCATCGCTCACATTTCGAGTCAAAATTTGCTCAAAGTTTTCATTTGAATTCCAAATTGTTCGAGTTCTGTTTCCAGAGGAACTGTAATTTTTTCTGTAGTACAACATATTGATATTTGAAAAATATTTTTTTTGGAATATCATATTTTGTAAACAATGTCTTCATTAATGCGAGCAAAGCGAGCAAGGTTCGCGTAGCGAACCAATGAAGATTGCAAAGCAATCTTCCGGGGGTTGGCGAGCGTCAGCGAACAGGGGTGGGACCCCTAGTAAGATGTATTACCAAAGGTACAAAATTTTATTTTGAATTTTCTGATTTTTGCCATCATAGTTAGAGAGGTTTGCTGATAGGTTGAACTAGAGGTATTTTTTTATTTATTTCCTACTAGCAAAATACCCGATCTTACTCGGTTCGAATTGGTTTACTCTAAATTGAAGAGATAAACAAAATATATAATGACTTACGTTTTTTGTAGAATAAAAGTTTATTTGAATACCTTTCGCCATCTTTATAATTTCTACAACTTACTTTGGATACAAATCCTACACATGCCTATCCATTCATGTAATACATTTCACATACTTCGCACCCTTGCTGTATGCGAAAGCTACAAAATGACGAAAGATGACACTAAGGTCACTACTACAAAAGACGATTTTGAGGGAGATTTGGAATTCCCTTTCTTAAATAATTTTTATGTTCAAATCAATTAGTAAAGATTATGATTTACGGCTCGCACTCAGAGTCAACAAAATAATATTTTTTTACTTGTGACACTCTTGCATCCGGTATGCGACATTGTGAAATTTTGCAATCTTCTCCTGTCATTATGACAACGAATTTTTTAATGTTAGAAAAGTTCTAGTTCGGATGTTTTAAACATTATTATTCTTTCAAAAACGGCAATATTATTTCAAAAACGGGATTATTCTTTCATTAACGTATTATTTTTTTTAAATAACGGCATTACTCTTGCATTAACGGCATTATACTTACAATAACGGCATTATTCTTTAAATAACGGCATTATTCTGTCAATGATGGCATAACTACACTTAAAATTTACTTAAAATTTATTCTGACTTAACTGCCATTTTTAAGTCGAATATTTTGTGATGGTATTGCGTGTGATGAGAAGGAAGACACATTTATTAAAATTATGAATATTTAAAACAGGAAACAGCAAAATAAAACAAAATAAAAGGTGTCGGAAAAAAATTGTTCTAAATATATTAATTTGTGATACATTTTTATCTCTTGATCTCGCACAGTTGCCACAACTTACATCAAAAAGTGCACAAAATTTAGAAATGTGAAATTAATTCAGAGCGAAAGAAACAGAAAATATCACTGCTCGAGCGATCTTGTTCATTCCTGATCGTTGAAAACATCGTCTGTCCCAAATATTCGGAAATCGTTTTCAATGCGCAAAGAACAAAAATAAGACTCGAAATAAATGAAATATCAAAGCTGAAATTCCATTAAAAAAATAATTTTTTGAATAATAATTACTTTTTTAGCAGTACTGGTAAAGCAATCGAAGTAATCGTAATAGTCAATATATGTATATTGTAACCGTGTGCTGAGAAATTCCTCATTGAAGCGGGCGAACAAGTGACAAACTCTCGTTACACTCACAAACATTTATTAATCTAATTTACATAACGTGGACACAATATATACTATTTACATAACCTTTCATAACTTCCCGACATAACGGACGCTACGACGCGTCTTCATTCTACGCCGCCGAAAACTCCCTGACCTCCTGAGGGTGTCCTTAATCGGAGCAGGGGTTAGATTTAGTTTTGGTTCTCACTTTTAGTTCGGAGGTTTATAGCTCTGCAGCTGACGCTGCGCTTATAATTCACTTGTTACAATATTCGAATTTTTCCAAAACTAGCAAAGGTGTTTTAGCATGAAACTCAACTAAATATAACAATAAAGAAATGTTTGATATTGCATTCACTAAACTATTAAATAATTTATAAAATACAATACATTTCAATCAAATATCTGGAATAAAATTCATGTGATGCCTGCACAAACACACAAACACAAAATCGAACATAGAACAGAAAGACGGACTTTCACAACCAATTCCACTCACTAAATGAAGATAATTACTCACTGTATGCAAATTTCCATGAAAATATGTTAAACCGTGTGGACGTGTATAGGGCACATACATACAGACAGATGGACAGACAGACACCAAACGCGAAAGAGGCGGATTTGGCATCAGAAGGGTCCAAAACGGATAGAAAACTTGAAATGGGTCAAAAATATTGAATGTACAAACAAACATTCCATTCTTATTTATATAGGTTTTAGTGGTGACTAATTACGTTTTTATCAATAAAAAAATGGAAAATAGTTAACCTCTTCCACAGTCCCTTGGTACGACGCCCAATCCATACCTAGGGACAGGGGGCTTTGTACCTAAGGACAAATCCAGAAAGTGAAGAATGAAACTTTTAAGCAATTTTTCAACTCAAACTTTTATTGAACAACGCTGTTGAAGAATCAAGAAGAATTTCAATCTCCAAAAATTGAGATTATTTACAAAAATGTCAAAATATCATGTATTTATGTAAAAATAGTATTAAAGGCTTAGAGTTTACTTAAAAACTTCATGCTTAACTTATCTACAAAATTACAGCTCAGTGAAGTTCTTTTCATAGGCAAAATCATGTCAAATTTCTTAATTGACAATAAATCGCTGTGAAAATCAATTTTTTTTCTTAACATGTCACTTTGAATGCATTCCAAAAATTTGAGAAACCTTACACCAAACAACCTTATCTTAATATAAAACTGGTAAAAGAAACAGGAAACTGAAGTTTTTTATTATTTCTGACTGTCCTACAAATCGCTCTGGGGGCTGGTAACTTGCAAACTATATTGGTTTCTTCAATCTCGTATTCAACACTACTCAATACAATTAGGTTTACCATCCCTTGCCAAAATCTTTTCCAAGTAGCGGTTGTTGTATGAAGTTAAGCCATCCTTAGATGTCATCATTGCAACAAAAAGGAAAACTTATTTTTATCCTCTTACAGTTGTAATAATATAATCTCCAACAACTAAATCATTTACTTCCTACAACCTTTCCTATCCTACACCTTACATCCTATAACCTACAACCTTTGTTCTTGCTATTCCTTAAACTGTTCATCAATGATTTGCTGAAGATAGATGTCAGATGCCAAATCAGATGGCATTTATGGATTACCTTCATCCTCCGATGAAATGTAAAGCAGTTGTCTTTTTGTCTTTTCGCAACTTTTTTTACATAAGCAGATACTAAATCATTTTACCTCAGAATTATATAACAGTCTGAAAATTTCAAAGTAGATTGGAAACAGAACATTGACAATCCGCTGCTCTACCTAGGGACATCAGCATATTTTGTTCATTTGTATGACAGGCAAAAGTATCCCTTGGTACAACAGCTGGCCATTTTAAATTCTATCTCAATATGGCAGGCTGTAGTGGGGTAAGCGATCCAAAAAAAATATGCATTATCTCTTGAAAAGCAGTAGAATTGATTGCGAAACTGTGTGTGTTTGTAAAAACCGCTGAAAAATCGTGAAAATCTAGAAAAACTACAAAATCTTTCCTTAGGTAGGCAAAAATAAAAAAATAGAAAATACGACTTATCTGTTGAAGTCACCACCTTCAAACAATATGAGTGACTGACGGTGTGTCAAGTGTTAGACAACCTATTCAAACAAAATGTCCTCCTCTTCTATTTTTAACAGCAACTTTCCCAAGGTATGACTGTGCCTTTGGCACACCCCTCTACCCTACTATCTGTAGTAAAGTATAACACCAAACTTTTCGGAAAAAAATAATATTCTTTCTCTTTCTAAAATTCAAACCCATGCACTTTCTCAAAGTCTTTACAAAACTCCTGTACTTAAAAAAGTGTAAAATTCAAATATCAGTTCTCAAATCTTTATAAAACATGTTCACTGTAACAGAACAGACGGCCTTCTGTTATTGTTTTTAGTCTAAAGAAAAGATTTTAAAGTATAGTAAATACGCGAAAAGGAAATGTAAGAATAAAGCTAAGGTTAAAAAATCGACTTAAAGAAAGTATGATGGCTGTAAAAATTTTAGAAGAGTATTTGTGACTCTCGGGCAGATATGTTTCTCTTTTAACCTAAATTTGACACAAATCTAATTTCGTAAGACGTTTGTGATAACGGAGATTTTTCTTTTCACTCAGCTGCCAAAAAAGTTCTTGGTCGGCTGTAATATTTTTTTCTGAAATGTTATCTCTCTCGCGAAAGCAATCTTCTGAAATATTTTTTTAAGCGAAAACCATAAAAATGCCGTCCACTTTTTTGTCAGCTCTCCCTAACATCTGTTAATTTTTAGCTTCTCCTGCTATAAAGATATAGGTGAGGTAAAAAATTGCTATATTTATTATTTAGATTTTTTTACACTGACTAAAATTAAGAGCAAAATCTGACTAACGTATATATAAATTAATTTCTTGTTGATTACTTTTCCATAGCGTAGAAGCCTAATTTCAAATCCTTGTATAATCGTATAATAATAATTATACTGAATACCATAAAAAAGGAAAGTAATTTTCAACTTAGTATCAAATTAATTGCATTGTAAATCCTAAAACTAAAGTTCATTTCCCAACTTTGTACGAAATAAATTATACTGCAAATCATAATCAAAGGGAAGTTTACTCTTACTTCGTATAAACGTCTTGGTATCACGGTTATAAGAGTAACGGATTAGTAACGAGGGTAGCGAGTTCAAGTCCATCCAAAGAACGCTGTGTACAAAGGGTGCTGGTGTACAATCAATTTAAAGTGGCCTCAAATGTTCTCACATTGGCCGTGTGTGGTGTGGAATTATTGGAAAGTGGGTTGTCAGCTCAGGAGTGACCGTGTCATCTTACCGTGGTTCAAAACTACATAGTTTGTAGTTGGATCTTTCCCTGCGGATTTGATCCAGGATCATCGCCAATAGCTCTTTGTATCGTTCTAGTGCGACTTTAATTAAAGTACCTACCTACCTCGTATAAAAAGCATATACATTGCCCTACAATAATGGTCCCGACGCCAGCGTATTTGCATAAATTCCGAGTGGGTGTTTTTCGTGGTATGGCCTGGGACCTTTGTATGTTGTTCTTGATCAATACAACGCCGACGGCTGCTTGAACATTTTGGACAATCATATCCTTCCTACTCTCTGGCAATTTTATGGAATGGACAAATGTTACAGAATGACAACGCTCCATATCATGTTGCAACCTCTGTCAAGAAGTGGTATCAAGATATGGATGTAAAAAAATTCATCGGCCTGCTCAGAATCCCGACCTAAACTCTGTAGAATATTTGTGGGACGACTAAGAGCTAACGAACGAGGGAACCACGTCCGAAATCTACAGCTGAACTGGCGACATTCTTGCAGCAGTAATGGACACAAATACCCTTAGCTGTGTATCAAAACCTTGTTGAAAGTATGCCCAGAAGGGTATCTAGTGTAATTGCAGCACGTGGGTGACCATCTCCCTATTAAAACACGTATACTTTAACTTACACCATCACATCTTGCTGTCCGATCCATTATTTTAGGGTAGTGTGTATTAAAAGTCATAAAAGTTGAGTATTTTACAACTTCATATGCAATAGATGTCATTAAAAATATAACAAATAAAATAGTTTCGTGCTTCGTATAAAATAAAATGTAGTAATAATCATAAAATGTATTTTTCAACTACGTCTAAAATGAATTGCATTGAAAATCCTAAAATTTAAAATACTTTCTAGCTATGTATCAAATAAAATGTTCTGCAAATTATAGTTAAAAGGAATGAATTTTCCCCTACTTTGTATAAAAAATAAACTGGATTAAAAAAACATTATAGCAAAGTAATATTTTAATCTTCCTTTAACATGAATTGTATTGCATTTTTTAAATTGCCAATGCTAATTTTCCTTAGATAATAAATTTTTCTAACTTAATAGCCTGATTGTTATACATCTTTCTCTGTTCATTGTTTGTTTTTAGGTAACTGAAATATTTCACAAAATCATTCAGGCTCTTACACAGTAACATTGGTATTTTAATAAATGTCTTAATGAAAGTAGAACTGTGTTGTTCTTTTTATAAATAATTATTAATATATTCTCTCATTAATAAATTCAACTTTGCTTTCAGTTATATAAAATTCAAAAATGAAGAACCTTTTTCTTATATTTAGCGTATACTGAATCTAATTCATCTCAATTATTATAAAAGCACTTGGAAAACATTAGCCAAGAAAATAAGTTGGAATGCATTTTGATAAAAAAATTTCTTACATTGACTGCACTATTCGTTACAGAATTTCACAATTTAAAGGCTCGATAACAATAAATATGTATTCCAAAATTTTCATTAAAAACATATTACAGCAACTAATTTATTTTTTTGTGAAAAAGAAATCCTTGCGCAGTCTATAGTTCTTAAGCTGAAAGTGGATCTAAATTGCATTACACTTTCAAATTTTTATCATGCTATCGCTTCATTCTCTTTCATATATTGAACAGTTTACATAACTTTTGTAACAAATGAAATTTCATGTCCAATTTGATTCACGAGTTGCAAGAAAAGAATCAATTATATTTTTATTTAAACTTTACAACTATGTCATCTTGTTATTTGCATTTACATATTCCTCCTTTCAAGAAAGGAATTTAATATTTTGTATTAGTATTTTACTATACGTCCGTATTTGAACATTGCTTAGCTCCGAAATCAAAGGGTTTTCGAACTTTTAAGGATCTAAATTTTTTTGTGTTCAAAACAGTAGAATTAAATTTAAATATCGGATACACTTAACAACTGTGGTCTCGAGGGTAATTAAGTGGATAAATCTAAAAACTACTTTTCAGTAGTGAGTTTTTAAGACTTGCCCTTTTGTTGTAAAACGTGTTTTTGTAATAATTTATTTCGCTTGCAAACATTGTTACTCTTTTTTCATGCACATCACTTATCCACTTCTCCACAACGCGTAAGGCCTCAAGACAATTCCTCCAGCAGACGCAGTTAATTCATTTTTGCCAATTTCGACTTATCCAGTTATTCTCCTTGACCACAGATATCATAAAGTAACTCTATAATTCGATAAACAAGACATCTTTTATCACATGAATAGGCTTGACTGTTCAATATCCTGATACTTTACAACACTCCTACTACAGTGGTATGATTTCATTTCAAATGCCTACGACATTTATAAAGTACTTCTTGTTTAGTATGAAAGAGATTACAAACCTTTACAATTGTAAATGATTGACTGTGCTATGGTACCAAGTCAGAGGTCCATATCTGCAAAAGGTTAATTCAAAAAGAGTTCAAACAGCGTTGTGGGAACTTTTCAGTCAAGGGTCCGATATTAAATCTGTGTTTCCCATCAACTCACAACTTTTGAAGTCAAAAGCAAAATATTTAACTGTTGATGTTTTCAAAGATTACTATCACACATTTTTCATTCTAATTTGGTAACTTTATATTTTATGTTTCCCATTTCCAATGGTTCCTGTTATCTAACAAAATTATTCCGTTAGTATTCGAATGGTAGATATCTTATAACATTTATACGAGAGGTGTAAGATTTAAGATGTACCGTTGAATCGGGTGAATATAAGCAGTTTTAATTTTCACAGCAATATTACGCCTCTTTCTTGTATACTTAAAATTATGACTAATATCATAAAAACATAGTAATTTTCTATTAGAGTGATGCGAAAAACACGAATTTCGGAAATTGAAAACGCCTATGGTGGGAATAGTTAGGGACTACCATGATTATTAATAATACAAAATATGAGCTAAATCAATTAATATCTTCAAGTGCCAAAATCATTGAAATTTCGAGAAATTTTGCCAATTTTTTCACAAAAACCATAATAATGCATTTAAAAAATTTAATAGAACTTATTTAAGGCCATGGCTAAGTAAAATGAACTTCTCTGCTCTTAAAAATATGTTTTACACCTAACATTATCTCATAAATTAAAAAAATTCCCCTTTTTTAGAGCGTTATCACGCGTGTCTCCACTCCTCTCAATAGACTCATCATTGAATTCCTCGCTACTAGGATTCACGGGCGCTACCCTTTCTTCGCTTGTTTATAAGTAAGTTTGTAAATAGCTCATATTTCACCACATGGAGTGTAGGTGTCTGGGTTTCTTTAAATAACCGCACACTTTTTTTGTAAATATCTAGTAGGTGCATACTCCTGCAAATGCCTTATCTATCTAGTCTATCGAAGAAAACTAAGTCCTTTGTTTAAATTTTGTAGTTAAAATAAGTCGTTTGTTGGTGTATATTTTAGTACTTATTTTTACTCATTTTGGATATTTTTTCTATAGTATTTTAATCTTTAAGTTCATAATAATTTGGGTTTTGTTTGTTTTGTTTGGGAGACACGGTTTTGTGAATAAGTCGAAATGCCTCGGACACGATAAGTAGATGTATGTCCCGTGTTTGGAATGGCTGAAATAATGAAGCTTAACATGCTTCCAGCATATGCCGATGTTATGAAGTATTATCTTTGTAATCAGAAAGATTATAAAAGAGATCCTAGTATGGCTGATGTATGTTCAATTTTAATTAAAGAGCTTAAAGGATTATGGGGGGAGAGTTCGATTCCAACTGTAATAAACCAACAAATAATATATATGCTGAAAAAATACCACAAAGCATATAGAAATGTTGAGAATCTATTAAACAATACTGGCAAAATAGAATTCTCGAAGAAGGTTGTGTCCTTCAGGGAATCAACAAAAAAATTGTTTGATATTAGTATATATATATAAATGCAAGGACTTTCACATTTGTACTTACAAAATGAATCTACTTATTGCTGAAAGAGTTTTTTTAACAGATCAAAGGACATTTCGAAAAATGGTCAGTGGAAATGTTGACATGAAGACCAGCAGAATGCTTGAAAAAGATTACAGCGTAAAGAAAGAGAAGCAGAGAGACAAAACGTTCAGCTCAAAGATTGTAAAGGAAAACAATCCAAAATCTCTCGCCCTCTACTACGGGAGCTACTTTGAGTTTTAATTTGCTTACGAATTCTAATGACACGATAAATACATTCATTGATAGTAATTATCTTTTAACTTCACAATTTTCAAGGATGATTCTTCAAATATAGTTGATCGTAGTAAAGTTAGAAGTTAAAGGGCAAAGACCTGTAGCTACCTGAAAAGAAAAAATAAGGAAACCACCCCTGTTCAGAGCATGCAATATACTTTGGTGGTCGAAAGGATTAAACTTTAGTAATGAATAAAGAAAGAGTAAGGATTGTGTGTGTGCTAGAAAGACCGTAACTGAAGAACATATCGTTCTAATGCTAGAACCAGAATCAAAATATATGGGATGTGTCACTCCTACAACTGGCTCTTCTCAAAATATTAAAACAAGTATTTTAACTTTTTTGGAAAATAATATCGATATTTCCAAGAAGCAAGTTGGTTGGTTGGTTGTGATGGTACAATGGTAAATACAGGTTTGAAAAATGGAGTTATTCGACAAATCGAGCTCTTTTTAGGACATCCTGTGCATTGGTTTATTTGTTTATTACATACAAATGAGCTACATTTACGTCATTTGTTGCAACATTTATACGAGAAAACCACTGCACCTAAAGGATATAGCGTAGAAATTGGAAAAATGTTAGAATCTTGAGAAAAATGGGCTTTAACAAACTTTGAAAAGATAGAAGTAACTTTGACAGATATTGATCTAGAGGATCTTAGCACTGATCAAAGATACCTTTACGAAATGTGCACAGGGATATCAAATAAATATATTCCATTATGTTTGTCACAAAAAGATTCAGAAAAATTTAAATATTACAGATGGTTGACGATGGAAAATAGAATTTTAAGGTTATATGTTTCAACAGAAGATCCAACCCATAACTTGAAAATATTAACAGAGTATGTTGTGAAGGTATGCTCATATGTGTGGTTCAAAATTAAAAGCCAGTCATCATGTCGGAACGGGAGTCTTCATTTTTACAATATTATATATAAATCGAGGTTTTTACCTGAGGGTTTAAAAATTGTAACAGATGTAACTTCGCAAGGAAATGCTTATTATGCCCATCCAGAAAAAATATTATTTTGGTAACGATCAAAAAGACGTTAGAGAATTGAGACTTAGAATAATTTTAAAATAAAGACAAAAAAATAAAGTTGAAAAGAATATTCGAGAGTTCAAAATTCCCAACTTATTTTTCGAAGCACACAATTACATAAATTTAATTGAAAGGAAAACAGATTCCATTACAGATCCACCACTTACAGTATCTATTTCTGATGATTAACTCAAGTCTCTGATTCTAGACGTTCCAACCAATAGTAATATGTTTAACTTCCCATGCCATTCACAAGCAGTAGAAGGTTGCGTTAAATTAGTAACTGAAGCAACAAGTGTAGTATATGGTACAGAGGTGCGAGATGGATTTAACTATTCGGTCAATAATTGCTTCTAGACTTCCTTTACCCAGATTTGAAACCACAAGCCAATATTAACCACTTTTAAGCTAAACAACTTCTATGCCTGTAATTTCAATTTAATTTTTTGGTGTAAGCTAGTAACTCAAATTGAAACTTTTAGGGGGTCGGAACTCCATATGCAGCCACCTCCTCGTGGGGAGTTCTGGGTTGTTTTCTTAATGAAAACAGCGAAGAGCTGCAACTAGAATCGCCCTTGTAAACGCGTGGTCGCAATGAGTCTATTGAGCGGAGTGGAAACGCATGATAACGCTCTAAAAAAGGAGATATTTTTTAATTTCCGGGATAATGTTAGGCGTAAAACCTTTTTTTTACAAGCGCGGAAGTTCATTTCACCCACCTATGGCTTTAAATAAGATGTATTAAAATTTTTTAATGCGTTTTTACTATTTTTGTGAAACAATTGGCAAAATTTTGAAATTTCAAAGTGATTTTTGCACTTGAAGATATTAATTGATTTAGCTCATATTTTGTATTATTAATAAACATGGTAATCCCTAACTATTCCCACCATAGCCGTTTTCAATTTCCGAAATTCGTGTTTTTCGCTCCACCCTACTCTATATACTATAAGCCCTCATGATCAATTTTTTTAATTTTTGACTGTGAAGGCAAATAAAATTTCTTTTAAGCACTACTTCAATTTACCATCACGTCCGTACGACTTGAAGAAGTCCCCTGTTTTTTTTATTCTGTTTCAATTCTGATATTTCGTTAGGTGATCCAGTTATTGTCTTTTTATAAAAACTTTTTAAGGATTCCAAAAAAAAAAAACATCTTAAAACACCATCAATAAAAGGTATTTCTAGTATTTCTTTAATTAACGTCACACACTGCAGCACCACAATGGGCTACACCTATAAAAGGTTTATTTAGATAAAAAATAAAATTATCAACAACAAAATTGTTTTTCTTTTCTTTTAATTTCAACTTTACAAATAATTACATTCTTAAGTAGGACCTAACATTTGAAATGGTAAACCATCAATTATAAATAAAATAAACAATATAACCGGAGTTCGAAAAATAATAGTTGTTATTACCAAGTTCTAAGAATGAAATAACTAGAAACGTTTTGCACACAGCACGTTTGCATAAATTCTATATACAAACAATAAAAAGTAGGAGTTTACAATATTTTTAATTATAAAACAAAATCAATACGAGTAGGAAAAAACAAAATATTATCAAGTTGGTTTTTGTAAAATTACCTAATGACAAGTCATGATTGTACAATTTGTTCAAAACAACGAAGCAAAATAAAAGAGTTAACAAACTTTCTGTGTTTATGGAAAACATTATTTGCCCTCGACGAAGCTCGATCGGTGCAGGGAGCTTCTCCAAAGGTGTTGTTCTCTAGTAGCGACATGAGAACAACATTAGAACAAACAAGAGAGAACCTAAAATATATGGGTTCCTAGTTCGAATCTAAGTCAGTGCATGGATGTTTGTAAGCGTATGGTGTAGAGACGGTTGGAGCACCTTAAACCTATAACCTTAACGTAGGGTTGGTGTGAAAGTTTGGAGAGTGGGGTCAAAAAAGGTTAGATACCAGCTCAATTGTTAACTCGTCATCTAACCGTTACGTGCTGTTGTTCACGTATTTCCTGATTAAAGACGGTCGTCAATAGCCAGTTGTGTTGCTCTAGCACGATATTAATTAAAATTCACCAAATTACAAATTACCTAAAAAAGTGATTAGAAATATAATTAAAAATTCATAATAAAACAAAACGGAAAATGATATAAAAGATACATTTACCGATTCTAAGAGACATGAGGTAGAGTGAAGTTGAGCCAAATCACCAGAAACGTATGTTGTTGGGATTATTTAATCAAAGTTGACGGGAAGACACTTGATCAACCGTGCATATAAACTACTCATTATGTTACTTATTGTGTCATTTTCATTCCAATGGTGAATTGATTTTGATCTTCGTATGAGAAAGATTAAATAGTATTTTTTTAATTTTTACATTAAACAAGGTGTAGCGTTATAAGAATCCTCTTTTTCCGCTAAATTGTTTCAGTTCACTCTTGTGCTTCTATGCAACCGTTTCTACGGTACGAAATAAATTTAAAAAACTTAATTTGAAGCAATTTTTTAAACATTCAAGTTGGCTCTAGTTCAAGGTAGCGGTAGCTGGGATGGAAAAATAACGGATTAGAAACCGGAGGGTTGTGAGTTCCAAACGCAATCGATCCATATCCCGGTATGTACACGGGGACTGGTGAAAGTTAAATCTGTATTGACCTCTAAATGTCCTCACATTGGAGTGGTGTGGAATTTTGGAGATTTGTTTTCCATCTCCGATGCAGATATCCTTATCTGACACTGGTTCAAGATGTCGAGGTTTTATCATCAGACCATTTTCAATAATCCGTTGTGTTGCTCAGTGTGAAATTAACTACCTACCTACAGTGGGTGATGGTGTACTTCGAATCTGTCGTGGTCTCAATGTCCTAACTTTCGCGTAGTGTTGAAGTTTGGAGATTGGGTGACTTGTCATCGAACTGAGGTTCAAAATTATGAGATGTTCTCGGATCTTTCCCTTCGGGATGGATGCCGTACCGTCCCCAATAGTCCGTTGTATTTCACCATTGCGACTTTAACTTACTTATCTAGTTCTAGATCCTGAAAAACTTTATTACAAATATCATAACTGGAAATGACACACCAGTGTCCTGTAAAAAACCACATTCCACTTAAAACATGGAGTAAGCAAAGAGGAAAAAAAGAAAAACTACAAATTCCAGGAATCTCGTTGGTTTTTTACAGAGAGAACAACTGTAGACAAACACTGTGTTTGCTCCTCCACAAAAAATACAGACTCATACCATTGCATCTCCACGCATGCGAAATGAGGGAAAGAAATCTTTTTTATTTCAATTTAAAGACAAAAACTAGGGCTTGACTGGAAACAAAAACACAGCAAAGATAGAAACGGCGCACAATTTTCGTCAGTGCATTGTTTGGGAGACCATCAGAGCAAATAGCATCCTCGTTTGCTAAGGGAAGAAGCTACAATAAGACTGACGCTTTTTCTGAACGGAAAAAAGTAATCCAAAAAAAGAAAGCCTTCGAGACTAAAACAAACAGAAATCGCTAAAATAAACGGAGCAAAACCCACAAGTGAAACTCCTGGGATTTTGACGTTTGGAACTAAATTTTCTCTCCCTCTGTCTTGTTTTCAAAGTAAAATCTTCTCCAAGAAGAATCGTTCAAAAGTTTTCGGAAGAATGGCAAAAATGCAATTCTCAAATGGCACTCGAAAGTGACTACTTCAAAGTGCTTAATCGTTTGGTAGTACATCTTTTTTGCTACGGAACCAACAGTGGAATGTGATTCCATGCAGAAAAACACTTAAAACTGGTCCCCGGGGACCAAGTAAATCAACTTTTTTCCTGTTCAATAGTCATCTTACATCAAGTTCTTGACTAATATTTAATGAATATATTGACTTTTAGCAAAAACGTTTTAAAAAAGAATTTAGAAAGGTTGTTTTTAATTTTAGTTTAAGTATTACAAATAAAAACTGATTCATAGAGACAAAGTGAATTACCTTTTAGCCGTTTAATAGCAAAAAAAATTAAATTTATGAATATGGTAGTTCTTAAATAAATCAATAAGATTTTAGTAAAATTCAATTTTTAAACTTAGTTTAGGCATTATAAATAAAAACTGATTCATAGAGACAAAGTGAATTACCTTTTAGCCGTTCAATAGCAAAAAAAAATGATATTTAATGAATATGGTAGTTCTTAAATAAATCAATAAGATTTTAGTAAAATTCAATTTTTAAACTTAGTTTAGCATTACAAATAAAAACTCATGTCGATAGCGAAGTGAATTAATACTTTTGCAGTTCAATAGTTATATCGCCTATATTTAAAATGACTAATATTTTGGGTCTTCACGAATACTCTTTAAGATTAAAAGTTAATTTATTAAACTTAGCTTAGTATTTAAATAAAAACTGGTTTCCTACGAGACGAAGTGAATACATTTTCTTGTTATCCAATAGTTATATAACCTAAATTTAATTACTACTCGTATATAATGAATATTCTTGTTCTTAGATAAAAAATTTCTCAATTATTTTTAATACTTTAATAAAGTCAGTTTTTGTTCAATTCAATCATTCATTATTTCAAATAAAAATTTATCATGTGAATTAACTTTATTGCCGTTTAATTGTTATCATACATATAAATTATTCACTGTTATTTAATGAATATGTTTGTCCTTAACAAATATTATTTAAGAGTTTTACATTTTAGTAACGTAAATGTTTGCTGAACAATCTGGTGCACACCGAGACGAAGTGAATTAACTTGTTTGTCTTAAATATTGGTTGTAAAATATTTAATAATTATTTTCTGATCAGAAACTCTTTAATATTTTAAGATTACAGAAACATTTTGTAAAATTTATATTGTCGCTATTTTACATAAAACGCTAAATAAACTTGTTGGTCATTCAATATTGCAGCCGACAAACCGGCATAGTGGTAAGGTGTTAGCCAAAAGATCGGAAGGTTCCTTGTTCAAATCCGCGTCCGGGTATGGATGCTTGTAAGCATATGGTGTAAAGGTGGATGGTGCTCATTAAATATGTCGTATCCGAAAGACCTCACGTTAGGTTCGTGTGGAAGTTTGGAGAGTGGGATGCCAGCGTAGTTGTTGCCTCGTCATCAAACCATGGATCAAAATTACGAGATGTTGTCATCGGATCTTTCCCTTCAGGGATTGATCCCGGATCGTTGTCAATAGCCCGTTGTGTTGACCCGTAGTATAGAGGTGCACAACCTGCGGCCCTCGAATCACCAATTTGCGGAATACAAACTAATTTTGACTATAAACTTCCAAGAGGATTTAAGTTAAGAAGCAAATTGACTGACAAACATTTAGAATCAGTCTTAAGAGTTTTTAATAGCAGTATTGAACCTAACATGCCTAAATTAGTTAGTAAAACTCAATATCAGCCATCCCATTAGCAAACTGTAGCATAATTATCGTTTATGCTATAGAAATTTCAATATTAAATATGTTTGATGCTGTAATTTTTATTTCTAATTTTACTGATATCATTAAAATTTCTGATACTCATCTTTATTGTTCATTGTACTGTTACTGTAATTAAATTTATAACCTAAAATAATTTGCTGAAGTACATATGACGTTCTTGAGACACATTCTTAAAAGTAATACTAAATAACTGATCATTGCAAATGTTTGTTAACTTCTTTTTTTAAATTATTCACAATATCATTCATTTAGCTCTGTAACGAGCTCCTAGATTTTTTGAGAAAACATTTGTAAGTTTAATCTTAAAAAAATTAAGTTAATATTTTTTTACTATACATATTAAGTATGATAACAACTGAACAGAATTGAGTAGTACCACTTTCATTGTGTCTGCTGTAACTTCATTTGCGGACCCCCCATGTCACAACCAACGGTGCGAATGACCCTTCTCCCAAAAAGGTGGTGCACCCTACTCTAGTACGACGTTAACTACCAATTACCAATATCAATATTTGCAATACATATATATATATATATATATATATATATATATATATATATATATATATATATATATATACTGACTAATGCGCATCTTTCAGTTCTGACTCTATATGATTGCAAGAGCTTTCTAGTCAGTGACGCACTTCATCCAATGACAGCTTTGACTAAGGCAGGGGGAATTTACAACTAACATAACAATTTTACACTCAATTTTCACTTTTAGCAATCTACAGACAGTACACAGCAAAGTGAACTGTGCAACTATCGACCAATATTTAGCTAATTTTTCAAAGAAGAATTACATAAAATCTCTAAAATATACAAATAATTAAAGAAGTATTTGAGATAGCTGTGACAATGCCTCAGAATTCGGTAAAATCAATACAACATTAACGACAGCACAAAACGCTCCAAAAGTTAACTTTCCCTCACGCGCTTAACACACAAAGATTTATACTACACTTTTTAAACGACTCTCCTGAAGTTAATGAAGTAATCTTAATAAATGACTTCCTGAACCATACATTTCGTGTCAATGTCAACAAAAAATATCGGCACATCCATCAATTCACTGCATTGTCGAATCCATAAAAGGGAACGGAATAGAATAATGAGCTGCAAAGTTTTAATAACGATCCAGTCCGCGCCGGCGGTTTCTAAAGAATTAGAGCTACCGGGGAAGAATTCTGGGCTGGGTTTTGATGGACAAGCTTTGTAGCGCTACTGGATCACCCTTTTAATCTGTAAGTGCCCGTCCTCTCATTTTAAAAGTTGTATTATTCTTCATTGTTTCATCGACATTAAGCCTCCCGTTGATAGGCATTAATCGAAGAACTATTAAAATTGATGTTTGGAATCGATCCAAACTTAGTTGGGTTGGCGTTCGTGAAATCCCCATTCTTTTGTCGGGTGTGAGCTGAAAAATATCAATGTATCGATTTACATCAAAATATTTTAAAATTCGTTTAGAAATGAATTTCTTTTCTGAGTTCACTGATAAATTATATCAGCACTCTGTGCAATTGGGTGCAGTGTTTCTCAATGGTCAAACCGTGAACCGATACCAGAATGAATTATACCGGGCAAAGATTCTACAGGAATTTGTTCTTTTTGCTGTGATCAACTTTAAAATCGGACTAGTACACGAGGGTGGCCAGTACGAAAAGTTTGGGTTGCGAAAAAGTGAGTATCAAGTTCGGTCTAATAAGTTATGTCTTATCAACGCGAACGAAACCAACGTAGTGCGATAGTTGAATGTATCGATGGTGAGGCATCAATAGATATATGAGGGAACAAAGACTTGTTGGTGACCTTGAACTCGTTCACTGCGATAATCCGGAAGGGATGGGAATTGACGGCTTTTGGGGAATTTCATTGCTCGGCGCCAACTTCAAATCAGTAAAACTCGAGACTGCAAAGTACTGCAATGTCGAAATCAGATTCAAACAGAGTAACGTCGATACCTGTACATTTAAGACATTCGAAATGAAATAAAATACATTGAAGGTTGTTGAACTTTGGATCGCGGTTTAAAATTTTCACAAAGTCGCCATATATTCTTCGAAAGGTCAAACTGAAATATAATTGTACGTCCAGTGCGAGGTTAATTGTTGGACTTCAGGAATGAAAAGAGAAAGGCAGATCAAATTGTGACATCATGAAATGTAGATTACGTAGGTTATGTTAATTGACGCTCTTGTCAGATTTGGTTATATCTGAATCTGGTTAGGTTAGATTATTTATGTTAGATACGTTTATTTTCTTGTAAACCAGCAAACTCCTATTCTATAAATATCAAAGTACGAAATGAAAGGCTTTGTCTTTAATGCACCTTTCTTCAATCTTCAGTTTCCTAATAGGACTAAACTCAGACTAATTAATTAATCACCTTGACCAAGCAGAAATTGATTGAACTTAGTCTACGACGAAAATAGAAACACTTCAGCTTTTGATAAACATTGAACTGAACTCCTGTCTTTATTTAATTTAAAAACATCCAGTTAAATACTATAACGAGACATATTTACCTAAAACCTTTGGGCCATTTGCTGACAGTCTACATGAATTTTAAGCATTTTTATAAGTAAATATTTTCTATTTGATATATTCTGAAGGGCGAATAATATTCGAGAGTCTAGAAATAAAGTCTACCCATAACGCCTAAACGTCATTTTTGTTGTAAATGTCAATGAGAAATCCTCAACGGAATATCAAGAAACAATTTCCACTGAAATATAACATCAGAACAGCCTACTTATGGTTCTCAAATTTAATAATACTGAATATTGTTTCTTCGAATACCCATTATTATGCTGTATGTAAGTACTTGTTTTGAAACCCGAGTAACATGGTAGACAGGGTGTTGAATTTGAGTCGATATGAAACACAACAGGCTATTGGTGACCGTCCGGGGTCAGTACCGAAGGGACGATCCCAGATTAACACTTCTTAACTTTGAACCACGGCCAGATGACCAACCGAGTGACATGATTTTTCAAAAGTAATATGATTACAGATTTAAATTTTAGTATGAATAAGACATGGGATTTTGTTTAAATTTGGTGATAAATCGTCATCTGACCTTGGTGTAAAATGAAGCGGTGTCTTCGGATCTTTGGTATCGGTAAAGATTCCAGTCGTTACCAATAGCCTGATGTTATTTTCCAGTGCGATCTAAGTTGAAGGTGTTTGTGGCGCAACCGATGTAATTTTTTGAGGATTGAAAAGAAAATGGCCAGCGGAAATCAGCACATATTAGTTTAATGATGTTGGCTTGTGGAAGATGCAATACACTGTACAATTTTATTAATCCATTGACTAATACATTTTTAAATATTATTTTATATTTGTTGAAATGTCACACACACACACTCCACACAAATATATTAATACTCTTGATTATTCCCTACTTTTTCTTGTGTTAGTGCAATGTACGAATTTCAAAACCAATTGGAAGAATGTTTACAATTTAATTTGTTGGAACAACTCCCTCGTCATGTAAAAAATAATTTACCTCGTCATAGTGTAAGGTTAAGAGCCACTGATCTAGTGAATTGGTGACAACATAACGTCACTTGAATACAAATATATTGTGCTAAAAAAATTGTGTATTTTACCTTATTCTTACACATTAGTAAGGCTGTTATTATGTAAACATTAGATAAGTTTTTCACCACGCCGTTTCCGTTTTACGTTGCCCAGTTGGTAAACTCGTTGATAAGCAAACGGAGGGTTCCGAATTTGAAACTCGATCTAACCCAAAACCTTCTTGTACGTGGAATGTGTCGTTGTCTCAAATGTTATCACGTTAAACATGATGTGTTTAGCTCAGGTGTTGACTTCGTCATCATTTCATGGTTCAAATCAAAATTAAAGATCATTCCCTCCAGGATTGATCTTGAACCGTCACCAACAGCAGTTATGTTGCTCCAGTTCGAAGTAAATTCAACAGACACTTTTCTTTTTTTGTAACACTTCAGCTCTATTAGTTAAAAATGTAGGTATATTTGAAACTGATTTCTTTACATTTTTATCAATTAATCAATGTTATACCTCTTTTTTATCAGATTGGCAAAACTGAACTTTGATAGTTAGTTTGTGTGCTAAAAGAGCAAATGGATAGGTGCGAATAATTTCCAAATAATCAAAATTATTTTTTTGCGAAGTCAGTAAAAACTTGTTTGGAGTCTTCCGCGGAACTTTTGGAAGTAGTTTATTGCTACTATGACATTAAACGGGTTAAAAAATCTTTTTTAAAGTAACAATAGTAGGAAATTGATACATTACATTATACTCAATTTAACAAGTGTGTTTCTTTTTAAACAAATTACGTAAATAATTCTAGATCATTTCAACGTATAAAATTAAATAAATATAGAGAATAATATTAGATTTTCGGAATTTGCTTACTCCAAATTTCCGAAGTATTCTGAATTGAAAAGAAATATTGTATCACACACAAAAAGATAGGTCTAAATTTATAAGCAGTGCATAAAGCTGAGAGTGATGCCATTGCAAGTTAATCTTTCCGTCAGATTAATTCTTATAGAACACACATTTTACTTGGAGTAAATCGAAATCACATGCTTTTCAATTTTTTTTCAAATAATGAATATCTTCTTTGCGTTCAAATTGAGGAACTCTGAAAGTACAATAATTCCGTCTTATATGCAGAAACTAAAATTTACTGAAAAACAACTGTTTTCGCATAACCATAAGCGTACAAATATGTGAATTAAATATTCAACAGATACTCCCTAAGAACGATGGTTTTGATTTTTAAAAATGAATTGATAACTTACCCTTTAAATATATGCGTATTTAATACACTAGTTTCAAAACGTGAAATTCTTCAGTCTCTGGTGCAACTACTTAACCTCAGACTTCTCGAAACATGTCACGTATATGTAAAGTGATAGTTGCTATCGAATATGTAATACAAAGGGGTATTTGGTATTTGTTGAAATAAAAGCACAATGTGTAGAATATTTAATTTGGAAAAAAAAACATGAATAATTCAATTGTAAATCGTGAAGAATTTAAATAAATTCAAGGTATAGAACACTTCTCAATCATTGCGCTGCTAATTTTAATTCTGAGGAGTCATACTAACAGCGTTGCAGATTGCAAAGATGCATTGAAATGATTACGAAATAAATTGAATTTGAAAGCGGGAATGGAAATAACGGGTGTGTGTGAACTTTACTAAATATTTTATATAAACTATCGAAAATCATCCTTTAGAAAGTTTATACCTTATTTCATTATGTGAATTTCGGGATTTTCTTGCGATTATTTCTTGAAACGATGAGTAAAATTATCATTACTATTCAATTAAGACTTTAAATTGTGTATTAAAAACATAAATTAGATTGTACTATACGTATACAGATAATATTATATTTAAATTATTTCTGTCTCGCATGTGTGGGTAGTATAAAAACTTGCTTTTAGTAAAATTAAATTTTAACATTTCTGTTTTTGTTTTTCGATAATTTTTTTCAGAATACTTCTTATTTCCTGTTATATTCTCTTTTGATACAGTACAATACTGTACTTCCACACATGCTATTCGCTGCATTGTTCCTTTACCCTTTACAGTTGCTAAAACGGTTTCGTTTTTAGGTTCCAAGTCAAAATGTGTGTATAGTTTATTGAAGGGTGTACATTAATTAATAAAATGTGATCGGAGTAAAGATAAAATCGGATGCCATTTTAGCATTTATTGCTTAGAAATTATTGAAAATATTTCATTCAAGTAGCAGGTCATTGGTATATGTCCTTGAGCTGCATTTTGTGGGCGCAAAGGCTATATTTTCCCAAGTTGTGCAAAACACAAAAAAAAAAAACTCCTAGAGCGCATAGGAATGAATGGAACAGGATTATACTGGGCTATATAAAAATGTGGAATACCGCAGGATATGTTACAGGAATCGAACATACTATGCCTGCAACTCGTAATTACTAGCGTGTTGTTCAAACCCACTAATCCAAGGCCCTTTCGTCTTGTAAAGTTCATATTTGTTCTAGATTATATGTAAGGAATTTATTACTGCCGGTCCCCTAAACTTCTGCAAGTCGTCTCAAATGATACACTATTGAGGAATCAAGTTCTCAACTTTTTGGTTTGGCCATTAGTTTCTTAGTTAATTTCTCGTTTAGTTAGATATCCACATATAATTGAAAACTAACACATTGTGAAAAATAACTCGTTGTACACATTTTTTTGTATCGATCAATTTTGATATAGTTATACACATATATATGCACTTGCCGACTTTTCGGATTTTTCTGTCGTGTGGTAAAACGCTTGGTTTTCCGATCTTCCCGACTGACAAATGTTTTTCGGATTTTTCTTCAGGGGAAACATTTCAAGTGACACCAATTTCGAAGTTTCAGAGCAAAGATGTGCTAACCTTAGAGAAAAAATATTGTGATCCGAGGTTGCTAGACTGTCGTGAAAGCTTTCGTTATTAATTCTCAAGAAAATCCAACAAATAAGCCACTCTAACATTCAAGGAAAATATCCATTGCTCATTTGTGTGCATATGTAGCGTCATCTTGAGTAAAATATCGCCAAGTCGGTTTTGCGCTGAGTTCGAACAACCAACCAACCGTCCATGGATTGTCTACCATGTGAACTGCTAGATATAAAGTCTGTCACCGTCTGCTGCACTATAAATGAGTATATAATCGTCATCAGGCGAGATGCTCAAAGAGACCTATACAAATTTGTCCCAATTTGAACTTGGTGTCAGATTGGAAATATATGTATACTTTAGTATTTTTGTCTCTGAGAATAACTATGCCTGTTAACTACCTCTTTCAGCCATCAACATCCGTGAAAAACAAAATATAATTAAGTCATATCCTACTCAAAATAACCAACTTTTTACTGAAGTGTCTACTATTATACAGACTCGGTGTCGGGAGATCTTCTTGAAGTATGAAAATAATAGAAGAGCGCATAGATAGGGAGGATTTTTTTACTTTGAAATGCTTTCATAAAGCCCTATTTCTCTTAATTGTGTATTATTTTTGCTTTAAAGTATCTGCATACGTTAAAAAGCCAATTTTGACGAAAAGTTTTAATTTTTTTTTATTCTACTAACATATTTCCTGTACTTTTGTGCTTCTAAAACAGTTTCAACTTCTAATGTGCAACTAATAGAAAAAAAAGTTATATCAATTTAAAAATTTGAAGTAAATCGTTAAGTTATACCGGAAGTAGCATACCGAAACCGGAACTAACAATTATAATATTATATTTTTAACATAATTACAACCCTTTATCTGTTGTAGTAAGTTAGAATATATAATAATTATGTTGCTATAAATTGGCCACTACAATTTTTTAATAAAATTCACTTAGCTGTTAGAAGAATTTCGCAATATCTTTTTACTCTATTAGATTTTGTTTACAAGCATTTTTCTTTGAATTTCATTTTAGGCACAAACCTTGAATTCCAGAAATGATAACTAAAAGCGTTATTGATATATTTTTGTAAAATTTTTAATGTACATTCGAAATAATGTATGCTTGTGCATGCACTAGAATCATATTGATAGCTTTATTTTTTTCTTATTTATGAGCTTGTATTTGAATATCGATGTTACAAAATGGTCAAAAATCTTTTAACAATTTTTCGATGATTCATAAAACCTTTATTTTTTTAATATATTCATCTACATCTAGTGGAAGCACTAGATAACATCATGAAGTTTACTCTGATCATGTTTTTTAGTTGCTAATTTAAATTGTATGCCCAGTATCATTTTTCAAACTTTTGAAAAAAACTTCAACTTTACACACAAGATTTCATTTTTTGTCAAATTTTTATGTTCTAATTTTAATCTTGATAGTGCAAAATTAATTTTGAACACAAAAAAATATAAAATAACATTAAATTGCTTTTGTATAGCATTTTTTTAAAAAAGTGCTCCTAACGTATGCAGATAACTTAATACATTTTAGGTATTTTTCTTTTGGGCTGATGCACGTTTCTTTTTTATGTTAAAAAAATTACCCGGATGATTTTTTCTTGTTAGATAGATATTTAATTGACCTCGCACTGGAGCTACACGATGAGAAATTTAAGACATTAAACTCGAAACGAAAGATTTGAGGACAACACCACGTAGTTTTGAACAACGGTCAGATAATGAGGTCAAACCTGAACTGTCACCCCACTCTCCGATTTTCCACAATACATCAAAGCGAGTACATCTGAAGCAATGATTGTTTGAAAGAGCACCACCTTGTACACGACGGTCTTTTATTGGTTCCCAACTCGCAACCCTCCGCTTGCTAATCAAGTGCCCCAACGGATTTTAGTCTCGGAGTTTGGCAGGTATGTACCTATTTCATAAAAGGTTAAATTAGTTTACCAATTGAAGACAAGTGAATTCAAAACCAAGCATATCTATTGGAGGCATTTTATGATAATGAAGGTGACAATAGGGTTGTTGTTGTTTCTCATGCCTACACTGGCACACCAGAGGAGTGCCAGGCCCGTCGAAGACGGCAAGAGGCGAGGGGGTGCGCCTTCCATGTTATTGAGCCCCATTGGGAGGAAGTCCTACTTTGCTCGACATACATGACACATCCGTTTTACAGGAAGGCCCCTTTCATACATCCATTCACTCACACATATCGTAATTTCGATCCCAATCAGATGCCGATAACCTCCTGATCAGGTACCCCCAGAGGTATTGGTTTGGTATGGTATGGTAACATGGGTGACTTTGTGACCACGACCTATTTAACGTGCCCCAGTCACGATTAGTGAACACGACGGTCTTTATCCAGGTCGAAGCGCTGATCTCACAATCATCAGAATTGCAGGCTCCACCGAGGACAGAACCCACAACCCTTCTGATGCGAGCCCGACGCTCTACTGACTGAGCTACCGCGGCTCACAATAGGGTTTCTACAGCGAAACGCAATTCCTGTAAGTACTTTTAAAGAAACATCACTTGACTTGTTTATCGAATGCAATATCAGAATGTATTCCGCATTGATTTATGATAGTTCATTTGTCAACGCTAATTATTATTGTACAAACGTCACTACATCTTTAGGGACTACATTTTAAGCTGCTTCCTATCTGTTGTATCACGACAGAGTATTTGGACAGGGTAGAAAAATCTTCACCGGCCTTCAGGCTTCCCTTCATAATACAGACTACTCAGATTTCATTTTGAGAAAGCAATTAAGATTACTCATATTTTGACCAAGAATTTAGACTTAAAGTGGGGCATGACTGCCTTGCAAACCCCCTACATCGCATTGGCTTTTATGACAGTCCTAACTGCCCACTCTGCAAAAATGATGGAATTATGGACATGTCCCATATCCAAGGATGTCCAGCTCTGTGTGGGGTCTCCGAGGTGAAACGCTATTGGAGTGCTAGAGCCTTGCTGATGAGATACTGACTTTTTTCTCTTACTGTTTTGTATTCTTGTTATCGTTTTGTAAGATATTGTCATTTTCTCTTGCCATTAGAAATAAAAAAAAATATTTTGACCAATGCCTTTAAACAAATATATTATATATTACGTAGGCAGATATTTGATGCCCCATGGTTGTATAGATCGTAGAAATGTAGCATTTTTCCTTCCTTAAGAATCTCTAAAAACGTTCCAACGCACTCTTTTTCCAAACATATTTATGTACTATGTGTTCTTGTATAACGTCATAATTTATACTACTAATTACTATTCTTGCGTGAAAGACCGTCGAATACAAAGAGGCTATTGCTTATTAAATATGTCGTGGCTTCAAACATGCTCATGTTGGTGTGGAAGTTTGGACAATGGAGTTCCCGCTCAGGTGTGACCTCGTCATCTGACCGTGGTTCAAAATTTCTTGGTGCTGTCCTCGGATATTTCCCTTTGTGTTTGATCCCGCCAGTAGACCGTTGTGTTTCCTGTGCGATGTTAATTAAAATATCTACCTACCATTACATACGAAATATTGAAATTTTTCGGACTTTAATCAGCACCTATCATCTATTTTTGCGTATAGAAATTGTTTAAAATCTCGTGGTGTTCAAGACCTTTAGGAAAGAAATGTTTTTGTCCATTCTAATATCTCAAACAGCTCTAACACGTTCTTTCTCCGATATTTTCTAAAACTATTCCATGTTTTCTATAATCTATAATTTATACTACTAATATTATTTTACTAATAGCAATTAAAATTAAACGGACTTCAATCAACATCTATCATAAATATGTTTTTTGCGCATATGAAATATTTAAAATCCCATAGTTTTCTATAACTTAAGGAATGAAAAGTTTTCGTCTTCAATAGACTTTTAATGTTCCAACTCGCTCTTTATCCGGCATCGCCAAACATGAAAATATATGTTCTTGCATGATCTATAATTTCTACTATTAATTTTTTTTAGTATAAGAATTATATTCTTTCTATTATAAAACATTTTTTCAATCTTTTTCAGGTTTATTCGTTTTGGGATTGGTAATAGCGAGTCTTGTGGTTCAACGGGCTAATGAATTTGAAGCACGTGCAGACGATAAACACAGTTATATTTTTTAATTTATTCATTCATAAAATTTGAGAGCACCCGCTAGAGAGTTTATAATGTTTTCAGAAGAACCGAATAATTCGGTCGCCGTTTTCATAGCAACAGTCAAGTATGAAAACATTAAGAAGTACTCTTACAACAAACAACACGGAGAAGCTAAAAGATTTAAAATTATGATGAGATTTCCTCTGAATTTTAACAATATATTGTGCTAAAATATTTTATTTTTTATGCGGAAATGAGATGTTTCGTTCATGACATTTTTAAAAACATTTTGTTTTTATTTATACTATATTTCCGTGTATGAGCCGATAATTTTTGGAACGTTTTCTAAAGCTAAATTTCTCTGGTCGGCTTATACGGATCCTCTTTTCTCGCAAGAAAAGTTGGCAATTTTTCGTTACTCGGGTGCTTGCAATAAATATCGCAATTGGAAGGGAAGGGAACCTTCAATTAATGTCGTACTAGAGGTCATGGATCAATCCAGCAGCAATCTATACGGGAATGGATTGTGAAGCAATCCCCTACATCTCATTGTGGAAAAGTATAGTTCGTCAAGCAAAATAAATATGATTTCGTAGCAATCATCGGGGGCTGAAGAGCGATAGCAAACAGGGGGTGGAGCCCCCTAGTATTATAAAAGAATTCAATCATTATCCATGATCAAGTATGTTTTTTACAGTTTAGAAAAAGTTTGAAATTCCTCAGTTTTCTAGAACTTAGTAAGGAAGCGTTTCCTTCTAAAACAGCACTAAAAATTTCCTTCACGGCTCATTCTCCATTATCGTTTATTCTATAGTGTATGTCCATCTTTAATCGATAAACTGTATTCCAATTTTTCTTTATTAAAATCAATTAAATCATTTGGACTTCGATAAACACCAATCGCCAAATACGTTTTATTACGTTTAGAAGATACTTAAAATCCCTTGCTTTTTAAGATCTTAAAGAAGCGGGACACTTCCTCTTTTAACAGACACTAAAACGTTCCGTTACACTTTTTCCGATAGCGTCTAATTTTAGTACATATGTTCTTTTAGTGCCATACTTTCTACTACTATTTCTTCTTTATGAAAATTCATTAATTTATTCAGACTTTAGTTTTTTGAAGTAAGCTTTATCTTGTTTAATAGACTCTAAAAGGTTCGAATGCACTCTTTCTAAGCTATCGTTTAATTCTATAATACATATGTTACCGCTAAAAAAACAGTAAGTCAGTTATTGTACAGATTATCTAGGTAATGTTCAGATTGGTCTTTAGTTAAGTGCCGAAAATTGTTTCCATTTCTCAAATTACCTAGGTAGTCTGCAAATTACCTAGATAATCTGCACTTTACCTACTAGGCACTCGTTAAAGTGAAAATAAGATATTTGCTGGAACAACAGGAACGTACAGTCGACATATCATACCTTTGAATTATTCGATAATCTCGAGATGATTATTTTTTCTTGGAAATTTTTATTCACTTTACATATCACTTATGGAATCATACTTTCGTTTTGTCACTAAAACACTATTAGATTTTAAATCTTCGCTTAAGAGGTTTGCTAAGAATATTTTCTTCATTTTGCTCACCAATTCGGTGCTTGCTTGCATACTAGGAGTTAAATTTATCTGCTTTAAAAAAAATCACGACACAAACTCACGCGTTAACAGGCAGAAACGAATTTGAAAACATAATTAGCTATGCTACGCACTGGCAGCCGACGCAAATTATGAGTAATAAACACAACAGGCGACGACAAGACTCTGGCGAAACCAAACTAAAACTAAAAGTGGAGGGTGAGCGGGAAGGTATAGGGAAAGGAAATGAGCAAAACAAACTTTTGAACTTTAACGATACGGAAATCGTTAATGTGCACATTACGGTTAAATGCGGAAAACTCTTGATTCCGCACGTTATCGGAGCAAATCAGTTAATCTGTAGATCATCTACGTTCTGTGCACATTAACGGCTTTCGAGCTCTAGCGGTAAGATATATAATTCTATAATCTATAATTTCTGCAACTAAATTTTCTCTATTAAGAGCAATTAAAATTATACGGTCTTCAACAGTTATCATAAATTATCAACAGCTATCATAAATTATGTTTTTTCCAGATAGAAAAATTTTAAATCCCGTGGTTTTCTAGAACTTAAGGAACAAAGCGTTTCCCTCTTTAATAGACTGTAAAAAAAATCCAACACATTCTTTCTCCGATATGACATCTTGGCTTTCCTTTCCCTCTGCCCGCCCCTCGATCCTTTTGTGTTTTTCTTTAAGAATTTAACGGTACAATATCCCAACGGGGATTTAACATATTGTGACCCGAGTTGTTCCTGTTCCCCGTATGTGTGTATTCGGTAGCGGAGAATGTCATTTTCTGAGCATCGATTTTGCCATTTAGAAGCTTTGTTCCGACAATGCTGTATGAATAAAAGACCGGTTTTCGACGTTATTTCAGCCACTACTTAACTCGATTATTATTCCCTGGGAAAATATTTCCCTTCAAGAAAGAAGGGAAAAAACTACAAATGTACATTTGGGTATATCGAATAGGTTATTTCTTTGGTTTGAAGTAGTATTTCTCGTTTTTTCTTGTTTCCTTCTTTCGGGATTTGTGTTTCTTTTTTTTTTATCAATATAGGCTATTTTAAAAGTATCGGATTTTAAGAATAGCTCATTTTTCTTTGGATCGGGAATGCGTTATTTCTCAAGGAGGCTTTTAGTGATTTTATTTTCTTGGGGGATGTATTGGTTTCTGTGAAAAGAAAACAACGTAAAAAATGAATTGCTGTGAATGAAAAAGTGTTGAAAGTTAAATGTACGATGTACTACCGAAATAATAAGATCCCTTCCACCATTGTAAATCATGTGATCTCTTACATGAATATATTATTATAAAACGATGCTGTTTGTCTAGGTAATAAACAATTTATTTTAAAGGTTGGTCAAATCATGTAAATTGTAAGAATAAACTTTTTGTTCTTTTATTTTTTTTAATGTTTATCGTTCGTTATATTTATTTTATTCTAACGTTTTATAACGTATTTTATATTTTAGTATGTATTATTTTGTAACAAACAATTCGTTTTATTCCATAAAAAAAACCGCCCAGGACATGAAACACTGTAACAAAAAAAGCTATCGAAGAAAAATGTATAATCCACTATCGGAATTATAAGATTCCCTCCGCCAATCTACCAATGTAATCTCATATTTAAATATTTTTAACAAAATTACGTTACTTCATAGCGCATACTAATCAAATAAATTTGACGTCGCTATTTACACTTTTATTTGTCAATGTAGTAAACACTTTATTTTAAAGGTTGGTCAAATCATCTATAATTAAACAATGAAGGCGTAGAAAAGATAACCCCTCTGTAGTGTTTACTTTCAGTTCTAAAATTCTTATAATATATAAGGGTTGTGAAGCAAAATTATTGAATAACCGCGTACAAAAACATGAGCAGTGCATTAGCACATCTTCAGATGAAAAATTTTCAGCTTTGTTAATAGTATTTCAGTTACATTGAAAATGAAAGTATCATTTTGAAATTGATTAAATTGAAGTGTTAAACACTACCCTAAAATAATGTACCGGACATCAAGATGTGAATGTATAAGGGAAATAATACATGCTTTAATAGGGGATGGTTCCCACGTGCTGCAATTACACTAGCAACCCTTCTGTGCATACTTTCTACAAGGTTTTGATACACAGCTATGGGTATTTGTGTCCATTCCTGCTGCAAGAATGTATACAGCTCAGCTGTAAATTTCGGATGTGGTTCCCTGGTTCGTAAGTGTTGCACTAAGTCGTCCAACAAATATTCTATGGGGTTTAGGTCGAAATTCTGATCAGGCCATGGAAGACGCTTTACATCCATATCTTGATACCACTGCTTGACAGAGGCTGTAACATGACATGGAGCGTTGCCTTCCTGAAAGTAACATTCGTCCATTCCATAAAATTAATAGAGCGTTGGACGAACCTGATTGTCCAAAATGTTCATATAGGCCTCGGTGTTCAATTGACCAGGAACATCATTCAAAGGTCCCAGGTCAAACCACGAAAAACACCCCCAAACAAGTAGTCGGATTTCATGCAAATCTACTGGCACCAGGTCCATTATTATAGTGGTGTATTCAACTGTCCCAGTAAAACAATTCTTAAAAAGTCTGGCAACTAGTAAATCTACTAATTCAGGACTGTCGATGTGTTCAGAAAACTAATTACAAAAACATTTGTTCACACGCAGCTCTAAAACAGACGGCTGCCTTGGCCCAATTGCAAGAGAAATGGATTAGTAACCGGAGTGTTGCGAATTCGAAACTAGATCCAGCCAAATATCACCTTCTGCACGGGACATGGTACACATCAAATCTGTCTTGACCACAAATGTCTAAACTTTAGTGTGGTATGGAAATCTGTAGAATGTGGTGATAGCTTAGCTGTTAACCTTGTCATCAGACCGTGGTTCAAAATTACGATGATGGTTTTCCTTCGAGATTGATCCTGATTCGTCTCCAATAGCCCGTTATAATGCCCAGTGCGAAGTTAATTAACTACCTACTAACCAAACTAACGGTCTTAGAGACAGTAATAAAAGAATCAACGTCATTTTATGTACCAATGCAGCCAAACTTATGTGGGGGTATAAGAACACTGGATTGTTTTTCGACGCTTATATAATATATATATAAATATATATATATATATATATATATATATATATATATATATATATATATATATATATATATATATATATATATATATATACAGAGAGAGAGAGAGGGGCAATCATATAGCACTTATCGATGCAGCGTTTTACATATTTTAATGTAATTCTGTTTTAAGTATGTTGAAACTACTATACCTACAAATTCAACTCAAAAGCTATTTATTAACGATTCAAAACACAATTTTTATTAATTTTACAAAACACACCCACTAATTTTTAAAGTTTTCTTATAGTATATTTGCTAAAACCCTAAAAATATGGGAAAATTCCGATTTGACAACGGTTATATACAAACCCAAATCACTCATTGAATCCAAATTGAATTCTTTTCACAGACGGAATTTCAACAGGGAAGTTATTTTCCGAATCGCTAGCTATTATAGATTTTTCACAGTAATCGGACCTCATCAACATAATTGATTGCATAATTGAAATTCCAAAGTCTTGGAGACACGTTCCTTAGAAAGCATTAGCCTCGTAATTCACAACATTAACTGACAAAGCGCTTTTTCCACCCTTCAATATGCTTTTTTATGGGGCTACGAAATGGAATTTTTGCACTTTTTTGCCACCGTGTTTTCCGTTCCTGAAGTAACCGTTTAAGATTGCAGGCTTTTTTAAGCGTTTAAGGAAGATTCCTTTTCTGCTATTTTAACTAGTCCAGTAACGAATGCAGCAGTAAAAGATTATTTGGATAACTCTCTGGAAGCTTTATAAGAACTTTTTCTGTTTTTGTTTCTAGTCATCAAAGTGCATTTTTCATATTTTTCTATATTTACTTCTCTAATTTAAATCGTTGGTGATTATTTACTGTTAAAACTTTTAATAAACTGCAAGGAGAAAAATTAAGTAACAGGGAAAAAATTTAATTGCACCCCAAAACTAATGGAGTAAAATATTTTCGGTGCTTTTTTTAATTATTTTTCTTTGTCTTTTTATCATTCAGCAGTTTTTGTTTTAGCTTTCTTGATATTTGATGAACGAGTGTCGATTCCAGAGATATTTATTGTAATTAATTGTAATTAAGTATAGTAATGCATGCAAAACCAGTTTTAAATGCTTTTTGGTATTTATAATTTAATTATTGTAAGAATAAACTGCTTTAATTTGTATTTCAAGTATAGAATCGTTTTGTGGTGTTCAATGAAAAATTGAACATCATATTTACAGTTAAAAATTTGCTATGCTATGAATTCAAGTAATAAACTTTTGTTTATTATTCATGAAATTTTCCATATTTTTGTTGAAACTAAAAATTGTTTAAATTCATCATTACTTAAAGAACATAACACATACGCAAAGTAACAAAGATCAAATGATGCTTAAAATGCGTGTTTGAGATGCATTTTATTCTTAAAATTTTCTCCAATATTAAATAAAATATTAAATGTGTCATATTATAGTGATATTTTAACTTACTTTTAATCAATTCTTCATTTAATCTTATGTAATATACATGTCGATACATAATTATGCTGCAGACATAGTGTTCACCATTTATCATATTATCTCATCCTTTTTTCGAAAAATTTAAAAGTAACTCTTTTCATCGCAAATTTTTTAACCATAGTATTTAATTTTAATCGTTACTTTCTGCAAAAAAAGAAGACAGTCGTTTGTGAATGCTGAATAACGACCTGACGAATTTCCTGACTGATATTTATTAAAATTTTGTAATCTAAATAATCAAAAAATAATCGTCCCGTTCAAACTCTTGCTAAATCCAAGACTGCATAATCTTGTGTTGTAAAATCTGTTAACATTACCTCTTAAGCTATAGATTTTTAAAAGTCATTCATTAATATGGTCAGAATGAAAGGAAACTGCAATATTTAGTTCAACAGCGCCATCTATGTGTAAATGAAGGAAGCAATTCTGTGTTGAATGCAGATATTTAAACAGCTAATCATTCAATACATCCTTTCAGACTATATAAAATTAATTCAAATGATTGCATTAAAATCTACATATTCATATTATAAGGTTGTAATTTATTCTAAGATTACTTCAAATATCATACGAAAAATATTCGTTTTATTCATTCAAATTCTTCCTAACAGTAACTTAAAATTAGTGATTGAATTAAAACCGAATGAAATAAAATTTTACACAACTTATGCATTAGTGTCGTTGAGATACCTTTTAACAAACTTACGTGAAAGCATAAATATATATATATATATATATATATATATATATATATATATATATATATATATATATATATATATACAAATATTTACCTTTTGACCAATCTACACCAAATTCGGTATACATATTATTTTGAACCCTGCGGGTAACGTAGGGTACATATTATCCCTCACTCTATTTTTTTAGACGGGGCAAAAAAATCGCCAAAAATAATGTTTTACTTTATAAATTTTATTTAGAATTCCGTGTTTGTGTATTTGAGTTAAGATAGAGAAATATTACTGCCACATTTGAACAATTCTTAGTAATATAGATATAAATGTTCGTTTGTGAATAAATCATTATTGTTTATCTATATTTTTCAAACGTCTTTTTACGAATTGCTCTATTTCAGAATATTTTCAGGAAGTCGAAATTCGACACGATTGCTCATTAATTTCGTTTTCGAGAATTCTGCACTTTTCAATCATTGGATTTTCGTTTGTGTTTGCTTATATGCGCTCCAGTATTTTCCATTTGAAAGATATATTAGGTTAGGAGTTAAATTTTAATGAATTATTTTTATTTTCTGAAAGATATTGATAGTAGGGGAGACCGGGGTTAGTTGTGCCAGGGGCAAGTAGTGCCATCGAGCTTCCTGACTGAGCCCTTAGGTTGCAGCACCTGTCCCGTCCTGTGAGTGAACAGGTTGATTGTCTCAGTGTGCTGTGTATGTTTGTAAGTTTTGCGTTGCGTTGTTTTCGAGATAAAAATATGTATCGTGTTTTCGATTACAAAAGTAAATTTTGTGGCCTACGTTGGAATCGTCATTGCCACTAGGGATACTAAGGTATGTAAACTTCCCTAACATTATTTGAATACCTATATTTTGAGCTGTTATTCTATGTATTTCATTTGTTAAACATGACAACATGTCGGAAACTAATAAAGAAAGTTAAAAATGGCGTAACGCGGGGCTAGTAGGGAACGAAGTTTAAGAGGCACGTTGTGACAGTGCCACTAATTGCCCTGGCATAATTCTTAATGCAGGTTTTTATGTTTCAGGAAAAACGGTGCGAAATTACAAGAGGCGTACTGAAAGAGATAAAGCTACTTTAGTAGTTTATGAGAGGGCTGCAATAAAAGTAAATTTCGGAAAAGATGCAGTTTAAGGAAAGCCCAAGAACTGTTCAATGTAAACCGAATGTCCCTTATTAGATATATGAATAAAAAGAAGAGTACTAATACGGAAGGAAATATTGAAATGGGATATAAATATTATATTCACACATAAACAGGAGATGGAGTTGTGTGAATACGCCAAACAATCAGCGAACATGTTTTATGGACTTAGTCCTGCAGAACTGCGAAATTCAGCGTATAAGTTAGTCATTAGAAATGACATAAACATTCCTGAAAATTGGTCACCAAAAAAAACTGCAAAATGCTAATTGGCTGGCGAAGTTTATGCAACGACATCCTACAATTTCCTTTAGAGTTCCTGAAGCAACAAGTTTCAGTAGAAATAAAAAAGTTTAATAAACACAATGGTAGAACTAGTTTTCAATAACTTAGCGTCTGTATTAGAAGCTAATACGTTTAATTCAAATGACATATGGAATTTTGATGAGGCAGGAGTAGGAACAGTGCGGAAACCTGTAAAAATAATTGCAGAAAAGGGTAAAAAAACAGTTGGAGGAATGACGTTAGTGTTGTTTAATACCCATGCTTCCCATCGAAATATTGATGTTTTGGATTACTCTTTCTTTCTTTCTCTTTCTGAAAGGAAACAATCCCCTCCGTACCGAGTTACTGAAAACCCACAGCGGATTAGCAGGGAAGGTATCTAATGATAAAACAAAAGAAGACCCGGGCATGTGGGAGGAGTGCTAGGTGCGCCAGGTTATCCGAGACGTGGTCGGAGTCCCCCAACAGCCTGCACAGCCCCCGCCCAAAGCAAAAGGTGTCCGTCCCAGCTCATTGTTATCATTCAGCACGAGGCCACCGTGCTCACACTCTGGATTCATCATGCTTGCCTCAAGAGAGAAGCAATTAGACTCATTGGCGTTCATCGCGGTGGTGACCCCACATCATGAATCGAGCTGGATTGTTCTCATCACTGAGTGGCGAGACGTCACTCACAGGAAGGAAGCTCAAACCTCCGGGGCATCTACTAGTTGGGCGTCCCCTCCTCAGTAGCCCAGCAGGACAGCACACTGTTCTCTCACCCTAGTGTCCGGCCCGTGGGTGGTAGTACCGGGACCATTATCCATGGTGATATGTAGACCTCTGCCGCCTACCAGATAGCCTTAATTCGTAAGCGTGCAGGTATTAGCCTAGAGTAGGTCCGGAGATGCCTCCTCCAGCCATCCTAGTTACCAGGTGGCACCTCGGGGAGGTTCCTGCCGCTACTTGACCGGAAGGATAGCGGCCTGCCGCTACCCGCTGGGTCACTACTCCCGAGCGAGCCTACAGACTTTTCCTTACCGGCCCGAACCGATAACCAGCCGTCGGAAAGTAATCCTAATCGCCAGGCGCCTACCGGTAGCCCCCCAGCCCCAGTCAGGCACCTCCGAATATAATCAAGCAGCACTCGGACCAACGCCGAAAAAACACCCACCGCCCACCATCGGCTATTCCAGTTACACGGAAACCGAGAGTACCGGTGAAAATAGCCCCAGCTTCAACCGGTATTCCGCTTGATCAAGTGACCTCACGGTCCAAGCGGCGGGTGTCTGCCGATATCAATTCCGGACCACAACTAGACACGGAAGCCTGAGCACCTGGCCGACTTTCGGCGTCCCCAGCCATACGACACCTTAGCGATCTCTGGTTAAAGCGGTTCAGCCATCCATGTTTTGGATTACTGCACTTACAACGGACTGGTTTTGCTACCCACTCCATCTCACATGAGTCACAGATTGCAACCCCTTGATGTGTCATTATACGGACCGTTCTACAAATTCTACAATGAGGCTGTATGTGGATGGTTGAAATCGCATCCTGGAAGCACTGTGTCGATCTACGACATACCAGGTATTGTCAAAATAGCTCTTGCTAGTGCTGTCACTCCAAAAAGTATTCAAACAGGATTTCGTTCTAGAGGAATTTGAGAATTTAATAGGAACATTTTTACAGATGAAGACTTCCTATGCTCCTAAGTAACCGATCGACCGTGATCCATCAGAGATGAGAGCGTTGAATACCAGGATGAAAATGAAAAAGAATATAATAAATATGAAGCTGTTAACCAAACCAAGCACTTCAGCAATAAGTTTAGTTCATGACGGTGAGATTGCAGGATCGTCTTCAGATATGAGAAATCTCATTGAATTAGATGATTATAAGACAGTGGACATTAGCATTGTATCAGCGGTAAGTCTTACAGAAATAATACTACTCCCTAAGGCAGGACCTCGTAAGGGCAAGCGCTCCGCTCGTAAATGTTTTAAATCTGCCATTCTAACTAGCACACATGTAGAAGTGAAAATTCGAACAGAACAAAAAGCAAGAGAACGCAGGAAACAAATTGAAGAAGAAAAAGCAAAAAAGAAATTATATGGAAAGGCCAAACAGTGCATAAAAACAACTACACCTACGTTATTGAAAAAAAATAAAGAAGAAAGATTTTAATAGCTCTGAAGATAAAAAAAATTGCTTATGTCTAGTTTGCTTGGAGCAATACAAAATTTCTAGACCCGGACAAGACTGTGTGCAATGCATGACATGTAAAAGATGAGCTCATTTCAATGTACCAAAACTGAACCATATTATATTTGTACTAACTACAAATTAGACGGTGAAACAAGCGATGACAGTGAGTGATTAAAAATATAGGTAGGCCTGTAGGATATAGGTAGTAGACTAACTAGTCAACGATCAATATGGCCAAAGATTAGTGCTGGCCTCCGTTTTATTTCTTTCCTGATTAACACATTTTTTTTTTATATTTTTATTGTAAGTGTCTCTAAAAGTAATTTTTATAAGGACTACGAGTTTACAAGTTTTGATCATTAACTATTTTATTTTCATTTGATTTACTATGTTATTAAAAACATGAGATAGTGTTTTTATTGTGTTAAAAACGTTATAAATGAATAAATGTATCATTCTTGATTTAAAATATCCCCCCCCCCCATTTAACTGCCTTTCTTACATAATTTGTATATGTTACAATGTATTTGTATGTGTCATTTAAGTGTCACAATATGCCCCAAGCATGTCACTATTAGCCCCTCTACGGGGCAAGTTGTGACAAATTTTGAGGTTACGCAAATTTCATTTTATGTTATGAAAAACGTTAATAATGTTAATAGTAGTTTTCTAAATATATTACGCAAGATTTACTCGAATGATATGATACACTAAATGTTTCACTGAGTTCAAATCTTACGGCTAATATCAAAAATCTCGAAAATTTCACTACTAGCCCCGGTCTGCCCTACATGAGTATATTCTTGATGGTATACGCATATTTCGAAAAACTTTCCTGAAGTTTGATTGATTTCGTAGTGGTTTGTCGAATTCTTTTTTCATAAGAATAAATAAAAACATTTTTAAGTAAGATGTGTAACTTCTTATTTTAAAGCGACCCGTAAAGTTAAAATAAAATTATTTTAAAGTAATATAGGTTACGATAAATCAAAATGGGTAGCCATAAGATGTAGTTCAAAGATATTCCCAAATTTTGATAGATATTTTCATTATTTAACCCTTCTTTGCATAATGGTGGAAATTTCCATCATAACATTGAATGCCAGAAAATTATATAAAAGAACAAGTTCACTTTAAGTTGATCGTGTCTGGATACCTTTTTAATATCCATTGCATAAAAAAAACCATAGCTGTCAAAAATAAGCAAGTGTCACTAACAGTAAAACGAGCTTGAAGTTGTCTTTCCGCTGTTTGTTGTAGTTGCAATAAACGTATGATTTCGTTTTTAATTTTGTTTTATTATATTTGAGTTTATATTGCTAAAAGAGTGAAAATGAGTGGAAGAAAGGTTTGTAACATGTGTTTCTGTTATTTTTAGAGCAATTTCTGAAAAAGTTTGCGTTTAATTTAAAAAATACCACATGATACCATCATATTGTTTTTTGCTAAATTTATACTATAAATATATACTAAGATTTTTTTAACCATTTTTCCTTTAATTTTGAACGTGAATTATATCACCTTGATTTATTTCATCAACAAAGAAAAAATCATGCAAAGAAGGGTTAACGATTAAAATCCATTTAAGTTCCTCTCTTTGCAAGTTCATTGGGTATCATTGCAAGCTGTACTCCATAGTCAAGTAACTACATCTATCAGTCTAGATAGGTACGTGGTTTCCACATATAAACCAAATCTGTCAATTGAAGAAATTACTAGAAGGATTTGATTCAAAAGTGAATGCGCATTGGAGTAAGGTGAATTTCAAAGAAGACTTTTCTAAACTTGGTATGTAACACAAAGGAAGTTCGTTAAGTATTACTTTAGAAAAATTGAAAGGTATGAATATGTATGTATATTTATTACTAAGTAACAGAAGGTCGAGGATGCTTACTTGAAGTTGAAACCGTTCTTATGCAACTCAGGTCCCAGCGAGATCTTAGTTGAAAGCAGTGATTTGGAAAAATGGTAAACGATTGCATTTGCCTTGATTACACTGATGACATTTACTGTCCCTACAAGCTTCGATATTCCAATTACCGCTGAATGGAATTTATTTTCACGATGAACATTTCATTTTTTCTCCTGAAAATTCTATTCAGCGTTAAATTTTTATTCAAAGAGTAACCGGACCTACACCGTCTACAACTCGCAACAAACGCACGAAAATCTGAAAAGAATAACTTCTAAAACTCGATGACATTTTATAATTTTAACTTCAGTGAAGCACATAACGCAATTTAAAGAAAACGAAATCGTCAGGTCCGTTGTAATCTTGCTTAGTTTCCTCCCGTAGAAAACTTCACAATTATTTTCTCCAAATTAAAACCTTATAGCCACCTCATCCCCACCCCATTTGCCCAACATAGTCTTTCCAGTTTTCGCACTTTCCAAGACTCGACAAATTACCTAGCTGTAATTAAGAACTCGGCGATTGGCAGCACTGAAAATAAGAAGTCAGCAGGGGGGAAAGCAAATTTTCGAGACATTCGCCAAGACTTTTTTTAAATTCATTTTTAAGAACTATATCCGTGACACGTTTAACGGACAGCTAATTAATTCTGCAAATGAGCATTACTTTTGGGTAAAGTAATTAATAATTAACCCTAGTCAGAGAAACAGAAGATCAACTGTTATACGCAGGTGCTGAGTTTTATTTATTTCCTTTGAGTCATAATCAGATTTTTGTTCCTCTTTTGCATCGAATTCATTAGAAGTTTCGGAAATAATAGTTACGAACAATGTATTGATCTTTTTTTTTTCAAACATTTTATCGGTTTGTGTTATTTTGATAGGAAGAACTGTTTTCATGACAGCGGTTTTACAAACAAATATAAATTCAATTTAGTTTAGAGTTATGAAACGTTAATTCAGTCATTAATTAATTAGAATATGTTTATTAATAGAAAGTTTAATTCAGTCAGACTGTATTAGAAAATTTACAGTTTCACATTTTACCCTGAGTGTAACATACACTTTATTTTTACTTCTAACTAGTCCCCGACTTTTTGAAAAGCAAAATAGTTTCTTACATGTATCTATTTCGTCGACACCGAGTTTATGAAATAATTAATTTTTCAATTTTAATATCCAAGTTGATCGGGTATGGAAGTTTGAAGAACGGGATGCCAGTTCAGGTGTTTCCCTTGTTATTATTTTGACCGTGGTTCAAAATTACGAGGTGTCCTCACATATTTACCATCGATACTAATCCCGAATCGTCGCCAATAGCCCGCTGTGTTGTTTCATTGCGACATTAATCAACTACCTACATACCTACTTGCCAGTAAGATCATAGTTACAGCATTGATGAAAGCGCATAAGCATATATGCAACAAATATTAAAGCTCTATATTACTCGCATTTTCTAACAGTCAAATTTTATTTATTTTTACTTTTTCAACAGCGACATTACAGTCATCTACCTTTTTACATACTTTCCTTTAAGACATTGTTACAGCATTAATGAAAGCGCATAAGCAAACATGCATCACATATTTAAGCTCTATATTACTCGCATTCTCTCAATGTCAAATTTTATTTTATTTACTTTTTAAACTGCGACATTATAATCAACTCCCTACTTACCTGTTTGCCATTAAGATCATGATGAAAGCGCAAATATAAAATAAATATTTAAGCTCTATATTACACTCATTCTCTAGATGTCAAATTTTATTTTATTTACTTTTTAAACTATTGTATGTGGGTGTGCGCGTGGGTGGGGGTGCGTGCATACGTGCGTGTGTCGAACCCAGTATGAAATTAAGAAATTGCAATGAGCATTATCTCCAAGATTTAAAACATTCCAATTTAATCTTCAAATTTGCTAGAAAAGCTTTTAATATTTCTTCTGAGATTAATCAAAATCAATGAAACTGACGTGAAACAAAAATCGTATAAATCCATATGCCCTCTATTTTCTACATAAATGTACTAAACAGTCAGTTTTTCGGTATTATTTTCATATTTATATAAGTAATTTTCATATTTATATACGTGATTTTCATATTTATATACGTGATTTTCATATTTATATAAGTAATTTTCATATTTATATACGTGATTTTCATATTTATATACGTGATTTTCATAATTGTATACGTAATTTTCATATTCATATAAGTAATTTTCGCATTTATATACGTGACTTTCATATTTATATACTTGATTTTCATATTTATATAAGTAATTTTCATATTTATATACGTGATTTTCATATTCATATTTGTAAGTTTCATATTTATATACGTGATTTTCATATCTATATACGTTATGATCTTGAGAAGGCTCCTGCCTTTGTGATGGACTTCCTGAGGGTGAATGATATAGTGGACCTAGTCTAGTATATTCAAGATTGGGTGGAATAAGTAACAACAACAACATGACAAACCAGAGACGCATTTCAATTAAAAAATGCGCATCATATCCGGATTGGAATATAAAAATGGATCCGCAATCTATATTGACACTGAAACTACCTACAGCACCAATTACATTCTCAATCGTACACCCAACTACTAATTGTCGTCGAATCGTCTAGCCGAATGTTTCCCCATTCCTGAGAACACAGCTCTACCCATTACTTCCGGTTCGCCTCAGTCATCTGATCCCTTCCTAGTAAACAAGTAGTCCCCTCTTTAACCCATCGGGAGAAAAGATGTTGAGGTCACAAAAGCCACCCCCTCTTATTGCCCCCCTTGTCGCGAAGTGTCTTTCCTCGATCTCTCTTCAAGTAATTGTGGGATCTTCATCATGTCATCGCGTTATCGAACCGCCCAGTGCTTTGATGCACAGTTGTAAGACCATGGGTTTCAAAGATAAACACTTTTCGTGTGTTGTTACCACTATCTCCTTTTTAACCACTAATGATTATGGTATTATTTCACTCACAGTTTCGACTTCTCAGCGAATAAGGCAGTCAGTTGCTTTCTAATTTTTGTAAAACTAGAAGTTACCCAACTAGAACACTTTCGGTGTGATGTAATCGTCATCTGATTTTTGACACCAAAAGATTAATGTCGTTATTCCCTCTTAGTTTTAACTTATCAGTGAATAAATATATTAAATTTTCAAACCTAGAGGTTGTCAAATCAAAAGACTTTTCGTATGATATAATCGGTATCTGCTTTTGCCTCCAAAAGTTTAAATTTCACTCTCAATTTTAAATATTTTCAGGGAAAAGTAACTTTTTTTTTGTAAAGCTAGAGAGGCTATTAAATAAAAATACTTTTCGTGTGATGTAGTCATCTGTGTTTTGACCCCAAATGTTTAAGGGAGTCATTAATTCTCAGTTTTACATGCACAAGGTATAACTCAATTAATTTTTATTTTTGTAAAACTAAAGATCACAAAATAAAAGCACTTTTAGTGTATTTTAACCGCTCTCTGCTTTTTGACCACAAATAATTAAAGTAGTATTTCACTCTCAGTTTTAATTTCTCAGTGAATAAGACAATTAATTTCTCAAAGCTAGAGGTAATCCAATCAAAACACTTTGTGTACGCTTTAATTACTATCTGCTTTTACCTTCAAGTCAGTTTATCTGTTGTATTCTTGTAAAGCTAGATGCTATCAAATGACAATATTTTTAGTGTGGTGTAATTATCTGCGGTTTGTACACAAATGATTCCTTTGGTGTAATATAATCGTCGTGTGACATTTTAATCCCAAATGATAAAGGCAGTATTTGAATCTCAGTTTTAACTTCTCAGTGAATTCATCAATTAATTTTTATTTTCTCTTTCAAATAATCAAACCTTTAACATGCCTTGTAAAGATTAGTAAAGTTTCAGTAAAATCAATTCCCACACTGCGTTGTTAGAGCTTTTCTGTTATTGTCTCGTAAATTAGCAACCGTAATCCAAGTTTATTCAACTAACACAAATATCGTATTCGGGTTTAAAATAAACACCTACTGACATTTATTTTGCTACCGATAGGAAACCAGAACTAAAGCTCTCTCACGTATCATGCGTAGTTTATCTGAATGTTAATTAAAGGCCCCTGGTTTAAAAGTGGTGTGAGGTTTCAAAAATATTCATATAATCTTTTCGCACCTATTTTCTGCGAACAAAATTAGCTACAGATATTATACAAAATCCTGTTGTAAATAAAAATCTAATAATATTTCCTACATGAAGTTTATACGGGTTTATAGGTTTTTATTCGCTAAAAGTATTGTAGGGAAACTGTAGTCAGTTGGAACAGTAACTGATTAGCTACAGGAAGGGTTGCAAATTCGACACTTGCTCTCCAAATTAAGACCGTCTTGTACGCGAGGCTTGGTTTATGCTAAATTTGTCGTGGCCACAAATTTCCCCTTGTTGTCGTGGTGTTTGGAGAGTGGAGTGCCTGTTCAGGTGCTGACCTCATCATCTGACCGTGGTTAAAAATTATTACGAGTTTTTCTTGGATCTCTCCCTTTCTAATATGTTCCGCACCGTCCCCACTAGCCCATTGTGTTGCTCCAGTGGGAGATTAACTAACTAACTACCTACTAAAATATTTATAAGATCCCCTTAGAGTTTTGAGAAAATTTATCTTGTAAAGAAGTGTAGAAATTAATGGAGGATATTGTACTAGAGAGAGAGAGTGTTACTGTCTGTAGAATCTTTGGTATTTTGCTAATTTCTTCAACCAGACAATTTTCAATGGTACCTGCTTCGCAGAAACTGAAAGTTATTATCCATTTTGCTCTCCACTAGCATTGAAGCCCCCAAGTGGAGACTAACTTATTTCTACTTAAAATATATCCAAGTTGTACCCTATACCAGAGATAGGTATATGCGATTCTCAGATCCACATGCGGCTCATCATTGAGTTAAGTTTGGCTCTCATTGAAAATTTCAATCCGTTTTTTTCATTGCTTCATAACTTTTTTTATGAATCTTGTTACATTGACTAAGTCAGTGAAATGTTCATGTCGTACCGAATCGCTTCGATATTAAGTCTTCGGTTGAATCGTTTAATGATATGTTCATGTCGTATGTAGTAGCATCGTTAGTAATTCTTCGGTTGAATCGTTTAATGAACTGTACAAGTTGTACGTATTCGTTTCGAAAGTAGATCTATTTAAAGTACCATACTAGAACATTTGCAAACACTTAATTTGGTATTACAAGGAGGGGAAATAAATTTATTTGTAACAATGTATTCAGTTTTAAAGCTAAACTTCGGCTTTTGTGTACGATCTTAAAAACAAAATATTTAATCATTGTCATCGAGTAAAAGCAAATATAAATAATATCAAAGAAGAAAATTTAAATGAATACAAAGAAAAATTGGAAGAATCACAGTCAAATTTCAAACGTAGGTTTGAAGATTTGAAAAGTTAGAAATCTACGTTTGCATATTTTGTGAACCCATTTTGTTTGTGATATTATTGAAGATGGATTTCCAATTTCTGAAATAAGACTTGTTGAAAAAGTGGTTGGGGAATTGGAGTCATCAGAGATGAAAGAGGAGCAGGACTTGCAAAAATATACTTCTATAATTGAATTTTGGAGAAACTCGTACCAGAATCAAAATATACACACTTAAAACATCTGCTTGTCTAATTTTTATTTTTAGTACAACATATTTGCTGTGAATCTATACTCCACGGTGAAATTCGTGAAGTCTAAATATTGTTCAAAGTTAATTAATTCATCTTAACAAATTTTACGCTAAATTTCAAAGATTTGTCCAATGGTCGGTCGTTAAATGTTATACCTTTTATCAATACGTTTTTATATTATATTTTGGTTATTAAAATGTTGAAATAATTATTTTGTATTTTATTTCTCTTAATTATATTTTTATATGTGTACTTAGCATAGCTCTTAAGACTTATGTAGAATATGTAATAATAATAATTAAATTCAATTCAATTTTAATTTGTGTATTAAATACCAAGTAACTATGCTGTGGTTCTTTATAATTTAACTATGGAAAACCGTATGCTGCTCTCAATGATATCATGCGAGTCCACCCCTGCTCTATACATTCATTACTGAAACTGATATTCACAAGTAGTTACTCTTTAAATGAATAATTAGTTATTTTAGGTGTTTGTTGATTCTTGCTTTGTCGCGGTAGCACAAATTAATGCCTGAAAATTCAGGGAATTCAGTTGCATATTTGCTTATATGTTTTGATCAATGCTGTAACTATGATCTTAATTACAAATAGGTAAGTAGGTAATTAATAAATGTCGCAGTTTAAAAAATAAATAAAATTTAAGGACAGGTTTTGTACTTGCATTAAATTGATGATTAATCAAACAAACAATTTTTTTTTTGCTGAAATAGATATTTAGCCCATGAAACTACTCTGATGGTCACGAGATTTCCTAGAAGTGAATAATTGCATTGACACCAGACTCACAAAATGACGTAATCATATCTATTTGCTGAAAGAATGAGGGAAAATATATTGGTCATGCTTCTTAACTGGCATGGTAGTCGTGGCGTTTGTCTGCCACTTAGTAAGTCTCAGATTTGTTTCTCTTAAGAGGTACCCAATGGGTTCCCCGTCACAATTAACAGTCCGTTTGCCATTATGGTGTCGATTTTCAAAGAGATGAGTGGTTGGACATTATAAATTAATTTAATGGTCAAGAAAGACAAAGAATACTACAGCTTGAAGACTTAGTATATGCATGTTTAGTTGAGTCTAAATTAAGCTTACACCATTAAAGAAGTTGTGAAAGGGAAAATTTCTTTAAAACTCATATTTTACAAATCTTTATGAGTTTTTATCAAGTTTTCAGAAGACTTGTTATTTATATCCCGCTGTTAGTCGGGAAAGGACCGTTGTTCTTTTCCCCGCACGTGCGTGCTTTTTCAGTTGTGCCTCCCAATTCTTTTCAAATAGAAAGGAATGCCATTGTACAGATGACCTTTGAGTGTCATCTAGCACTTCTCACCGTTTGGTCCTACTCTTGAGAAATTCCTGGAAGTTATGGTATCCGAAAGAGAAGTTCAGTTATACTGACCACGGCGCGCCGAGTGACGTTAGACGCAATTTGTAGGAGAGTACTCATTTATCTATCCACGTTGCTGCGTACACATTTGCCTGGAGTATGACCATCTGCTCAGGAATCTAAAACCATCTTAGAAGAATGGGTACTATATTTTTCAGAGACTATTATCAACAAAATAGTTGATTGTATTTATGTTATAGAAAAGCAACAAGATGAGATAGCTAGAAAATGAGACTCCAAAAATCTTACTACTAAACGTGAGCTGATGGCAGTATTAAGCTTGCTACACATTTCGGGTGTAATGAAATCATCAAATCAAAATTTATCAGATTTATCGGAAGATGATGGGACTAGAGTAGATATTTTTTGTGCTAATATGTCTCTCAAAATATTTAAATTTCTTTAGAGATGCATTATAATTGATGATTCAGATACAAAAAAAGAGAGACGCCGTCTAAATAGACTTCAGCCTATACAAGAGCATATAATTATGTACATTCAATTTTTTTTTAATTGTATAGTTAAATATTTATTATATAATTCATGACTAACTTTAAATTTTATTTCAAGAAGATTTATATTAAGAACCCCACACAACAGTTCTGTTTTACCTGACAATTTCACATCAAAACATCCTTCTTTTTAGAGCAGTGAACATATACGATTTTCTGTACTGAAACTGTTCCTTTAAGCAGTCTGTTTTCTCCAGTCCAACATAATAACTTAAATTAAAACATCCTTTATTTTAGAACAGTGAGCTTATGTTATTTTTTTGTAACATAATTGTTCCATACAACATACATTTTTCTCCCGTTCAACCTAATAAGTTCGAATCAAAACATCCTACATTTTAGAACAGTGAGTATATCCTATTTTCTGTACGGTAACTTTTTATGACAGCTCGAAACAGAAAAGTTAATTCTGACTCTCGATTGCAGTAAGATAGGAATAATTTATATTTCATGAGTTTTCTTTCTTAACAGATACACAAAATTAATACACTCATTGCCATAAAAATTTGCGCACCAAGAAAAATTGTCAAAATGAAACGAAATTTTAAACATGTAAGTACTTTTTTTGATATAAGTAAGTGATTAGAAAATCAAAGAAATAGGATACTTTATTACAGAAAAAAGTACAATTGAACGGAAGTTTTAGTACTCTGTTAGACCCCCTCTAGCACGAATGCACGATACGAGCGGGCATTGAGGCATACAAGTTGCGTATGATGTCCTGAGACATCTCGTTCCACAGTTGCTGTAAAACGCGCCTCTAGTTCGATCAAACTCGTAGGGTGTCCAACTTGCCATCCCAAATGATCCCAGATTTGCTCGATTGGTGACAAATCTGGGGATTGAGCAGACCAAGGAAGGGTGGTAAAGTGGCGAAGGCAGTCTTGTGACATCCTTGCTGTGAGTGACCGAGCATTGTCTTTTTAAAAAGTAGCTACTGGGAGCCCAGTTATGAGTGGCATCACATGTGGCTGAAGTATGTCATGGACGTACCCCTGGGCTGGCATTGTGTCATGGATCAATATTAGGGGTGACCGTGTATCGTAAGCAATGGCACCCCATACCATCACACCTGTTGTGGGAGCGGTGTGTCGCTGTAAAGCGAAGGCTGGATTGAGGCATTCACCAAGGGGCCTCCACACACGAACACGATTGTCATCACTGCTCAAATTGAATCTAGATTCGTCGCTGAAGACGACCTGGTTCAATTCCGTCTTGCACGACACCACTGCAAACGGAGGCGTCGGTGGGTGGGTGTCCTTGGCAGCACACGTAATGGGCGCCACGATACCAGATGTCCTTCAACAAGGCGCCTTGCGAAGGTCCGGGAAGACACAGAGGCCCGTAGTGAAGGTGCTACCTGTGTCTGGATAGCGGCAAATGAGACACTTGGCTCTACGCGTGCGTTTCGTATGATGTGACTGCATTTCTATTCATTTGCATATCTGGCCGAAATGCCAAGTTTCGTTACGATCCCACAATTATTTCTTGGTGCGCAAATTTTTATGGCAATGAGTGTATATACCTAAATATTACTGAGATCTAACTCAATATGCAGTGTATATAAACAACGCAAAACCACTATTTTATTGTAAACAATACAATTCGTTTCTGAAAGGAAAACCTGCTTCGTTTGTATTTACATCGTTATTTTGAAATAAGAGCTCCCGGTGACAATTCACATCATCAAGACTTAGACCCTTTCTATTCTAACGAATTGATGCAATCCGAAGAGGGGATTAGTCACGATTTGAAGACAAGACGGAATTCGATCTGTCTAATTTCACGTGAAACTCGAGGCCAGATTTTCTTTTTTATGAAGGATTTTCTCCATTTGTATCGCAATGCTTTGATTTGGAATGCTTCGTTGTTTAATTTACACTGCACTCTCAATTTCTTCGTGCTCTGTGGTTATGAATAAATCCCCATTGAATGTAGCTAAGACTTGTTGAAACTAAAGCAGTAAATAACGTGTGTGTGTGTAGTTTTCTGAAATTTATAGATTAGAGGCTACGTGAATAAACTAAGTGTTTTGAGGTTTTCCTCGATAAAGAATATAGTCTTGCCCTGAAAATACTTCTATCTCTTTAAATAGTTTCTGTAAAAATTGTTTCCTATTTAATTCATGTATTCATTTTACTATCTGTTCTTTTTTAAATTTTTTTATTCTTGTTTAAATGCATTTCCTTGTTTTTAATATACTTCCTTATTTTAAAATATTTTCTTTATAAAAATCTTCCCTCCTTTCCTTCCTTAAAATATTTCCTTCTTTAAAATATTTCCTCCTTTGAAATCTTTCCTTCATTAAAATATTTCCTTCTTTAAATCTTTCCTTCCTTTAAAAATATTTCCCTCTCAAAAATAATTTACTTTCATAAAATACTTTCTTATTTTTTTTAAACTGTTTTTTGAATATGTTTACAATATTTCGTATAAGGGAGCAAATTTGTAATTACATAAAGCATAATATTAAGTGTATGAGTGAATTAGTAAGAAAAGGTACATGAATTAATTAGTAAGAAAAGGTATATGAGTTAATTAGTAAGAAAATATGTTTGAGTATATTAGTAAGATTATGTTATAGATTCGCAGATCGATTTAAGGGTAACCCTGAATTATTTTTCATACATAATCACTAATTTTAATAATTTCTGAAAATGTTTGAAAATAAATAAAATTAAAATTTTCAACGGTTTATCTCAAATTTCAAAAAATATTAACTTTATATATTTCAATTTTTCAGAAAATATAAAAACCTCTGAAGTTTTTCAATGAAAAGAAATATTAAAGTCCCAAAATTGATTAAATTACTTTTAAATTTCTCAACCGATATTTCACCATTTCTTCTTGCGTGAACTTTAAAATTAAATTTATTATTGCTCTAAAGAATTGTTAACTATTCCAAAAGAAAAGAAAAATCCTCAACTTTCAAATATATAATGAATTTTTGATGATGCTCATAAAAGATTCAGACCAACCAGACTGAATTCCTTCTTTCAAAGTCTTCGAATATAATTTAGATGAGGAAGTGGACTTCGTAAAGTTACCACCAACTTAGAAAAGAAATTTAACTTGTCCTGCTAGACACGACTAGTATTACGCACATAATTAAAATTTAACGTTGCTGGCATTTTTTCATAAATCAAGAATTTTTGTTTTTACGATTTGATCAAAACAGTGGTTGCTTATTCGTAGATCAACATTTATTATTGGATATAATCCAAGCAAATAAAGTAGAAAAATATTAAAACTAACATAAATCAAAAACCTAAGCATTAAATAAACGATTCGCATTTCAGAAAAACCAAAGAAAACGAATGATATTTTAAACAAATGGAATGTCAGTTGCAGCTGTTTATCCCGCAGAATTTTATTGATTAAAACAAATATTAAAGACTTTTTGCTGTTTAATGATTAGTGCCAAACGGTTGACTTCTAAAGCTGCGATGTGATTCATATTCAAAGGAGAAATGCTTTTCTCAAATATATTTGAAAATGATTATTTACTGCTGTGTCTGTCTAGTTGTTGTAGGTTTATAGACAGCAGTGTAACAATTCTACAAAATTTCATTAATTTATATACGTTGCATCTATTCGGAGAGAGATAAAAGTTCGGAGAGAGATAAAAGGATATTTAATGAATGAATGATTTTCTTCGCTTATACCAAACCACATGCTCTCTAAAAACACATTTTTACTGTTATACTCTCAGAAGCAGACTTAATTTATCTTTCTAATTGAAGGTTATGTTTGTATTCAATATGAAGCCATCACCAAGAAACTTATTGCACATTAATTAACCCTCCAAAGATTAATTTGAAGATAAGATTTTTTTCATGGCGACGTATTCTCAATTAAAGAATCTCCTCATTAGTACTGTTAGATTCGCCACGAACTTAACACAGCACTAACACCTGATCAATGCTACATTTGAAACACAACGCGTGTTGCGACCGGACTCGGTTTTGAAAATAAACTTTTCAGCTAATGCTGCTACGTTTCTTCTTTCTCAGAATCCAATTTTCTCTTTGGTTCAAATTCAATTAAAGGAATTTGAGACTGGGAAACTTCTACATTAATTCAGAACCAAAGGAGAGTTTGTTAGCTCAAGACTTTTTAAGAATTACCATTTGAAGTAATTTTAAAAAGACACACCAAAGGGAGAGTGGAAGGATCATTTTTGTTTGTTCCTCTCTCAATTATTGGACCACATGTAAACACGGGATTTGCTTTACTAATCTAATAAGTAAACACTGCCGGATGTTCGTAATCTTTTCGCCGTTGGGGAATAGGTTAAATTTAATTTACCATTTTGTTCTCTGTTCCCTTTATGCGATAGCGTTTTCGCTCTCCAATTATCGAAGTTGGAGATTTTGTTTATTCGAATTTATCTGGAATCAGTAAGCGCTGGAAAGTAAATTATAAGACGATGCGAGCACTCGCGAGAGTAAAGCTATGTGCTGTTCACATTTTAAATGCAAAAACGGCCAAATTCATGAGGAAATTGCAAATTAAATGAGATTAAATCTTTCCGGATGCTGCGTACTTTGAAATTTTTCGTGAAAACCTCAGTTTGAGTTCGCGATGGATTGGAAAGAAAACGCTATAAAAATAGTGAGATGTGTGCTTTTATAAAATATAGTTCAATAAAAACTCATTAATCGTCATGACATCTGGTTTGCCGTTTCATTAAAATTCCACGTTAAGCTGTTTTTATTTATCTGCATATAAATATATTAATTAAAAATATATTTATGTATTATTAAATATATTTATGTACTCAACATTTTTTAATTTACCATTTTGTTCTCTTTTTCTTTTATGAGGTAGCAATTTTGCTCTCCAATCATCGACGTTTTAGATTTGCTTTATTCGAATTCATCTGTAATCAATAACTGCTGGAAAGTGAATTTTATAAGACAGTGTGTGGTATCTCGCGAGTGTAGAGCTATGTGCTGTTCACATTTTAAAGGCAAAAACGGCCAAATTCATGAGGAAATTGCAAATTAAATTATATTAAATCTTTTCGAATGCTGCGTACTTTGAAATTTTTCGTAGAAACCTCAGTTTGGGTTCGCAATGGATTGCACAGAAAACACTATAAAAACAGTGAGATGTGTGCTTTTATAAAATATAGTTCAATAAAAACCCTATAATCTTCATAACATCTGGATTGCCTTTTCATTAAAATTTTACGTTAAGCTGTTTTTATTTATATGAAACTAAATATATTGTAATACACTTTGAAAAAGAGATGGAATGTATTGTTCAATGTACTCAACATTTTTTTATTTACCGCTTTGTTCTCTCTTTCTTTTAGGCGGTAGCAATTATCGATTGCTATCTAATCATAGACGTTTTAGATTTGCTTTATTCGAATTTATCTGGAATCAGTAAGTGCTGAAAAGTGAATTATAAGACAATGTGTGAAAACTCGTGAGTGTAGAGCTATGTGCTGTTCGCAATTTAAAGGTAAAAACGATTAAATACACGGGGAAATCACAAATTAAATTATATTTGATTGATTTTTAAGATCAATTTGAGTGTCCACGCAGTGAATTAAAATAAACTATCACCTATTAGGCTGATATAAACTTAAGTTACTAAAAGTACACACGACGAAGTATTTAAAAATCCAAACTAGAATTTATTCAAAAATAACAAATGAATTTAAGTTAAGATTAAAAGATTACAATTGACGCATAGTTACATTAAAAAGCAAATCTAATAACTTGATCGAAAAGATCAAGTAAGCAGGTACGTGATCAAACAAGTGAGAACGGGAATCAAAGGCGGGAATACTGGTGCAACCGCTTTTATAATAGTATGAAAGATCACGTGACAAGATTTGCATAACCGTGATAAGATTTGCATAAAGTACGAATCAAATACGTTGGCTCAGTAAAAATGAGAAAAGGAAGGTTTTCCTAACAATATTAAATCTTTTCGGTTGCTACACTTAGAAATTTTGATTGAAGCTCAGATCGGGTTCACAATCGAAAGGACACTAAACTCGATAACAATACTGAGACGTATGCTTTTATAATATAAAGTGCAATAAAAACACATTAACCCTCCTCGTAGTTGTCTCGATGAGGTATGCTGTCCTATTATCAGAACTTACCAGATATTAATGGACGAGATATTTCGTCATTAGAAGAAAATTGACTGGATCTTGATCCCTCTAAGATCGATAGAACCGCTGTAGCCCAGTTGGAACAGCAATGGATTAGCAGCTGAGTTTGTGAGTTCGCAACTCAATCCAGACAGTACACGGAGGCTTGTGCAAGTTAAGTCTGCCTTTCTTTCATATTTCCTCATGTTGGCATGCGAGGAGGTTTGGAGAGTGGGGAGGTCAGATGGTAACCTCTTCATTAGACTGTGTTTCAAAATTATGCGGTGTCATCCTCGTATCTTCTCCTCGGGAATCGATACCAGCCAGTTGTGTTGTTCCAGTACGACGTTTTTTAACTACATACCTCTATAATCGAAAAATCAGCAGTTCCTTACTGACGAGGTATCGTGTCATCAGCAAAGTTGGTCCGATATTGATGACCCGAGCACCAGGTGCAGATCTATATTCGGTGTTCTGCAACACAACTCAAAGCAATTGCAATTGTTTTGCAGGCATGTTGTCCTAATTTCGAAAACTGCATTAAAATCAAAAACAGACATAAACACAACTATCGTCTATATATGTATTACATATTTATAATAAACACATCAAAATTAATTAACTTACTTTATTTAAAGCCAAGGCATACTTTCAGAATTTGCAATTCTGCAGATAACTTTTGAAGATAAATATTGTGTCATTGACATAGAAGATGTGTTATTTATAAAGTCTTTGTGGTAAGCTGGGCGGTGTAGGGAGGTTGTTCTGTAGCTTGAAAGGAAAAAAAAGATTTTGCAAAAGGAGTGCGCATTGCACTGCAGAACATCGTAACTTATGATTGAAAAAAAATCAGCTAATATTTTGATAAAATTAAGGAAAAATTGTTCTGCAGAGTCTTTGTTCTGCGACGTACGTAGCAATTTAAAGCACTTTTTGTTCCTTGGGAACGAGCCTTCAGGTCTAAACCAATTAAGGGTTGAGCTTCATGATATCTGAATCTCCATTTCATTAAAGTTTACCGCTAAAAGCAATTTTATTTGTTAATATAAAGAGTAATACACTTTGAAGTGCACTCAACTTTCAATGTTTCTACAAAATACAGGAGATTAATATATCGAATTACACTACAACGGGAAATTTCATATCTCTTAATACTCCAACTATTTTTTTCTGATGCTCAGGGCACAAAATTTGACATTATTTGTATACTAGGGAATTGCAGGAAACGTATATAAACATTTTAAATTCAACCACAACGAGATTTATTATCAAAATTTTGAACTTTGTGTTTTAGCCTATTTAGTTTATACTAAGGATTTGAAAAATGTTGCTAAAACTACACATAGGAATTCCACCTCTAATCAAGCATTCTAATTACAAAAGACGATGGGAAATCTGGAATATAAAATTCATCGTAGAAAAAAAATGTCTACGAATACAAAAACAAATCTATACGTGAGAAAATACATAAACCTCTTTGAACTAGTTGTTGTATAAAGCATTTATTGCGCTGAATATATTGCTCTTATTCCATTCACTAAAGAAACACGTTATCGAAGTTTCGTTTGCGTAAGAGTTAGTCCTTGATTTCCAATAATTGAGTAAGCCGCTTCGTCTTTGTTTACAAACCATCTATTGATTTATGCTTAAATTCAGCCAAAATTTAATAATTTAAATTTTGTGTGTAAAATTTAATTTTAAAAATAATTAGTAATTCCAATTTCTGTGTTAAATTTGAATTAAATTTGTTCAAAATTGTATTTCAAAAATAATATTCAAAATTGTATGCGTAAAATATATGTTTAATGATAACTGGTCAGATCTACTTTTCGTATATTATAAAAGCAAACAACTTTGGGAAAGTTTCATAATTGAGTAATAAATAAATTCAGTAGAAAACCATTATTAATTATTTGAAAGGTATAAAACAAATTGAAAAAACACATCCACCCAAGAGACCTATTTTAACATTAATACCCTTTTTCTCGATGCACTTTTATTTTGAAATAGTTAAACAAGATGCGTGATCTTTATTTAAAAGGAATTTTCCGTGACTAAATATTAAAATATAATCCATTGAGAAATATCAAAAATAATTTCACACAAAAAAAACTAAAACGGTATTTAGAGAGAAAAGAAATGTTACTATGAGTTAAAACCAATCCATATATTTATGAAATGTGGCCATTAGGTTCTCATTCAAATGCAGATAAATATTTTTAACAATGATAAGCCATTCTAAGTATATTTCAAAATGCACTTTCACTGAGTAAAGAACTGACAATACGTGTGCTTTCTAATCAAAATCTGATTTTCATTTTTACAATCCCCATTTTAGAATCTATGTAACACTGAAAACTAAAATGCTTCGAGTGGCTCACGCATCTTCAATGGCTAAATATCTCTCAATGTTAATCTCATTTCTCTTTCTCATGCAAGTTTTCTCCGCGAAAGCTTTAACAATATCTCTCTTCCATCTTTTATTGTGGAACGTCTTTTTAAAGTGTTCTAGTATAAAGAGCAACTTTCTTTGGAAAGAAAGAAGCAGTGATGAGTGCAGATAATTTTGGACCCACTCACGAAAAAGGAATTAAACACCAAACCATCAACTCTTGCTTTTATCTGAAGAATTCAAATCGACTTTTCCCTCTTATCGTACCTCTTAGAACACGTAATCGGTATCGGGGTACTTCAAAACTTTCCCTCCCAGTTTTCACATTTTTTTTTAGAAAAAGGGACAGTTTCGTTGATTGGTATTTGACGCAAAAGTATTTGTGAAATCTCATGTGAGTTGAAAATGCATATTTCGTCTTACAAATTCGTCTTTTAAAAGATTAATCCCTTTTCTTTGAAAAATATAAGTCTCATGGGAGATTAGGGAGGCTGTTGAAACGTGCTGTTATTCGGTTTTATTGAATTAAAGGAGGAAGTTTTATAGGTGAATTAATAAAAAACTATGCTTTGATAGATATAAATATTTCAATGCTCTGGAGATATTAAGTACTTATGTTTCCTCTCGGATCAACGGGACCCTGGCAGTGTTTATGAAATGAAATTCAGCACAAGTTTGAAAATTTCGTGATTTGTATCGATCTCTTTTTATATTGAATACATTGGATTTTTGTTATCCTTTTAAGTACACTTGCTGTTTAAATAAATTCACTTTTACAACTTTCTGCTTTATTATACATGTGTTTGATCAAATGTCATTAATCTTTAATGCAACCCTTCATTAAATGAAATTCAACTAAAAATTGAATATTCCGTTATCTGTATGGATCTATTTTTTCATTGAGCATACACGACTTTTGCTATTCATTTAAGTACATTGTTTTTAAAAAAATGCTCTTTTACAACTTTCTGTTTTAGTATGGTATATGTGTGCGCTTGATTAAATTTCCTCAATCTCACCAGTTGTACCTTGATCGCCCCAAGATGGAATTTAGACTTCGGCCAGTACAGCAGAAAGTTATAAGAATCGGGCTAAAAAAGAACCGCCTCAGTTATATCTATAACAGTAGTCAAAATATTCAACGAAATCTAACGCAAAGTTTAAAATTCCGTGATTTGTATCGATCTATGTTTTATATTAAGTATACACACACTAATTTTTGTAATAGTACACTACCGTACAATAAGGGACCGGACGCCAGCGGATTTGCATAAAATCCTACTAATTGTTTGGGGGTGTTGTTCGTGGTATGGCCTGGGACCTTTGCATGTTGTTCCTGATAAATTAAACGACGACGCCTTTATTAACATTTTGAACAATCAGGTACTTCCTACGCTCTGGCAATTTTATGGAATGTACGAATGTTACTTCCAGGACGACAACGCTACATCTCATGTTCCAGCCTCTGTCCATCAGTGTAAAACTTCTTCCCTGGCCTGCTCAGAGTCTCGACCAAAACACCATAGAACATTTGTGGAACGTGTTAGAGCGACGCTTATGGACCAGGGAACCACGTCCGAAATCTACAGCTGAGCTGGCGATATTCTTGCTGTAGTAATGGACACAAATACCCGTAGCTGCGTAGCAAAACCTTGTTGAAAGTATTCCCAGAAGTGTTACTAGTGTAATTGCAGCACGTGTGTTAACTATCCCCCTATTAAAACATGTTTTATTTCTCTTATACCATCTCATCTAACTGGGGGGTTCATTATTATGTAAATATTATAATGCATGTTAAGGATATCTGAATCTTCCTCGGACTTTTGCTTTCTTTTGACCTGTCGTTTGCGTTGGACGAGGAGAGTATCTCGTCCAACAATAGTCCATCACCAATGACGTGGACTATTTGCCCTGGTACCGTTGCTTCCTTTTGATAATGTCCTGTTGAAAACATTCGCCGTGCTCATCACTGACCTCATCGCAGCCATATTTACTGTAGTCAAACCTTTCCAATAGCAGCTTTAGATTGTCGTCAGTGTCCTTCATGTAAACAGCATGTCCGATACAGGGCTCCTAACACGTCACCTTTTGTCACTTTTTGTCACCTTTTTGACATTTTGTCACCTTTTTGACATTTTGTCACCTTTTGTCACCTTTTCAGGGATTTTAAGTTCTTAAATCTTATTTAGAGAAGAAACATTTTTGGTGCACATTTAAAAAAATTCATTTTCTCTAAAAAAAAAACAGGGTTCGTACGAATTAAATTTTGAAATGCGCGCTACATTCCACAGCAAGAATGGATTCAAAAGCGTACCGTTTCAATTGTAAAAGGATACTTCATGTTGCTCGCAGTGTATTAGCAGCAAGTTCTGGAAATTTTCCCACAGAAAAAGGCTATCAGTAAAACGAAGCAGCGAAGTTTAAGGGAAGCAGGGCCATCTGCATGTCCGACCCTTCTTACCTAATTGCCTAACTTGAGTGATAGAACTTGAGTGGCATTTACAACTAACATTTTCCTTTCATAGAATTGTGTGGCGTATCATTTGGCGCAAGATAGATATCACCGGTCGACAGGGTCGAACAATAGGAGTAACCCTCCAGGAGGTCAGACGCTGAGTTCGTAAATGGTGATCAATGGCAGTGGTCACTTAAAAGGGGGGATAACATCCTCCATACACAAATCTGAGAGTGGTCTCAACAGACCCATTTTTGTTCGGATTCTGGAATAAGACGAGAATGGAGAGGTGAAGAGACCGGACAGATCAAGCTGATATTAACGCAACATTAACCCAGGAGGATCTCAGGTATATTGTGGGTCTGATTATGGTCTAGAAGGTATAGATACGTTAGGGAAAACTCTGAAAGGACGGTGGAACCTTCAATATGTATGATAATTTACACTCGAAGGTATCCTTGGCCAAGTTTTTAATTGGATATATCATCAACCTCTCACACATTCTAAGCGCTCGAAGCTCCCCATCGAGAACCCCGATGTTCCTGTCTACGGAACGGAGGCTATTCACACGCTGCTCTCTTTGTGACACAGAAATGAGGGCATGGAAATTTTAATGGACTTCAGCCGTTTCTTCAGGAGCTTGAGATCTGAAAGCTTCCGAACCCCTCCGTAACCAGAGATTGCAAAAATTTCGTCCGTCTCTGTATCCAGAGGGTTAAATATTAAAAGAGCGTTGTGAACGCATTGAAAATCATTTTCTGTTATCATCGGAAGTTGATTATTACAAATTCTTGAGTTTTTTAGTGAAAGTCAGAAACTATTAATGACTCATTACTTTCTACCCGAAAAAAAGAACTAATTAACATTGGGACATGTAATATTCACACAATACATAAGGCTTTTCTTAAAGGTCTAAAAGAGTTTGGGGAAGATGTGTCTGAACTAGTTTAAACTATTCACAGATTTTTTAATCAGTGGCCTAAGCGTTGGTCAACATACAAACAAATTCAAGAAGACTTGAAACTTCCCACTCACCATTTCATAAAGCATTGTTCAAGCAGGTGGCTATGCCTAAAGCCAGCTGCTGAAAGGTTGCTTGAACAGTGGATTGCAGTGCGAAAGTATTTCCTTGACTATATTCCAACAAAGAAGCCAAACATGATACAAAGATCAGGCAATAAAAATATTATTCATTTACTTAGAAGAGAAACTATCAAGGCTGAAGTGATATTTGTCGGATCAAGTACAAGTATATTTAATCGTGTGACCGAATTTCTTCAGAAAAAGGAACCTCTAAAACTTAAACCCTGCATTCTCAACTTGAATTGTTTACAAGAACAATTTTGGGTAGGAATAATTCATCATTAGAAATAATTGTACCATACGAAAGAGTACATTCTGAGGTATACTGCGATATTTTCAAAATTAAAAACTAATAGTAATAAGATATAGATATGACAGTTTAAAAAAAAGTAACGAAAATGTCCCGATTTTTCCCGAATTTCAAAAAAAATATTATCAAGAACCAAACTGAAATTTTAAAAAATACTCAACGAGCTGCCAAAATTTAAGTTGAGATGTACTCTTTAAAAAAAAACTCACGGCTTAAGACTGAAAATTTGTATGTGTTTTGCTCACTCGCGGAAGAAATTTCGCTTCTTCCATTTTGACACTTAATAAACCCTAAACTAATAGCTGCATCAGAAAAAAATCTTAATAATTGTCCAGGGAATACGATAAAGAACAAACAATGTTAATTTCATATTTTTCTGATTCGAACTTTCTAGGGAAACTGTCTAAGAATCGAGCTAAACAGCACAGTTTTCAAACTTTTTTTTTAATAAAGAGAGATATAAAACGTAAGGCACAAGAAAATTTAGAGAAGGACTGGAAAGAAAAATATAAACTGGAAGCAGAGAAAAAAATTTAAAGCAGCTGGCAAAGAAAAGAATGGTGATAGAAGAACAATAATTTAAAATTATGTGTAAGGAAGAGGATGAGCCATTGGATAGTGCTTCAAAATTATTAAAGGAAGCAGCACTTGTTCAGGAATGATTGAAGGAGCGGCTAAAGTCTTAGATGATGCTGGTCAGCAAAGACAGACTTTAAAAAAATGCACATTCTTCTATTGAGAAAAGAAAGACAAAATTAATTTTTGTCTTTTTCAACAACAAAAATTGAGACAATTTTTCAAAGAAAAGGAAGAAATTCTTCAAGCTGTGTCAAAAATAAACAATTTAAAAAATCATAATTCCGATTTTTTTAAATAAAATTATGTTAATATTTTAAAATGATGTAATTTTTAAATGAAGAAAATAAAATTATCCTTCCAAAGAAAGAAAAAGAAAAAATAGGGGTAGCTTGGGAGGATCTTTTTATTTTTTATCTTTATACTAGAATATGTTTAACATTATTGTTATTTGTTACTTTTTTTTTTTGCTCGATTAGTCACTTTTTGTCACCTTTTTCTACTTGATTAGTCACTTTTTGTCACCTTTTTCTACTCGATTAGTCACTTTTTGTCACCTTTTTGGTTTAATTTGTCACTTTTGTCACCTTTTTGGACCTTGAAACCTGTTAGGAGCCCTGCCGATAGGTATGGACGGATGCTGGTTCCCGTTATACAGCAAAACCGCCTTGAGACTTTTGACACATCTATAAACAGACGCCATTTTATAGGCCCATGTGCAATGCCGAGTTGTTGTAGTAGGCCATCAATATCGCTGAAGGACACAATTGTGTCTTCTTTTTCAAAGAAGGATTCGAAGTACTGATGACGATGGCGAAATGAAGTCACTGCCGAAGTTCAGTGCCGTTTTGGTTTTGGACAGATCCGAATCTCGAACAAGGTCGTTCAGTTTATCCGAGCTAAGTTTATGTGTCGCAGATGTTTCATCAAAACACGAAAAATCCATAGTGCCACCACATGCTGACGTTAACGGTTTAGGAGATTTCACGGACTCATGGCGATTATCCTCGTCTGAACTGATTACAAGATCTGTAGGATTCTCTGGAATAGGAAGTCTTTCACCATTCGAGACATGACGCAGAGCAAATAGTATTTTAGGGTTTTTAACTGTCCACTTTTTGTTGGTGATAACTCCAGATGCTAATGGTACCATGCAGAAATAACAGTCATCAACGGAATTGGTCGGATCCCTCCAAATCATGGGCACAGAAAATGGCATTCCCTTTCTTTAGTCATTAAGACAATGTGAAATATTTACCACATAAATGCAGCAACATATGTGTGGGACACAGTCTCTGTCCTGGTCGCCTATCTTGCAACCGAAATCCAAATTAAACTATTTCTTAACTATTGCACAGATGATCTTTTTCTAAGCATAAAATGTTACTTATCCGCAAATATAACCATAAGTTATCAGTACTATTAACTACTTGATTTGGTGTGTATGATTCAATACCTTATTTGTGTAAAAGGATGATAAAATATGCCGCAAAAATTTCGTCTCCGTATATCTATCTTACTAAATTGCACTCTATTACGCGATAGCACCTATATAACGAACAAAACATCCATATCTCTGCAACGAGAGCCAATAAAAAAATTTTAAGGAGATATTCAAGTTCAGAACATTAAAATCATTCAGGATTGGGTTCCTCCATCCAAGAAGTAATTTCACTGCTGACCAGTGTAATCAGTTGTGTACCTGGGCCATGCTTCTCCCTGATGTCACCCTGATTCACAAACATACACTACACTACATTACAACAATGGACCGTACATCAAGATGTAATGATATAAGGGTAAAAATACATTCTTTTATAGGGGGTTGATCCCCCACGTGCTGCAATTACACTAGCAACGTTTCTGGGCATACTTTCAACATACTTTTGATACACCGATATGGGTATTTGTGTCCATTCCTACTGCAAGAATGTCGGCAGTTCAGCTGTAGATTTCGAACGTGGTTCCATGGTCCGTAAGCGTCGCTTAACTCTTCACACAAATGTTCTATGGAGTTTAGACCGGGACTCTGAGCAGGCCGGGGAAGAAGTTTTACATCCATATATTGATACCACTGCTTGATAGAGGCTGCAATATGAAATGGAACGTTGTCATCCTGGAAATAATATTCCTCCATTCCATAAAATTGCCAGAGCGTAGGACGTACCACATTGTTTAAAATGTTCATGTAGGCGTCGGCGTTCAATTTACCAGGAACAACATCCAAAAGTCCTAGGCCATAACACGAAACACAACCCCCCCCCCAAAAAAAAAATTAATAATACTTAATAATAATAATAAGTAGTCGGAGTTCATGCAGATCCGCTGGTAGTGTGCATATATATACATATATAAAGGGGTTAAACAAAAATATGGAAACACCTAAAAAAAATATGTAACCTTGCCTAATATTGTGTAGGAAAACCATTGGCATTCAAAACATCTTGTAGTCTTCTCGAAATGCCTAAATACAGTTCCTGTATGCTTGCTAAGGGATTCGTGTACCATTCTTACTTCAAAACGGCGGCAAGATCAGGTAACGATGATGGCGGTGGATAGCGATCACACTCTTTCCTCTCCAATGTAGACCACAAAGATTCAATAATATTGAGGTCTGGTAACTGTGGTGGCCAAGGAAAATGCGACAAATCTTCCTCTTGCTCAGAAACCAGTCCTCGACGATGTGAGCTGTGTGAACAAAGGCTTTGTTGTCTTGGAAGACATCATCGCCATTGGGGAGCAAAGTTTGTACCATAGGATGGACTTGATGGGCCAAAATGTCCACATAGTCCTTGGCCTTAATGTGCCCTTGCAGAGTAATCATGGGGCCCAACAGAAAACCACGATATGGCTGCCCAATTATCACATAACCCTCATCATGTTTCACTCTTGGCAACAAGCAGTCTTTATTATAGGCTTGGGGGATGACATTCTGCAGACGTAGACTCAGCCAGAAGTGGGAAACAGAGAGAAAAGAGACTCATCCGACTAAATTACTGTCTTCCATTGCTCCAAAGTCTAGGATTTATGACTTAAACACCACTTATTTCAGTTACAGGCATTAGTATCACTGATGAATGGTTTCTGAATTGCAGCTCGGCCAGAAATACCCTGCGTATAGAGCTTCCTTCGTAATGTTTTGGTATTCACAGGGTTTGTGAGCAGGACATTAATTTTAGCAGTAACTTTTGCAGCTGTTGTCTTTTTATTTTTAGTCACAATTCTCCTTAATGATCGTCAGTCACGATAACTCAACACATACTTTCGTCCACGCTGTGATTTAGCGGATAATGATTTTCCGCTTTTCAAATATGCGGAACAAATCTTAGATACAGTACCTCTTGAAACACTAAAAACACTCTATAACAAAAAAAATCGACGCACCAAGAAGGAATCATCCGATTGCTTTGAAATTTCGTATGCAAAAATGTTTTGACCAAATATACAAATGATTAAAATTTGGTGTCCAATGAATGAATAGTGCGATCTCCAGCGCATCGGAACTGCGTATCCAGCAGATGTATATAAGGAGTTGTTCTTTAACTGTTGTTAAAAAATTTTGCTGCATTGCGATTTAGGATACCTTTTAACGACTGAAAAAATGCCGCAGGATTCGAGCTCATTACGAGCAACTTTCAGAGTTTGAAAGAGGTTGTATCATCGGATTGAAAGAGGCAGGTTGGGCAAATCGGAGAATCGCTCATCATGTGAGTCGAAGGGATGCGGCGATTAGAAGATGCTGGCAAGAGTAAGTGGACAATGGCAGATTTCAGCGTCATGGTGGTAGCGGTCAACGTAGGGCCACAACAGATCGCGAGGACAGAGTGATTGTCAGATCAGCTGTCACAGCACCTGATTCATCGCTATCAACCATCTGTCGTGCGACCCACACACGAGTGTCCACCATGACCATTCACAGACGGCTGAGAGAGAGAAATCTACGCTCGTACCGACCGTTACGCCACCTGCCACTCACGCCTGCACACTGTCGAGACCGATTACAGTGGTGCTTGGCTCGATCAGGCTGGAATGATACTGGAATGATGATACTGGACGTATAGTCTTTAGCGACGAATCCCGCTTCCAACTGTGTCGTGACGATCATCGAAGACGTGTCGGGAGACACCCAGGGCAGCGTGCCGATCCTGCTTTCACTATTACACGCCACACGTGCCCTCAACAAGGAGTTATGGTTTGGGGTGCCATTTCCCTTGATAGCCGGACCCCTTTGGTCGTCATTAGAGGTACACTTACTGCACAGCGGTAGGTTGACGATATTGTGAGACCGGTTTTGCTACCGTTCCTTTCGCAGTACCCTGGACTTATTTTTTAGCAAGACAATGCCAGACCACATACGGCACGTGTTGCTATGAACTGTCTTCAAGCTTGTCAAACACTTCCTTGGCCAGCTTGATCACCAGATCTCTCTCCCATCGAGCATGTCTGGGATATGATGGGAAGGTGACTGCATCCGGTAGGGAATGTTGATGACGTAGTCCGACAATTGGAGCAAATTTGGCAAGAAATACCGCAGGAGACCATCCGGGAGCTTTATCGGTCTATGCCACGCCGTGTGGCAGCTTGCATCCAGGCTAGTGGCGGGTCAACACCTTATTGAGCTCGTTACTGTAACTGTGAAATAAATCATTCAATTGTTCTGAAATTTTAATAATTTTCTATTCTGTACATAATTTTCCTATCCACCAATTTCTGTCTCCATCGGACAACTCCTTCTTGGTGCTTCGATTTTTTTGTTATAGAGTGTACATCGGCGGCTACCTTGCTTACGGAAGCACCCACCAGACAAGCTTCAACAATTTGCCCACTTTCGAAGTCTGTTAGCTCTGACATGATGCAATTACAACTTCACAGAACAGTGCATCGACAACGACTGATCTGCGCAACATATTTTCGACGTTGTATATGTGGCGTCAGTAGGCGAAAACACCAGCGTCACCTACACATTTCACTGGAACAAACATTTCTTTTCAAGCATGCATTTTTCGAGGTGTTTCTATATTTTTGTCCAAGCCCTGTATATATATTCCTCAATATAGTGTAATTAGGACATTTATATACATTCATCCTTCATACAAACTAAAAACGTCACTGTAACATACGTTATCAATGACCAAAATAAAACTATAAAACCAAAATTAGTATGCTGCTACATACATGCAATAAAATATTTATGAGTGTTGTTTCTTAGTTATAATTATTGAGTAACAATAGGAAAACTTTATTAATTTAACTTATAAATAAAGCTTAATATTTCTATATCCCCCGTCGACAGAGTCATTAAACACATTTTGGTTACTGTATAGATTCATGAAAACTAACTCCTAATGTTTAGTAAGAAAAAAGGAAAATTATTAGCATTTTGGCTGTGTTGTATTTTTTTAAACATATTATAATATGACTATAGTATTTTATCACCATGACAAGCATTCAGTGTATGAAAAAATTGCATTTAATGGTTTCTGCTCTGATGTGGAAAATTAATTATTGTAAAGGAATGGCGCAATAAGTATGATTAATATAAAACTTTCGTATTTATGAATTTTATGAAAGTCAATTTGTGGATATAAATTGCACAAAAGTATCAACACACTTTCGATGGGCTTGGTTTTTTCAATTATTTTATTTTGCTAAATGAAAACACAAGAAAGTTTTGAGCAAATTTCGAAAAAAAAACAGTGAATGCACAGTAACCGATTCAGATATGTACGTTTTCGTGAGTATGAACAACTTCAGAGTAAACAATGACGACGCTGCTGCCTTTTCATAAACTTTTATTACATACAAACAACAAGACATACATATGTACAAATAGTCAAGTACCAACAATGATATCAGAAAACGATGACAGTATGATTATAGACCGTGATATGACACGCAGGAAGTTAAGATGATGCCGTAGCCCAACTAAAGGAAGCGGGTTAACCACAGAAGCCACGACTTTCTTTTGTCGATGGAAAGCAATGTACTAAATACTCCTGTAATTTATGAAAGGAAAATCAACATATTTGGATCAGAATATAAAAAGGGTATACTATAATTTTTTGAGTAATATGGGAAAACTATTTATTTTTAACCTATAAGAATCCTGAGAAAGATTATATTTCTCAAAAATGTCAAAGCTGATAAGGGTGAAATCAGCTGGGAAGTTGGTCAAGTTGGGAAGTATGGTTCTTCCTTGCAAAATACAAATACACTACCCTACAATAATGAACCGAACAGCAAGATCTGATGGTATAAGGGAAAGAACACATGTTTTGATAGGGGGTGGTCACCCACGTACTGCAATTACACTAAAAACCCTTCTGGGCATACTTTCATCAAGTTTGGATACACAGCTAGGGATATTTGTGTCCATTCCTGTTACAAGAATGTTGCCAGCTCAGCTTTAGATATCGGACGTGGTTCCCTGGTCCGTAATAGTCGCTGTAACTCGTCCCACAAATGATCTATGGGGTTAAGTCTGGACTCTGAACAGGCCAGGGAAGACGTTTTACATCCATATCTTGATACCACTGCTTGACAGAGGCTGCAACATGACATGGAGCGTTGTCGTCCTGGTAGTAACATTCGTAAATTTCATAAAATTGCCAGAGTACAGGAAGAACCTGACTGTCGAAAATGCTCATGTAGGCGTAGGTGTTCAATTTACCAGGAACAACACATAAAGGTCTCAGGCCATACCACAAAAAGCACCCCCAAACAAGTAGTCAGATTTTATGCAAATCCACTGAGGTCCGGTCTATTATTGTAGGGTAGTGTATATAATTAAGTATTTCTATTGGCTGAAAGAGTCCTGGGAAGGATTTTACTGGCCGAAATGGTTAAAATAGATTAGAATTAAAGCAGAGAAAACTAGATTACAGATGTGAACTCTGCAGAGGGTTAAATTATATCCAATATTATTCCTTTATTCAGATTTCGTGATTATACGAAATAACTTTACGAAAATTTAACAACGCTTGGGTAACTATTGTATAGATAGCGTTTTTATGGCATCTGAACAGAAATCTCTATTTTAAAAATTACGTGATTACGTTTAGAAGAAAGCAGATGGAATAAATTAAAACTAATATACATTTAAGTGATATACTTTCTATAAATACACCATTTTATAAATGGGTAGACAATTGATTATATTTATTTTCGTTAAATAGCAAACATGATGCAATTTTCAAGTTTCCTTAACTGCAAATTTCTTTCACTATTTTCAAAGTAATTTAAATTTTAGTGTGCCAAAGATATTTAATTTAAATGTTTGTAGAAAACAAATAAGATTGAGTGTAATTTAAAAATATGAATGAATCAGAAAGCATTAATTGAATTTGTAAAGTCAGAAATGCTTATGGACAAAGCTTTCAATCTCAGAGTCTCTAATCGAAATAAGATTAAATTCATTGATAAACCAGAATAACACACCGATACAGTGCTAGTTTTAAGACCTATTGATGGTATTACTTGAAAACTAAATAAAATGTATATTTACATTAAAACTTCAAAAAATTAGAAGGTTTTGGCGAAACATGTTGTAATTATGTACACTCAAAAATAGCTTCTGGCATCATATAAACAAGATAATTTCAATTTTTATTTATTTTTAATCAATGTTAGTATAAAACCGATAAGAAGGAAAGCCCTAAATCCTGAAGTTTTGGAAATACTTTGAATGCTACTTGAGTCAAAATGGTATATTATAAGGAAAACTGCACAGGTTATATCAAACAATTATGTACTAAGTTGAACCCTCTAAATGGTTTTGACTAGATATATCGTCTTTTCCGGAAAAATTTAATAATAATCCGATATATCTTTCATCGAAAATTGGTCAATTTTGCTAGTTCGTGTTCTAGTATGGGAAATTTTACTAGTGGACTCGCGGTTTTTACGAACCTCCAATTTAAAAACTGCATGGTCCCGAATAGTATTCCATAGAAATAATCTTAATTTCCCCTCCTATTTACGAACCAAAATTACACATTCTCTCTTTTTTATGAACTTAGTTTCCTCACTTTCTTTTCATTGTTTTCCTTTAGACAGGAAAACCTTGACGGGAAAGGGTGAAATTTCTTCAGATTGGTTACACTTCGGGCCTTCCATGTTGGTAAGGGGACGGGAAAATCTCCAAGAGCAATTCTGATCTGTGTGCAGACCGTGCCTTGACCAGGAACTTTATCGAAAGGATCCTCAAGTTCGTGAAAGTCTTGCATTTTGTGATATTTTGACTGTAGACAAGAATGTTCAAGCATGCACGAAGAAGATATCGGATAATGAAATAATAAATCAGGTGTTGAACGGGAGTGCCGAAGAACAATCCGATGAAATGAATGCGCAGAGGTCATCCCAAGGCCAACTATCAAAGAAGCCACAGAATGGCTGTCAGAATTACGTCGGTTCTTTAAAGCAGATGACAATTTTGAGATACATAACAGCATCAACTCTATGGAATCGTATGCTTACCAAAGTTCTATCATAAAGCAAACGAAGATAGCTGATTGTTTTGGAATTGCTAATGAATAAAGGTGAGTTTTTGGTCCTCGAGAGTTTGTAAAAACGCGATTCCACTGTATTTGTATACCTTGTCGAGACGAAACTGGTCGATTTGCCAAGAAGAAAGTTCCTACTAAGAAAACCGAATTGGTAATTGCTAGGTGACATTTTGTACAAGTTTTTTTCCGCATCAATGACTGTCTACTGCAAGACAGGAATAGAAACAGTATATGTCACTATAAGGCTTCAAATTGGAATTGGAAGTGATTTGTCTTGTAATGCATCCGTTCGCCATCCAAGTTCATGCTGATTGTATCCAGCATCAAGTAGTATCTCCCCAGAAACAACAAGAAGTGTGGTAGACGTTGTAAGCTTGTCAAAAAAATTAACTTCTTGGGAAGATAGGTTACACTGCTTTATATAATACGTTATCGTAAGTTAATGTTTGCATTGGTGGCTCAATTCATCACATAGTAATTCATGTCCTCGTACGAAGTCAGCTCCTAAAATCACGATGTCTCTAAACCGGCCAACTGCCACACTGACAAACAATGTCAGAAAATCGAGGTAGCACGGAGACATGTTCCTTTGTGAATATAGCTTTAATTTGTGCTCCCAACCTCAAAATTTATAGAAGTTTCAAATTATCTTGAATACATCCATTAACGATAAGTATCATAAAATATGTGGCAAAAAAAGACATAACTTTATACAAGTACTAATTTGGAAGTGTATATTTAATTGTGGAAATAATTATTCTATATCACTGTTTTTAATTATTTTGATTGGACAGTTTATAATCATTAGGGTCTTAAAAAATAAGCTGCTCAATAAATATTCATTCTGTTAAAGTACAACTTTATGTCAAGTTAAATACGTCTATTTTCACTACAGTAATCATGTGACATTGAGACGGAAAGAGATTCTAGGTGGAAATTGAAATTTTGATTAACATATTGCAAACACTGTTATTCAATATTTATCACTCGTACGAACACCAAATTTGTTTTCTGTGAGGTATATGACTATTTAGAGGTAGTTAAAATTATTTTGTTGTTCCTTACCTATGAAACATGCACAACGCTGTTGAGACAATTAACACATAAGACACACTCCTCGCTAGGTGGTAATGCTCTCCATTCGTCACATCTGCGAAATAAAAATACACACCATTAAAGCAAAAACATTAGATAATAAGTATGTAACAATTTCTTATTTCACTATTAGATTACTTTAAATCTTATATGTCACCACAGCGTTACAAACTGAAAGGTGAATAGAGCATAATAAATAACATTCAATAAAAGTACAACGAATAGCAAATGAAACGACTTGCGTCATTTCGAGTACAAGGAATTGGGAGGTCACAGGGTTAAGCAAAAAATTTAATTTTTTTATTATCATTTTTCTAAAGTTTGTAGTGACAGTCAAGTACAAAATGAAAATATTCATAACGAAGCTATGTATTGCGTTTTTAATAATTTTTCAAGGTCTCAATAAACAGCTAGACCAAGTTTCAATGGGTCCGAACATGTTCACAAAGTCCAACGCTAGATCAAGATTGCCATAAAGATCCACTCTCGCCAGATAAACAGACCATAACTTAGTAAGGCTAGTTCAATATTACATTTTAGACAAATCGTATAAGCATTTTCACAAGTCTAGATCGGGCAGTTTTAAGCTGAGGTGAGCAGCATTTGTGATTAGTCATCAGAGCTGACAAACACACTGATAACTGTATATAAACTTCTGCCTCACTTTAACCATTGTTATTTTGTCCGTGTTTCTGATTCCCTTGTTTTTTATTAAATGTTTTTGTTGTGATAGTAGTACGAGTCCAAAAATAGCAACCTTCGACACACATTCGTGCGGTCCTAATCCTTTTAGCACCTCATCAAATTTTTTATAATACCAATATATAGCGTTTTTGTAATTTTACTAAGGTCAAGATCCTCATTTGAGCTAAACAAATTGTGTTTCAAAATCTGGAGCCCAACTGAAAGAATTGAAATTCTGGTTATTTCCTTTGTCGTAGAGATATATTTTCTGGAAAATATTTTACCCACAGAGACCGATGAATATTGCTATTCCTAGATAATGCGTTTTTTACGGAACACCCTATGTACATAACATTGAACATGTGGTTTTACATATTACCTTCATACATCGACAAATCCGCCTTTATATATCTCTAAGAAGACATCATATTCAATATTTTAACTCTGATATCTTTTCCCTCTCTATAGAAACTTTAAAAAATATTCAATAAATTCTAGTAAAAACTAACACACATTCATATCAGAGACACTTATTTGAAGATAGATTGGAAATCATTTAAAAAATTACCCATATCAAATGAAAAATTTATTTCTACATTTTGGGTTCACCGTAATATATTTATAGCTGCGTTATTAATAGTAGAGGTGTAGTTTTGGGAACAAATTTACCCACTCAAGACGAGAACTACCGCTATTCTGAGTACGTTATTTACGAGGAATCATCTGTTAACTTAAAAATTGTGGTTTACGTATTACCTTTATGTATTTGCAAATCAATCTGTTTTTCTAACAAGACTTAAATTTTATTTCAGAAATTCGGATAACTCTTTTCATGAGTGTTTCTATAGAAACTTCTTCAAATAGTCAATGAATTGGAAGCAAAAAAACTGATACACAGAAGCGGCACTCATACTATGAGCACTTACTTGAATAACCGTCAGGAAAATCAATCCTGAAACTACCATATCCGTTAGAAAATTATTCTAACTTTGGGGCCCGCCAAAACGAAGTTCTGTCTCATTCACTGATAGTAGAGATGTAGTTTTAGAGACAAATTTCATCCACTCAGGGTAGTGAAACTATGTTTTTACACATTACGTTTATGCATCGACAAATCAATCTTTGTCTGTTTCTAACACGACAAAAGTTTCAATAAAAAAATCGGATATCTATTTTCATGAGTGCTCCTGTAGAATATTCTTAAAATAGTCAATCAATTCAAGTAAAAAACCAACATCAAAGCGACACTTCTGAGAGGCACCTATTTGAATAGCGACAGGAAATCAATCCCAAAACCACACTACCACCAAAAAATTTGCTTCTGAACGACAAGCACCGATGCTCACATTCGAATTTAAAACAAATCAATCAAGCATCTAAAACATGCAAAAAACTCAAGTAATTTTTTTCTCCTAAAAAAAAACAAAGCAAACTTTAATTTCCATCACTTTGAAATCAATGACAGCAGTCGATGCGTATAATAAAACTCAATACCAAACTCGTTTGATCACACTTTAGCCGGGCATTTCAAAAAGCCCTAGAACATAATAAAGCATTATAACTCAGCACGACTCGTGCACTTCCTTCCGTACATATCGACGTGTGTTTACGCTTCAGAATGATGTATCACCGTATTCTTCGTTGCGAGGGACTTCCACCTCCTTGGAAGACGGAAAAAGCAAAATTGCTTTCCTCCCGAAAATTATTGACGAAAATAGACGGCGTGAAAATCACCCCTCCCACAATCGATTGCCGATGGTAAAAGCAACCCAGGGAGTTACCGTGGCCACTGGAAATATTTATTTTGATATTTTTTATCGTTTTTCTCGCTCGTTCTTGACGTGTTATTTCCGACCCGAACTAGAAAAGAGAAATAATAATGATCCTTATGCTGTTGCTTCTCGCTTTAAAAATATAATTCTCGGAGTCAGGCGAATCGACCGGTCAATAGCGTTTTAACGAAAAACGAACTCCAATCCCCTCCTCGTGTTATGCTAGCCCCCGCGATAAAAATGCGGCGAATATCGATTGGGGGAGTAATGTATCGATAGCTTGAGTCCCGAACAAGAATAGTAAATCTTAATATAGGATAAACATCGATGGGGCTTCATTGCTGTGAGTGGATGGGAAAACTCATTACAGCTGCTGGGTATGTAATGAGAATTAGTGCCCCAAGACCAAGTATGGAAGTGCTTGTTTCAATACCCGGTTCAATCTAAGCAAGTTTCGTGTATTTGGGGAATGGATGGTTATAAATTTTCGTGGTATTGAGTTTTAAAGTAACGTGTTTGATAAAGAGGTTGCTCTGTGTTGTTTATGGTATGGTCGCCTAAGCTACAGAAGTATCTGAAGAAACACTGATTTTATCATCCCTTTGGATATTGTGACCTCCTATGCGAGTATGCAACGTGAATTAGTGCGTGTATGAAGAAGAGAAATTGGAGTGTGCGTGTTTCAATACTAAAGTTTTTGTGATAGTGAGGTTTATGTAACGTGTTTTATAAAGTAGCTACTCTGGGTAGTTTTTGGTATGGACGCCTATAGGACGTAAGTACTTAAAGGAACGTTGATATTGTCATCACTGAATCTTTTGTAATGCCACTCGAGTATGTAATGAGGATTAGTGCCTGGACAACGAACGGAATTTGGAATGTTCTTGTTTTTGGAATGTTCTTGAGTGTATTTGGGGAATGGATGGTCTTAAATTTTCGTGGTATTGAGTTTTAAAGTAACATGTTTGATAAAGAGGTTACTCTGTGTTGTTTATGGTATGGTCGCCTAAGCTACAGAAGTATCTGAAGAAACACTGATTTTATCATCCCTTTGGATATTGTGACCTCCTATGCGAGTATGCAACGTGAATTAGTGCGTGTATGAAGAAGAGAAGTTGGAGTGTGCGTGTTTCAATGCGAACGTTTTTGTAATTTTGAGGTTTATGTAACGTGTTTTATAAAGTAGTTACTCTGGGTAGTTTTTGGCATGGACGCCTATAGGACGTAAGTATCTAAAGGAACGTTGATATTGTCATCACTGAATCTTTTGAAATTCCACTCGAGTATGTATTGAGGATTAGTGCCTGGACAAAGAATGGAATTTGGAGTGTTCTTGTTTCATTACCCTGTACAATCAAATAAAAATACATAAATTTGGGGAATAAACGAATTTTATAAATGTTCGTGGTATTGAGTTTTGAAAAAACGCGTGCCAGATTAAGATGTTCCCCTGTTTCGTTTATGGTATGTACGTCTAGTGACCGATGTATCTGAAAAAACATTGATATTGTCACTGAATCTTATGTGCTTCCACTAGAGTTTGTAATGAGATTTAGTGCATAGACAACGAATGGAATTGGGAGTGTGCTTGTTCCAATACACAGTTACCCAGTGCAACCTATGCAAGTTTCATGTATTGGGGATCGAATGAAGGTGATGAATAGTTGTGATATTGAGTTTTAAAGTAATGTTTAACATCCTTCATCTTTTTGAATGCCATCACGGTGTTGAAAAAAAGTTTAAAAATTTGTTATTGAAAATTGTATGTGTTGTTGTTATTGTTGTTTCTCATGCCTACACTGGCAGACCAGAGGAGTGCCAGGCCCGTTGAAGACGGCAAGAGGCGAGGGGGTAGGCCTTCCATGTTATTGAGCCCCATTGGGAGTAAGTCCGACTTTTCTCGACATACATGACACATCCGTTTTACAGGAAGGTCCCTTTCATACATCTATTCACTCACACATATCGTAATTTAGATCCCAATCAGAGGCCGATAACCACCTTATCAGGTACCCCCAGAGTTATAATTGTATGTGTTCTTCAAATTTATCAATCACAAATATAAATATATCATGGAAAGATAGTGCAAAAAATCTTCAGTGCATCGATAAGTACTTCTTAGTTAAGATAAGTTGCACTGGACTTTATGGATAGTTTTAAAGTGATCAGGATTTATCGTGATATTGTAATCCGTTTAAAAAAAATACAGCGCTGGAAAATGAATGTAATTTTTATTTTCTGTCCAAAAATTTATTACTTTGTCTATAAGCAGCTGTACAGTTGAAATACTTTCTTGACAATTAATAGGTTTTTGCTCTAAAACGAATATAGGCTTTACAGATAACCAGACCCGAATAGTTAGTTAGTACAGTGTGCATTTTCTAAATCTCCAAAGGCCGTAGTTTTACCAGGTAATCCTGACTGTAGCTGTTAGAACAGCAATTCATTGTTCCCGATACAGGCTCTCTCCCATTACCGCATCCTATCAACCCGGAGTAGGAAAACTCTTTCATTAGTCATCCTGTCATCATAGACGACGCACTGCGTACACTCACTGCCCACCTGCGAGTTCTCAGACACGAAAAGGGGGAAAGCGAAATCTGTTTTTGTATCTGTCTTTACCGATTCTTTCGCAATTCGATCATTAGCAGAGGAACACACGCTTTCGCAGACAGTTTTAATGGTTTCTCCTGCCCCGATGAATCACTTTCGATTAAATCTTTTTGGAAAAACGTACAAATCGATGGGGAACATACGAATAAACACACCGTTGTCTTCCAGAAAATCTTTTACAGTTTAGTTTTAAGGAACTAAGGTAAAATCAAAATTAGTCATTTTTTTCCCTAGTTCCTGGTAAAAGGAATGGACAAAATGAGGTTTTTATGCTCTAAAACACACGCATATGGCAGTACCGAAACCTGCAGTCTTCAACGCCATCACTTCTAACCACCTTGTTCAATACAATCAATACACTTCAATACAATCAATACACTTCAATACAATCAGCAGCATCTTGGTCAATAAAATCTTTCCCGGGATTCTGTCAACCAAAAAATGGGTTATTTAGTCATTATGTGGGGGAACTATAAGCAATAAGCAAATATGATCTACTAAGTAATCTCATCACGCTCAGAGGGTTGAATCGAAAGTGACAATTTAGTGTGATATTTAGAGGGAGAGATAAGCCTAATTTTTCGGTCTGTCCTAAGCAGGATGTTTCAAATCTAACTGTACAACCTTTAACTATCTGAGGACATCACACGCGTATATTCGATCTGTAACCTACGGTATTCCTTGTATGACGTCTATTCAGATTTTAGCATCGTAATCAATAAAATCTTTCCCAGGATTCTGTCAAACAAAAAATGGGTTATTTAGTCATTATGTGGGGTAAATAGAAATGGGGTTTTATTAAGCAATTTCATCAAGCTCAGAGGGTTGAATAGAAAATGACGATTTAGTCTGATATTTAGGGGGATAGATAAGCCTATTTATTCGGCCTTTCCTAAGCAGGATGTTTAAATTTAACTGTACAACCTTTATCCATCTGAGGACATCACACGCGTATATCCGTTCCCTAACCTACAGGCTTCCTTGTATTACGTATATTCAGTTTGTACCTTCCTGATGAGTAGAAGAGTCTATGAATCTTCCAACTAATAGAAGTGGATATTTGGTCATTGTGTGTGTTGTGGGGAAAAGGAACGCTGTCCTAATCGGAAATCAAGTATCCCTCTGAGGATTAACCCTCTTGGTGCTTGTCTAGACAAGGCATCCCCCCAATAGTAAAACTGACCACATCTTGTCATACCTCGTTATTAGAAGAAGACTAGCCAGATATCGATCTCATCTCCAAAACCGTGGCAATATCTTGATTACGAAACTTGTCATTGATCAAATCTTGATGGAGCATAAAAGTAAGGTAGGAAAACGCGTAATTAAACCGTGTGTGTGTATGTATGTGTGTACGTCTGCAAGGACCTCATGTATTCTCTAGAGTGCGCTGTCCAGCAAGGTGGCCATTGGGTAGTTTGCACTCCAACTCCCATGTCAAATCTACCAGACATGCATTACAATTGACTAGGGAGCCGGTCCCCTGCTCGCTGACCCTAGCCAACCACCGGAGAATTGCTTTGCAATCCTCATTGGTTCGCTACGAGAACCTTACTCCCTTCGCTCGCATCAATGAAGACACGTGTCCTAGAAGAAGAGATTGTTTACAACATATGATATTCCAAAAAAATATTTTTCAAATATAAATCTGTTGTACTACAGAAAAGTTAGTCAGTACCTCTTTAATCAGAACTCGAACAATTTGGAATTCAGATTAAAACTTTGTGCAAATTTTGACTCGAAATGTGAGCGCTGCTTTGGAATTCGAATACCCAGCATGCTATTTGTAAGCTACAATAGCTTGACTAATCTATACATTTTTTCAATAAAATTTCATCCGATAACGTTATAAATTCAATTGAGGCGCGAGGCTTCGTGGTAAACAAACAATCGTACAGTGTTTGCCAAAACGCGGTAAAAAATAACGTCTTTTTTGCGTGCCACGTAAGAGAATTATATACATAGATGGTTATTCACCTATTGCAAAACTTCTTATGTAGAACTATTGTTTCACTATAAAATTAAGGCTAGTAGGTAAGGCTATTATTTACATAACTCGAAGCGTTCTTTTATGCACCTTAATATACCTTTTAGTGGCAATTGTAAGCCACTTGCATGTATATGCATCCCTTGTGAATATTGTCTTCAAGTTAGATTAATCCGTTTATCCATATTCATTGACTTCCTTCTGACATCATATTTTGATTTTCAGCTCCATTGTCAGTTCGTGGGAATAATTAAGGCTGCACCTAAGGCTTAACGTAGATCTCGAATAATGGACATTCATACTGTGATAACAACTCGAGTCCATAGCCTGTTGAATCATATATCATGCTCTCCAGGTGAACTCAAATTTACTTGCTGGAGGATTGATTGTTTACACTTATGGAAGCTAAAATAAATAAAGCCAATATAAAAATGATAAGGATCCAGAAAAAACGATAAAAAATTATTGTAATCTAAACACACCATGTGAACGTTCGTTTTTTATAGTAGACATAGAATAGTTCGAACTAAATGTATAGTTTTCTCTAGCCATACGATAACACAATTGACACTTATACATTAAGTTAAACTCTTAAAAATAGTTCTCAAAACGCTCTTAACAGAAATTTATTAACCTTTAACTGCTGCCATGGGTCTCACAGACCCCGAATACTATTTGACAGGTCGTTTCCACCATTGAAAGTGAATATTGGTCCATGTCCTATTCAGTACCTTCCTACTACGTCCAACAGAAGCCACATTCCAAGACTGGTTTGGCTGCCCCAACTATTTTGTGTTTTACACTATTTGAATTACCCGCGTGGTCTCTTATACCTCTTCACAACATTTGCGTTACCATTCTCGTTGATTGAAATCGTCTAAGTTAGGATAGGGAATTTTAGCAAAAAGCCTCAAATGTTAACAAACTTTACTAAAAAATGACCTGTGTATCTTACACAAAAAGAAATTCAGGATAGTGTTGATAATTGGTGGAAATTGAGTACTCGAACAGTAAAATTTCGGATTATATTATTGAAAGCGAACACGAAACGGATTCAGAAATTTAGGCATATGAAGATGAAGACATTTGAAGGGTGCGTCTTCACAAGAAGAATATTTCTACGGAAAAACACCAAAACACAACATTTGAACACCAAAATACAGTATAGTTTTACAGTCTACAGGGCTGAAACGTCCTCCAAAATTAGGTCCGTAAGTTGAGACTGAAGGGACATAGAATCTACTTAACCTATATAGTAATATAAAATGTATTTCATGTTAAGAATTGAATTATCTAATTTTAAAAAGTATAAATAATAATGATCTTAATAATATTTCATTAATATATTATATTAATCAACTTTATCCACAAAAAAGCCTTCAGTGAGCGAGGTCTGAGACATCCCTTCACACTAGTTACGTGATAGTTTGTGACACAGCAGTTAAGGGTTAAGTGGAAAGGAAAACGCGTCGTTCGAAGAAAAACTATCGATAACAGACTGTTATAGATTAATAATGGTTAATAGACTATATATTCGTTCAAAGTTCTTTAAACTTCAAGGGAAAGATTATTGTCTTTAAAAACACAAGCGATGACTTATGTTCGACGCAAATAAAATAATTATCCGACGAAAACCTTTTTCCAGTTTAATTGATTTCTTAAACCAATTCATTTTTAAGCCCCGTCGTGAAAATTCCCCAATACCCAAGCGGTATAAAAAGAGCCTCCAGCATTTTTTCCTTCTGTCCTAATGGCAACAAAAAGAAGGCAAAAAGCTTTTAAAAGTGTCAACAGCGGCCTCTGTCTGCAAGAGATTAATTTCCGTCTCTGGAAATACAATGGGAACGATGTGATTCACAATACTCTCGTATCTTTCATTGGAAAAGAATAGTTTATTGTCAGAGAAAGGGAGAGAAGGAAGAGACACAAGGAAGGGACGTGTTCCGGAACGGCAGAATTGGGGGCGTGAAGAAAGAGAGAAAAGGAAAGCAGAGAGCAACTCAACGGGTGGTGGGAAATAGTGATTAACTATTGTGCAGTTAACCATTTCAGTTGGTTTCCGTTATTTGGAAAATAAATTGGAAACCGTTCTTTGGAACTGCAGTTTGAGATGAAAATTTCAATATCATTTGTATTGTACTTTTTTAAACAGTGTGGCTCCGTTAATAAGAACAATGTAATGGAGGTAGGGAGCTCTGCTACAAAAATACATTTCGAGAACTTTTTCCATTTGTTTCGTATTATTCCTTCATGAGTAATGGAATTTTGTTTTTAATATAATTTTGGAATACCAATCTAAATAGTTGTGAAAAAAATAGATATGAACATTTTGTTTAGTGTTATGCCTCTTTAAAGGGGTACGTACACCAACTATGGGAGTTGGTGTACGTTAATTCTGGGTGGCTTCAAGAGTCCTCAGGTTGACACGGTGTGGGAGTTTTGAGAATGGGGTGCTATCTCAGATGTTGGCCTGGACATCTGAACTCTGTTCAAAATTACGAGGTACTGTTCTTGTATCTTTCCCTTAGTCTTCTAGTATCTATCCCTTGTATCTTCCCCATAACAATGATGAATCTTTTCTGCAGTTTAATGAAATAATTTCATTAATATTTTAAGTCAAACTGTCTTAAATAAAAACGAATGAGAAGAATTATAAATGATTAAAGTGAAATGTTAGATTAAAATGCTTATCGGGGATAGTAGATTTTACACCTTCTCAAAAAACTTTCACATATTTTTTTTTCTCCATTATTCATTTGAAAAAAATTAATATTAGAAACACGAAATCAACGTGCACTGATAGATCTTTAAAAAGCAGTTATTTTGACATCTGAGTTATTGGAATTCCAAGCGATTTACCAGTAGGAGAATATTATTAAATGAAATAAGTGATGCCATCGATTCTATAAACTATTGAAGGAAATAGATACATACTTCACATTTTAAAGCAGTAGCTTTGATCTCAAAATTCAGAAACCTAATCTCTTTTATTTGTTTATTACAAGCTCTGTATTCATAATATGAAATAATAGTAAATCGAAAATCAAGTACACATTTCATAACCGGAAAAAGTAACCTTATAAATTACCTTAAATTTTAGTTTAAAAAAAATAATAAATCGTAATTTTACACTATATATATATAGGGGTAAAATAGGAGTTTTGATGTATTTTTTAACAAGTTTTTACTCTTATCTTATATAAATGTGAGAAAAATTTTAAATATGGTTCTTGGCAAAATAAATTTTCTTCAAAAAATTCAGTATTTCTCCAAATTATTTAAATTTCCGAAAAACTGCAATAATATGACCTCAGGTTTACTAAATTAAATATTAATCTAAATCAATACATTTCAATGTGTTTTCTGACACACGCGAATTAAAATGTCAAGTAAATTTTCATCGATCGATTGTTTAAAAAGTTATTGTATCTTAAATTATACATTTTTTTTAAGTATATAGTTTCTACATTCTATTGTTTATAACAGATTTAACTTACTCGTAAAATAATTCTTACTTGCTTAGTTTAATTTAAGGGGAATTCATTTTAATACTTCCAATATACTCCAAATTACCTGTGATTTAAACTAATTATATGGTTGTTTTTTAAACTATATACTCATAATGAATACTTATCGTTAGAACTGGCTGTTTTAAAAATTAAATTGCACCCATTAAAACGAAACTAGATTACAATGTATATGCTAACATTCGATGTTTGTTTATCATCTGTATTAGTTTATAAATTCTTATATTAAAACTTAACTTTACAATTTTAATTCATTGCGAGGAAAAATTTTAATTCGTAGTTTTAACATTCAGTAAAATTCGAACTTCGTGTACCTCAGTTACCTTGTTAGAATATAGATGGCAGCACAAAAAAGAAACATTAAAGAACAGCTTGGTGTGTGTATGTGTAATTGTATCGTCTATTATCTTACGTAAGATTCAGAGAGAAATATAAAGTTAAACTAAATAAATTTTCAAATTCAATAACAACGAAATTAGAAAGGCTAAACGACGATTCGAAAAAACGAATATTTTAAAAATCTATATGATGTGAATAAACATTTCATAGCTAATTAAAAATAAGACACATTTTTAAAAAATGGCTTTTTTTTATTTATATTTTATATATTTTACTGTTTGAGTTTTTTCCTCAAACTTTTTCTTTGGAAGTTTGTAAAAGCATTGTTAAGCAAATTTTAATACTCCATATTAAAATAAAAGTTTCGATTTGAAAAAAAAAAAAAATTGTGATTATTTATATATTCTTGAATATAGCATATATTTATTTTAAATCACATCTTTTCGATAAAACTTCCTCACTAGAGTTAAATTAGAGTAGGAACAAACAAATCCATTAAAGGCACTTTTTAAGTATATAAATACAACAGTAGATGGCAGCACCACTCAATCTCAGAAATTTTCTAAATTCCACGAAAGATTTACTATTGAATAACGAATAAGCTTCTTTAAAAAGGAACACAAAATTTAAAAAACATCTCAAATGATTAATATATCACCAGTATAATTGTCATATTGTTCTTCTAATTGACGTCTTCTTAATGCATGACAAGTTTTAGTACTAAAAACTACGAGCATCTTCAAATATTACTTATACAGCTATTTTTGCTTTCCTAGATTCGTTCAGCGTAATACATCATTGCCATTAATTTCAGTTGTTTCTTAGTTTAATTTTAATGTTCCCTCCCTTCCAAACGAACCACTCAATCTCAGTTGATTCAAGACAAAATCCAAATTCTTCCAAATTCTTGACCACGTGACTGGAATAAATTTTGACACCTTACGTAAAGTAAGTTTTGGGACTTTGAAACTTGTTTTAAAAGAAAACACGTTCTCGTTTTCTCATAGCTACTGGCCCCTAAAAAAATATTTTACAGATATATAACATTTTTTTTTTTAAATGAAACTAAGATAATGCATTTGCATTGAATGCCTAATGACCAATATCATCTCACCCTTTGTAAATATATTGTTAGAGTGATATTTGAAGAAATGTGCAATTTTATCTCGTTGTATACACAAAATAAAATTATCCGAAATACATATTTTTGCCTATTTAAGAAATTTAGGTTTTAAAATTAGAGCTTGTAACACACTGTGGATCACAACAAATATAAACGAATTATTGAATCCACAAAATTGTATTTTCTATTATAGTAGTCCCTTGCGAAGTAACCAACCTTTAGTACTACAAAACCATTTTTGACACACAATGAGCAGTGAAAAAGCAATGTTTAGATTCTGTAAAACTTTTTTCCTCTATGGAGTTTTTGGCTCTACGAAACAATTCCAGCAAACATTGCGGAGGAATGAAAGAAAATAAAAGATTTTGGATACTGTACAAGTGTTTTTTCCTTTATAGCACACTTATTGCAAAGTAAACAGAACGCTTTTCACCCAACGTTGCGGAAAAGAGAAATAACAGAACGTATCCTATAAAACTATATTTTCCTTGAAAGTACAATGAATGTAAAGAAACTAAATATAATTATTTTAGATTTTTTCGAAAATTCAAGGAGGTACTGATAGCGAAACAATAAAATAAGACTCCACCCTTTTTACGTGTTATTTATTCCCGAAATATCTCTTCCATCAGCAACATTAATAGCAAATAATTGTGATCCCTAGTACTGATACTCAATATTTTTACATGTTATTCATTCTTAAAATTTCTTTTCGAACAGCGATATTCGGAGACAAAGAATTGTGATTTCCAGCTATTTTACTTAATATTTTTACGCGTTATTCATCCCCTAAATTTTTCCACTGTCAGCAACATTCGAAAAGCACAGAATTGTGATTCCATGTACTATTACTTTGTATTTTTACGCGTTATTCGTTCGCTAATTTTCTCCTCCGGCAGCAATTTTCGAAAACAAGAGAATCGTGATTCCAAATACCTATTACCCAATATTATTCCGTGTTAATCATTCCCTAAATCTCTCTTCCGTCAACAATATTCGAAAAGCACAGAATTGATATTCCATGTATTATTATTCAATATTTTGTCGCGTTATTCATTCGTTAATGTTCTCCTCCGGCAGCAGTTTTCGAAAAGCACAGAATTCTGATTTCAAATACTATTACTCCATATTTTTGCTTGTTTTTCATCCCTTTGCTTTCTCTTCCGTCAGCAATATTCGAAAAGCAAAGAATTGTGATTCCATGTATTATTATTCAATATATTTATTCATTCTCTAAATTTCGCTTCCATCAGCAATATTCGAATGTGAGAGATATTTATTACGATTAAGGATGTTACAGTGAGCCTCCGACAAGAAGATGATTTTAGAATAGTTTTGAAAACATATTAAAATAAGGCTGCCGAACGAAAGGAATGAGTCACTCCGAATGGTTTTCATTTGGAACTCAGAATCGAACTTTTTCAACTTGGAATCCTGTTATTGCTTTTGGCACCGAACGATAAATAAATTTAAAACCAGAATCGGTGCAAAAATTCTACTCTTTGTTCACTTTTCAACTTATCTCCTAATTTCAACATTAGAGTCGTTCCAAACCACGTGACTCAATTGCCTTCTCACAATGGCCTACTAGTTCTCCAAGTTTGTGCCCGTAACTTGTTATTTTTAAATTAAAGTCGCACAACTATGGATAGAGAGTCAGTAATGATAATTTATTTTGATTAACCATATATTTTACAATCTTTCCAGGGAAAAATCGAAACAAATACCTCTATTTTGAGCGATATGTGAATTACGAAATTAATTATTGATGTATGAAACATATACCCATTTCGAACTCTTACAACTTGTACGAGCATAATAGATCAAGTAACAAAATATTCTTCCTATTAAATGTATTTAAAAAATTAAAAAAAAATTGTTTTTACAAGGAATGGCTAAACATTTGCCAAGGAAAATAAAGTTTTAATAACAAATGGTATGTATGTAGAAAGATTAAACAGTTATTTAATCAACATATACCTGATTAGACTACACACCCATTTATAAAGTTAAAAATTACTCTTTGTGCTTACACATATGATAGCAATTTAGAATAATAATTACCTGACCGCTGCTAGTTTTAATAGTTTGTCACAAGCTCTTGTATAAATTTTTTTTCGCATAAAGCAACATACCGGAAAGCAAACATATACCTTTTTACAAAATTCATAACTGCCCTTAAACAATTGTTATTTGGACTCGTGAGTTTTCAGCGTAAAAAGCTTAGATCACATGCTTTGGTATAAAATCGTTTTTTGTGTAAAACAATTCTGCTATTACATACATTTTGTTCAATTCAAGTTGCTTTACATAGTTCATTATGAAAAACATGCAACTCTGTTGTAAATCATGATCCTTCAAACGCGAAATACGTTAATTTAGTTTGTTTAGTAAGATCTGTAAATGAAACACGTTAAAGAAAATATTTTGCGTTACCTATCGTAGACTTCGGTATAAGGTGCATACAGATATAATTTTAAAAAAAAGGATCACCCATGAAGAGAGAAAGAAATAATATCACGATTATATTTATAAAAAAATTAACCAAAGCTGAATATATTTATTTTTCGATCTGCATACTTAGTATTTTACACAGTCAAAAAAACGCGAATTAAAATGGCAATGATCCAGTGATCAGAGCAATCATACAACAAAGAATTTCACTTCAGAACTATAATATTCTAGTGTAAATAAAAGAACCACGGTTTACTTTGCTTACGCAACCCTTCCCCAAACAGCAGAAGACGTCGTTCCTAAATAAACTAGTACATTTAAGTGCTTAATTACGAGTTCGAATCACTCACGTGCCAAACTTGAATTGACTACTTGATATTTATTTCTTGGTTTCTTCAACACGAGTAAATACGAGCCAGCTTACACAAAATCCTCCGGGAATGTATGACTTACAGGCAGGGGGGTACGATGTGAAAGCACCCACGTACTCACCATTTTAGTACCGCGGATTAACACTGGGATAGATGACACTGGACTATACAATACATAAGCTGGTATTATGAGAAAAAAACTTGAGGATTTTAAAATAAAACCCTTTTACTGTATGTATTAATGTGCAACCATTTCTAAGGTACTTTTAATATTCATATGTGATTATTCTCTTCAAGATGATTATTCCTTTAAACAATTCCAAAGTAAAGAATCCCAAGTAAGCAATAGTTGCTAGTTTATGGTTGAAAACTTTGTTCCTTCATGCCAAAGTACAGTCTTTACAAACTGACATAGTTTTAGAATGTTACCGAAATAATTTTTTGAATGAATTCCTTTGAAAACTTCTTTTTTATAAGTAGTGTACTTTCTAAATCGACATTTGTGAGAACTTTAATAAGATCTGAACAAATAGCATACTTCAAAAGAAATTTCACATAGAAGCCTTCAAGCTGCTGTTTATCATGATGTCGATGAAGTTGGAACAAAGCCTTGACTATGTAGATGGAATAACTTGTTGCAAAATAATTATTTGAAATTTGAAACCATGATAAATAGAATTTAAACTGTTGTAAGTTAATTTGATTCATGTTATAAGGTGCAAAACTATAAAAGAAGTTCGGTGTAAGAGATTTCGTCATTCATTGTTCTTACAAATTAAACTAATAGTTAAAATTTAATTTAAAACTTAAGTCTAGACTTATACTTGAAAAGAAGTAGCGTTAGTAAAATTACAAGATCAAACTCATTAATTTCTATACCACAAATTGTAAGGCTTTCAATAGAACCAGATTTTACATCTCAAAACTGTAAAACAGTTATAGAATTTTACTTTAACTTTTAAAAGAGATTGATGTTAATACTCAAAGATAATACTTAGATTTCGTTTTCAACAACAAAAAAAAAAGGTTAAATAAGAATAAATGTTTTTAAAAGCTCTTTTATAAGATTCTAGGTGAAACAATGTATCAAGCCGTTTTAACGTCGAAAATCGTATTTCAAGTCGTTTCGCCAGAACTTTTCATTCCATTTAAAATCGATGGAGATTTTTCCCATTCTACTTGGAAAATGTTGGTTCCTTTTAACATCATGAAAAGATTTTAAGAGGAAAGTTGATCCTAAAGTTGTTTTTCTTCCTTTTCACTTATTATTTTTATAGCAGAGCTTTTTTTTATACTTTAGAAATCTTTTTAAGGATAAATAAATTTACAAAATCTCATTCACTTACTTCTTTTCATAAGAAAAAAGACTAACTTTCAAAGTATTTGTCTTTGAAAGTAATTTAATCTTTTGGAGACGCGAAAAACGGATTTGTGAATAAAAATAAGTCTTTAAATGTATCCGGAAGAATCTTAAATATTTTTCTAGCTTTTCTCCCTGCCCTACAATCTTTTACAGGATCGAAAAAGTTTAACGTGTGATGGTTTAAATGAAGCATCATTGCATCGTTTAGGTTCACATTGCGCATTTCAATACAAAGTTAATTCCAACAAATTCCATGGCATAACATTTATCTAAATATGGTTGCATTATCTATAATCATGATTATTTTTCTCCCCTCGTGAAACATGATTTCTTTCTTTTGTGTTCAATTAGTTTGAATGGCATAAATATCCCTGCTGGGCCTCCAAAGAGACTGGTGTTTCGACTCATCACTATCTGTATATCGCATCGCATAGCTGTTTGCTGTTGTTTCGTCTCATCAATTACTGCCTTTGCAGATCACATAAATATCCATCATGGGCCTCGTAGTGAAACTGGTGTACTTTCACCTCATCACTGTCTGTTTTAACAGATCGCATAAATATCACTGCTGGGCCTCGCAATAAGACCGTTGTTTCGACTCATCACTATCTGTATATCGCATCGCATAACTGTTTGCTGTTGTTTCGTCTCATCAATTACTGCCTTTGGAGATCACATAAATATCTATCATGGGCTTCGTAGTGAAACTGGTGTACTTTCACCTCATCACTGTCTGTTTTAACAGATCGCATAAATATCCCTGCTGGGCCTCGCAAAGAGACTGTTGTTTCTACTCATCACTATCTGTATATCGCATCGCATAACTGTTTGCTGTTGTTTGGTCTCATCGATTACTGCCTTTGGAGATCACATAAATATCTATGATGGACTTCGTAGTGAAACTGGTGTACTTTCACCTCATCACTGTTTGGTTAAAAGATCGCATAAATATCCCTGAATTGTCTAGTAGTGAGACTACGATATTGTTTCTCCTTATCACTGACTGTTGCTTTGACTCATCTTTGTCTGCATAGTGTATCGTATAACTGTTCGCTGTTAGACGTCGTAGCGAGACTGGTGCTGTTTCGCCTCGTCACTGATTAGTGAATTGCGTAAATTTCAATGTTGGGCATCGTTGTGAGAACGTGGTGGTTCATCTTATATCTCATTGCTTAGCATATCACATAAATATCCCTGCTTGACCTCGTAGTGATACTATGATGTTCATTTGTCGCATATCTGACTGCATAGCAGATGACTTAATTATCTTTGTTGGGCCTCGTAGTGCAACTATGGTGTTGTTTGGCTCATCACAGACCTCTGCGCTCTACTTCTTTCGAATTAGTGTTTTGTATAGCCCATACTGCCCACAGTGGAAGCTAGTAAATTGTGCGATTACGACATTATTTTCCTCAAGTCCATCCCTCGATCTTCATTGGCTAAGTTTTATTAGGATTCAAAAGTTTTATTTAAATAATATTTTTCTTTACTGTGGACACTTGGTCACTGATCATTCGTCACTAGAAGGCCATAATCGATGAGACAATTGTAAAGAGAAATCCAATGGGTGGCGATCACTACCCCTAACTAATGACATCACATTTAACGTTTATGCCCTGACCCCAGTTTCGAATCAGGAACCTTCCGATCGAGAGGCCAAAACCTTAACCACTAGATCGGTTGGTCGGTCGAATTAAACAATGAAACAATATAAAACAGCGTTTTTACTTTTGTATTTTACTGGTTGTATTGATGGTTTAACACTAAATAGGCGGAAGGCTCCAGAATGACCCCCACGTTTCTATAGAGCATTGTATCGTTAAACAGATTATTTGAGGTAACAGAGGGGATACATTTTAGATTCAATTAAAAATTAATACCACCATTGACTTGTTTTTTTATTTAATTAATTTTAGTGTCACTTTTGTAGAAGTATAATCAGTATATATTTCAAATCTCCCTTCCAAATAGTAGGTTTTGGTGGTACACCTTAGTACATTGCACTGTGTTTGTCTCTATTAACACTATCATCGACTCTGTGGCTCGAGAAACCTATTTCGGAAGCATGCAAAAAACTGCTTCACAGTAGCGATTACGAGGAGCATTGCAATTGAATCATCCACACTGAGCAGTAAAATAATGACAGCTAAACATACAGAAAGTTGAATATAGTATCCATAAAAAATAATGTATTGTAAAAGTTTCATAACCTGTGGAGGGCTAAGCCACCATTACATAGGGACGACAGGAAGAGGATTAAATATTACATAATAGTTTCTCAAACTTTTTTTGCTTCAACACCACCTTTTTAAATACAAGTTTTTTCGGTATACTCCTATGGAAAAATTTATCTTAACTAATAATAAATTGCAAGTTCATCTGAACCTGTAAATTTTAAACGTCACCAAACCATTTATGTAGTTGTGTAATTTTAAAAATTTAGTTTGGAAATAAAAAAAAAACTTTGAACTGAAATTATAAAGCTATTTACTATCAAAAACAAAATAACGTGTACAAAAACCCTATGGATTAATCACTATTATTTGTAATTAATATAAAAAAATCAGTAAAATTAAATAGAATCGCAAATGAGAAGAATATGAACCTGGAGCTGTGCTGCCAATTTACCTACATTGGGCTCTATATTCCATCAACATCATCCTTAAATATCCAGACCCAACTGTTTGCAATCAGTTCCTCTTTTTAATTAAAAGAATCAATGACACTGAATCACTTTGATGGGTGACTGTAGGGTCAAATGAATAACTGCTAACTTAAAACATTTTTAGGTGGTATACTTTTTAACACCTTATTACCTCTTTTGTTCCCCACCTATCTCTTATTTCCTCTAGAATCATAATTTTTCTCAAGATTCTTTCATTTTTACTTGCTGACTCAGGTCGTTATGGAATACACCCTATTTCTTGAGTTAAGGTTCCTGATGTTACAGTACGGTTCGTAACAGGGCCATGCGAACAAGATGTCTGTCCTCTCGTTGTATAATGTGACGAGGCTGCTGCAGTCGTTCATGTAGGTCGGTTCGTTCCTCTTGCACCTACCAATTCCATATTCCCATCACAATAGCTTCATTTCGTCCAACACTAGTACCTATCTCTCGAAAGGGCGGTAATCAGTCTCAAAAAGCTGCAATTCTTCCACTGTCAAACTCAGAAACGTGCTCGTACGACTGTCGAATTTGTCGACGAGGAATAATTAAGGTTTTTATACACAGAAAATGTGAAAAGACAATAAATATTATCTATGTTATTTTTTATACTGTTTACATGGGGAAGCGTTAAGCCACGCCTACTTTCCGTATGCACTGCAGTGCTAATCAATTCAATATCTATCCATGATCCATTTTGAAAATTTTAAAGATATTCGATACTTCCTATAGGGTGCTATGTTATTCCTACGACTAGAAGAGAATATTTATACACATATAATTTCTTTATAAAGGTTACGCCTTAAAAAAAAACATCACAATGTCTTATTAAACAGGCCTTTATCAACTTACCAGCGCTTATGTGTTTATCCAATTCATACCTCCCCTATTCATGGATTATGCGATAGGAAACCACTTACATCTCAAACTCTCACCCCATTCCCATATTTCCTCTCCAAATCCTGAATCTCTTCTCAGGAGAAAGAGGGGCTATTTATCCCTTCCGACAAGCAAGTACCGGATAACGAAGAACACCTCTTCCATCCGTGTCATACCCTACCCACTCCCCCATCCGTCCACACCTCAGATCTTATTACTCCTGACAGCGATAAATTCAACTCAACTCCCGCAGCAGCAGTTCTTTTTCCAAAAAAAGACCGAAAAGAATAGAATAAACAGAAAAGAAATGAAAAGAATTATGCCCATCGCGGGAATAGAATAAAACTTAGCGCTGAAGAGGGAAAAAATTACGTCACGGTAAGAAATACCTAAAAATATTCCCTTCCTCGCCAATCTATGTGAGTTTTATCCAATTGCATTAGCGCTTGAATGAGGATCCGTTCTCTCTGAAAGCGCACAGGGAAGAAGAAAGTGAAAATAAGACCTCATGTTTATTCACGCGGTGCTGGTGTATTCTCTGGGGTCTCTGTTTCAGGTGATAATCACGAGGAGTTGACTTCGTGAAATTCATTTCTCCTGCGGAATAAAAGGCTCGTATCTCTCTGGTGAAGATGTGTATGATATAATAAATTTTCACTTATCCCCTGTGAGAATTGCATTGGTCTGATCGTTTTATTCCTGGAGTCTTAATGAAAATGGAGCGGCTGAGATTTAAAGATGAATATAGTAATGGTTGAAAGGAAATTAATACTTTCGCTTCAAGAGGAAATTGCTTCTTGCTTTTAATTTTTTATCTGTAAATGTTGACCGCGATAGGGTTTCTTTTTTCTCGATGACTTAAATTGTTTCACATTTAATGTAAAGGAGGGGGAAACAATTATCTCAAAATATGATGATGACAATTCTTTGCATTAGATAAAAATGATTCATTTCCATCTCTTTTCATCATGTTTCTTAGAGTTACCTGGGACGTGGTAACCCGGTTGAAACAGTTTTGGATACGTGGGAGCTGGTTCAAGTAAAATCTGTCACGGCCTCGAATGTACTCACATTAGCGCGGTGTCGAACTTTGAAAAGCGGGGTGCCAGCTCAGATACTAACCACCTCGTCATCTGACCTTGGTTCAAAACGACAAGGTGTTACACTGGAATTTCTTCCTTCGGGATTAACCTCGGACCAAAGACAACATCCCGCTGTGTTACTCCACTGCTTACTAATAAGTTAATTCAACTACTTACTACCCCTTAGTTTAGCCGGACGTTATCGTTATGGTAACTGGCTCATTGGACACATTACAAAAATGACAAAATAACAGAAAGTTGTAGGATCTGCGGAACATATGCATGTGCTGCCAAACTACCTAGTACCACAACTAGTAGGGATCAGCTGTCGTAAGAGTCTGCCCTCCACACCATTACACTAGGTTACAGCGCTGTCTTGCTTGAGAGTACACTGAAAATAGTTGCAGTAACCGAATTTCTAGAAACACGAATAGGCTGTTATCAACTCCGAGACAGAAACAGGTTCGTCACCAAAAATGATAAGCTGCCTTATCACGTAATGCTTGATGACGAATGAGCAGTCTAGAACCATGTAATTCTTACTGGAGTGGTATCTTTAATCTCGGACACTGGCACCAATTCAAACTCAAGAGAACAAGTTTGGTAGCCATTCTCAGTTAACTCTTGAACAGCACGTCCCTGCAATTTTTAGTGTAATGCTGTGGAAGGACATTACTTATGGGCATTTACACTGCTTTACAATTGCTAAGGAACAACCGATTTGTGCAAAACTGCAATTCGGAAAGCCGCTGAAACGTAGAAAATGTAAGTGCAGAGGGTGGTGTAGAGCAAGGTCTCTTATTTGTATAAAAGCGCACACGAGCTGTTTATTAATTGAAATTTCAAATAGTAAAGTATCTACGGAAAATCACGATTTAAGGTTTTGAAAATTGTTTAGAATATATATATATAAATTCCGTCTCGTGGTGCAAGTACAAGTAGGTAATGTCCGTAAAGCATCATTTGAGTGAATTTGACCATGGGCGAGCAGTTGGGGCGGCTCGAAGCTGAGCAAAGTGTCACCCAAGTTGCCGCAGCAATGCGTGTCACGAAGCGTCATTTCGCGGTAATAAAGCTCCGCGGATGGAGGAAATGCTTTGAAAAAGCATGTTGGTGGTCGTGATAGGAGCACCACACCCCGGGAAGATACACATATATCCCTAACAGCAATAAAGAACAAACATCTCACTCCGGGACAGATTGGTTCATAGCTTGCAACCGCTACCGGCACTCGTGTATCTGCCAAAACAATTTCTCGACGATTAAATCAAGCTCGCTTGTATGCACTGAAGCCTGTTAAGTGCATTCCGTTACAACCATGCCGTCGTTGGGAAAAGTTCCGCTCGTGTTAAGAACACATTCGCTGAAATCGTCAACAGTGGTCCAGAGTCATGTTCTCCGACGAATCCCGATTCACATCGAAGAGGGATTCTGGCCGCGAACTACCGTGGAGAGAGAAGGGAACCCGTTATAAAACACTGAATCCTCGTGAGGTTAATCGTTATGGCCGAGGGGTCATGGTGTGGGCAGGCATTATGCATAATGGCAGAACACAGCTACACATCTTTGACGCAGGTGCATTTACATCACAGCGTTATTGCACGGATATTCTCCTGGGTCATGTTCGTTTATTTCGGAGTGCAGTGGGTCCAGACTTTCTGTTCATGGATGACAATGCAAGCCCTCACAGAACAGTTGATGTCTCTGAGACCCTAGAGATCGAAGATATTGAGTGCATGGAATGGATTGCGTATTCACCGGACTTAAATCTTATTGAACTTGCTTGGGATGATCTTTGTAGACTTGTTTCACAAAGAAATCACAAACCCCAAACTTTTCAGGTGCTCAAAACTGCTTTGAGAGAGGAATAGGACACTATCCCAAAGCACTCCTCGACTGTTTAGTGGAGAGCATGCATAGCAGATGCTAAATGTGCATAATTGTGCAAGAAGGCCTCACTTCTTATTGAGTGACTATATCTGTCATGACTCCGGATAGAAAAAAACATTTTTCGAGACTTTTGGAAAATGCTACAAGAGCAGATTTTTTTATTTTTACTATCTTGCTTTTCTTAATGCCAAAATCTGTAACATTTTGCATTATACTTAATGCATAGTATCTTAATTAAATATATATTAAGTATTTTTTCTTTAATAAATGAATATTATTAATTATTTTAAAAATTGTGTTTGTTCCTTAGCAATTGTCAAGCATTGTAGTAAAGGCATGATGTATTTTGACAGCACAGACATACGTACAGCAGATCCAAGGACTTGTTTTTTCATTCATGCCACGTGTCTAAAGGGGTATTTACCAGAGCTATAAAAAACTCATCTAGTATATGAGTGACACAGTGGTATTTAAACCCTTCTCTCTGACCAGCGAGATCTTCAGATTTGCTACCCTTTGAGCATGTCTGGTATATTCTAGACCATTCCTGGAGTAAAAGTTATCTGGAGCAATAACTATAGAATGATTGGTATAATTTACCACATTAAAACATAAGGATTCAATGTGATTCTATAACACAACCCAGATCGGAATGAATGGCCGCCCGAGGGGCTTTAGAACTTTCTGGATTTATGACATTTCTTATGCAATTCGACAAAAATCCTATATATACTATCGTGATCATTTCTTTATCTCTCCATGGCTATCACATCCCTTCGGCGCACATCTCTTTTAGGTGTGTACTGGCTTCACGAACTAGAGTTATTTTAGTTATTAATTCTTTTCCCGTGAGGCTCACTGCCTTTGGTAAACACGGGATTGCGACCTCAGGATGCTTAAGTGACTTTGATATACTTCTATCCGTCCTTCATTTTCACTACTTTAGATTGCCTGTCATGTTTTAGGCCATATTTGGTAATTCTACTATTGTAAAAAGAAGTGTATGTGTACTGTTCGCAGTGCCCTGACGAATCTATGGCACTCACAATAGTGAAATTCGAACACAGTTAGTCCCAATATTTTGCAATTTTTCTATCGCGCCCGAATTAAAAAATGTTCTCTAAGATATTTTTTAATGAATTTATTAGTTTTTTCACCATTTTTTCTTCTCTCCGAAATGTGACGTCAGAAAAAAGAAGCGAGCAGATTTTGCGATTTTCGACCGCTGACGTCATAAGCGTTTTTCGTCCGAATTGCCTTTGGAACCATGCTGAGTATTCCGATTCTAGCGTGTTTTGATTTACGCTGTTGATAACAGCCACCTCAAGACCGTCACGGAGCTCATGGAGTTCGTTTGCGAAGGAAACCAAATGGGTATGGGTAGCAATCACCGGGGATTGGCGAGCAGTTGTCACACCTGACCTCCCGAGAAGAACTGTCATGGGACACCTCGTGCTGGTCACGTAATGGCTATTGTTTTGATATTTTTTTGGTACAGACTGCATAAGCGTCATGATGAAATTGAAATCTGTTAATATGTCAAGTTACACATTAGTTACGAAAGACGTTACTGAAACTGAAGCGACTTCTGTATTTAGCTCTATAAAAAAACCTAATCTATATTGAATTTAAAAATACATTTCTATTTAAATGAGTTACTCCAGATAAAGACGAAACATAAATTAGATTATAAATACTACAAAAAGATGACAGTGATTATTCCCCTACAAAAATTTATTTTTTCTTCGGCATTAAAATATCTCATTCGACAGTCAATAAATTTAACGAACAAAGGTTCATTATTTCATTATTTTACCCTTAATTTGATAATTAAATAGCATGTATTTAAGATGTTTTATTAATGGCCGTGAGCTCTGAGTGAAGAAGCAGCTATTAGCTAATTAGCGAAGTAATGCATCTTAGTTTAATTAAGCAGAGATTAAGTTAAAAGGATTCTCATTAAATGAAAATTAACACTTCTCTAATAAAATTGACCTTTCAACTTTTTTCTTGTTAATATTTTTGCTCAAAATCATAATGACGAGTGCTTAAATGTTCTCCATTTTAAAAGTCCATTACATTATGCGATAATGAAATTGTTTTCGTATTGTTTGAATCAATAGGAGCTTGCATGAAGGGGTAGATGATTAAGTTACTTTCATAATGGTTGCCTATTTATGTGCGTTCATTTCTGGGTATTGAATTAAGATAATAATAATCAAACTGAGGAAACAATAGGCAATGGAACGTCTTGAAATAAAACCTTTAAACCTTGACTCACACATTCACCCGATAGTCGGAAAAGGTTTGGTACATTAGCAGTATTAAATATTGCGTGCTGTATTACACTAGGTTACAGCGCTGTCTTGCTTGAGAGTACACTGAAAATAGTTGCAGTAACCGAATTTCTAGAAACACGAATAGGCTGTTATCAACTCCGAGACAGAAACAGGTTCGTCACCAAAAATGATAAGCTGCCTTATCACGTAATGCTTGATGACGAATGAGCAGTCTAGAACCATGTAATTCTTACTGGAGTGGTATCTTTAATCTCGGACACCGGCACCAATTCAAACTCAAGAGAACAAGTTTGGTAGCCATTCTCAGTTAACTCTTGAACAGCACGTCCCTGCAATTTTTAGTGTAATGCTGTGGAAGGACATTACTTATGGGCATTTACACTGCTTTACAATTGCTAAGGAACAACCGATTTGTGCAAAACTGCAATTCGGAAAGCCGCTGAAACGTAGAAAATGTAAGTGCAGAGGGTGGTGTAGAGCAAGGTCTCTTATTTGTATAAAAGCGCACACGAGCTGTTTATTAATTGAAATTTCAAATAGTAAAGTATCTACGGAAAATCACGATTTAAGGTTTTGAAAATTGTTTAGAATATATATATATATATAAATTCCGTCTCGTGGTGCAAGTACAAGTAGGTAATGTCCGTAAAGCATCATTTGAGTGAATTTGACCATGGGCGAGCAGTTGGGGCGGCTCGAAGCTGAGCAAAGTGTCACCCAAGTTGCCGCAGCAATGCGTGTCACGAAGCGTCATTTCGCGGTAATAAAGCTCCGCGGATGGAGGAAATGCTTTGAAAAAGCATGTTGGTGGTCGTGATAGGAGCACCACACCCCGGGAAGATACACATATATCCCTAACAGCAATAAAGAACAAACATCTCACTCCGGGACAGATTGGTTCATAGCTTGCAACCGCTACCGGCACTCGTGTATCTGCCAAAACAATTTCTCGACGATTAAATCAAGCTCGCTTGTATGCACTGAAGCCTGTTAAGTGCATTCCGTTACAACCATGCCGTCGTTGGGAAAAGTTCCGCTCGTGTTAAGAACACATTCGCTGAAATCGTCAACAGTGGTCCAGAGTCATGTTCTCCGACGAATCCCGATTCACATCGAAGAGGGATTCTGGCCGCGAACTACCGTGGAGAGAGAAGGGAACCCGTTATAAAACACTGAATCCTCGTGAGGTTAATCGTTATGGCCGAGGGGTCATGGTGTGGGCAGGCATTATGCATAATGGCAGAACACAGCTACACATCTTTGACGCAGGTGCATTTACATCACAGCGTTATTGCACGGATATTCTCCTGGGTCATGTTCGTTTATTTCGGAGTGCAGTGGGTCCAGACTTTCTGTTCATGGATGACAATGCAAGCCCTCACAGAACAGTTGATGTCTCTGAGACCCTAGAGATCGAAGATATTGAGTGCATGGAATGGATTGCGTATTCACCGGACTTAAATCTTATTGAACTTGCTTGGGATGATCTTTGTAGACTTGTTTCACAAAGAAATCACAAACCCCAAACTTTTCAGGTGCTCAAAACTGCTTTGAGAGAGGAATAGGACACTATCCCAAAGCACTCCTCGACTGTTTAGTGGAGAGCATGCATAGCAGATGCTAAATGTGCATAATTGTGCAAGAAGGCCTCACTTCTTATTGAGTGACTATATCTGTCATGACTCCGGATAGAAAAAAACATTTTTCGAGACTTTTGGAAAATGCTACAAGAGCAGATTTTTTTATTTTTACTATCTTGCTTTTCTTAATGCCAAAATCTGTAACATTTTGCATTATACTTAATGCATAGTATCTTAATTAAATATATATTAAGTATTTTTTCTTTAATAAATGAATATTATTAATTATTTTAAAAATTGTGTTTGTTCCTTAGCAATTGTCAAGCATTGTAGTAAAGGCATGATGTATTTTGACAGCACAGACATACGTACAGCAGATCCAAGGACTTGTTTTTTCATTCATGCCACGTGTCTAAAGGGGTATTTACCAGAGCTATAAAAAACTCATCTAGTATATGAGTGACACAGTGGTATTTAAACCCTTCTCTCTGACCAGCGAGATCTTCAGATTTGCTACCCTTTGAGCATGTCTGGTATATTCTAGACCATTCCTGGAGTAAAAGTTATCTGGAGCAATAACTATAGAATGATTGGTATAATTTACCACATTAAAACATAAGGATTCAATGTGATTCTATAACACAACCCAGATCGGAATGAATGGCCGCCCGAGGGGCTTTAGAACTTTCTGGATTTATGACATTTCTTATGCAATTCGACAAAAATCCTATATATACTATCGTGATCATTTCTTTATCTCTCCATGGCTATCACATCCCTTCGGCGCACATCTCTTTTAGGTGTGTACTGGCTTCACGAACTAGAGTTATTTTAGTTATTAATTCTTTTCCCGTGAGGCTCACTGCCTTTGGTAAACACGGGATTGCGACCTCAGGATGCTTAAGTGACTTTGATATACTTCTATCCGTCCTTCATTTTCACTACTTTAGATTGCCTGTCATGTTTTAGGCCATATTTGGTAATTCTACTATTGTAAAAAGAAGTGTATGTGTACTGTTCGCAGTGCCCTGACGAATCTATGGCACTCACAATAGTGAAATTCGAACACAGTTAGTCCCAATATTTTGCAATTTTTCTATCGCGCCCGAATTAAAAAATGTTCTCTAAGATATTTTTTAATGAATTTATTAGTTTTTTCACCATTTTTTCTTCTCTCCGAAATGTGACGTCAGAAAAAAGAAGCGAGCAGATTTTGCGATTTTCGACCGCTGACGTCATAAGCGTTTTTCGTCCGAATTGCCTTTGGAACCATGCTGAGTATTCCGATTCTAGCGTGTTTTGATTTACGCTGTTGATAACAGCCACCTCAAGACCGTCACGGAGCTCATGGAGTTCGTTTGCGAAGGAAACCAAATGGGTATGGGTAGCAATCACCGGGGATTGGCGAGCAGTTGTCACACCTGACCTCCCGAGAAGAACTGTCATGGGACACCTCGTGCTGGTCACGTAATGGCTATTGTTTTGATATTTTTTTGGTACAGACTGCATAAGCGTCATGATGAAATTGAAATCTGTTAATATGTCAAGTTACACATTAGTTACGAAAGACGTTACTGAAACTGAAGCGACTTCTGTATTTAGCTCTATAAAAAAACCTAATCTATATTGAATTTAAAAATACATTTCTATTTAAATGAGTTACTCCAGATAAAGACGAAACATAAATTAGATTATAAATACTACAAAAAGATGACAGTGATTATTCCCCTACAAAAATTTATTTTTTCTTCGGCATTAAAATATCTCATTCGACAGTCAATAAATTTAACGAACAAAGGTTCATTATTTCATTATTTTACCCTTAATTTGATAATTAAATAGCATGTATTTAAGATGTTTTATTAATGGCCGTGAGCTCTGAGTGAAGAAGCAGCTATTAGCTAATTAGCGAAGTAATGCATCTTAGTTTAATTAAGCAGAGATTAAGTTAAAAGGATTCTCATTAAATGAAAATTAACACTTCTCTAATAAAATTGACCTTTCAACTTTTTTCTTGTTAATATTTTTGCTCAAAATCATAATGACGAGTGCTTAAATGTTCTCCATTTTAAAAGTCCATTACATTATGCGATAATGAAATTGTTTTCGTATTGTTTGAATCAATAGGAGCTTGCATGAAGGGGTAGATGATTAAGTTACTTTCATAATGGTTGCCTATTTATGTGCGTTCATTTCTGGGTATTGAATTAAGATAATAATAATCAAACTGAGGAAACAATAGGCAATGGAACGTCTTGAAATAAAACCTTTAAACCTTGACTCACACATTCACCCGATAGTCGGAAAAGGTTTGGTACATTAGCAGTATTAAATATTGCGTGCTGTATTACACTAGGTTACAGCGCTGTCTTGCTTGAGAGTACACTGAAAATAGTTGCAGTAACCGAATTTCTAGAAACACGAATAGGCTGTTATCAACTCCGAGACAGAAACAGGTTCGTCACCAAAAATGATAAGCTGCCTTATCACGTAATGCTTGATGACGAATGAGCAGTCTAGAACCATGTAATTCTTACTGGAGTGGTATCTTTAATCTCGGACACCGGCACCAATTCAAACTCAAGAGAACAAGTTTGGTAGCCATTCTCAGTTAACTCTTGAACAGCACGTCCCTGCAATTTTTAGTGTAATGCTGTGGAAGGACATTACTTATGGGCATTTACACTGCTTTACAATTGCTAAGGAACAACCGATTTGTGCAAAACTGCAATTCGGAAAGCCGCTGAAACGTAGAAAATGTAAGTGCAGAGGGTGGTGTAGAGCAAGGTCTCTTATTTGTATAAAAGCGCACACGAGCTGTTTATTAATTGAAATTTCAAATAGTAAAGTATCTACGGAAAATCACGATTTAAGGTTTTGAAAATTGTTTAGAATATATATATATATAAATTCCGTCTCGTGGTGCAAGTACAAGTAGGTAATGTCCGTAAAGCATCATTTGAGTGAATTTGACCATGGGCGAGCAGTTGGGGCGGCTCGAAGCTGAGCAAAGTGTCACCCAATTTGCCGCAGCAATGCGTGTCACGAAGCGTCATTTCGCGGTAATAAAGCTCCGCGGATGGAGGAAATGCTTTGAGAAAGCATGTTGGTGGTCGTGATAGGAGCACCACACCCCGGGATGATACACATATATCCCTAACAGCAATAAAGAACAAACATCTCACTCCGGGACAGATTGGTTCATAGCTTGCAACCGCTACCGGCACTCGTGTATCTGCCAAAACAATTTCTCGACGATTAAATCAAGCTCGCTTGTATGCACTGAAGCCTGTTAAGTGCATTCCGTTACAACCATGCCGTCGTTGGGAAAAGTTCCGCTCGTGTTAAGAACACATTCGCTGAAATCGTCAACAGTGGTCCAGAGTCATGTTCTCCGACGAATCCCGATTCACATCGAAGAGGGATTCTGGCCGCGAACTACCGTGGAGAGAGAAGGGAACCCGTTATAAAACACTGAATCCTCGTGAGGTTAATCGTTATGGCCGAGGGGTCATGGTGTGGGCAGGCATTATGCATAATGGCAGAACACAGCTACACATCTTTGACGCAGGTGCATTTACATCACAGCGTTATTGCACGGATATTCTCCTGGGTCATGTTCGTTTATTTCGGAGTGCAGTGGGTCCAGACTTTCTGTTCATGGATGACAATGCAAGCCCTCACAGAACAGTTGATGTCTCTGAGACCCTAGAGATCGAAGATATTGAGTGCATGGAATGGATTGCGTATTCACCGGACTTAAATCTTATTGAACTTGCTTGGGATGATCTTTGTAGACTTGTTTCACAAAGAAATCACAAACCCCAAACTTTTCAGGTGCTCAAAACTGCTTTGAGAGAGGAATAGGACACTATCCCAAAGCACTCCTCGACTGTTTAGTGGAGAGCATGCATAGCAGATGCTAAATGTGCATAATTGTGCAAGAAGGCCTCACTTCTTATTGAGTGACTATATCTGTCATGACTCCGGATAGAAAAAAACATTTTTCGAGACTTTTGGAAAATGCTACAAGAGCAGATTTTTTTATTTTTACTATCTTGCTTTTCTTAATGCCAAAATCTGTAACATTTTGCATTATACTTAATGCATAGTATCTTAATTAAATATATATTAAGTATTTTTTCTTTAATAAATGAATATTATTAATTATTTTAAAAATTGTGTTTGTTCCTTAGCAATTGTCAAGCATTGTAGTAAAGGCATGATGTATTTTGACAGCACAGACATACGTACAGCAGATCCAAGGACTTGTTTTTTCATTCATGCCACGTGTCTAAAGGGGTATTTACCAGAGCTATAAAAAACTCATCTAGTATATGAGTGACACAGTGGTATTTAAACCCTTCTCTCTGACCAGCGAGATCTTCAGATTTGCTACCCTTTGAGCATGTCTGGTATATTCTAGACCATTCCTGGAGTAAAAGTTATCTGGAGCAATAACTATAGAATGATTGGTATAATTTACCACATTAAAACATAAGGATTCAATGTGATTCTATAACACAACCCAGATCGGAATGAATGGCCGCCCGAGGGGCTTTAGAACTTTCTGGATTTATGACATTTCTTATGCAATTCGACAAAAATCCTATATATACTATCGTGATCATTTCTTTATCTCTCCATGGCTATCACATCCCTTCGGCGCACATCTCTTTTAGGTGTGTACTGGCTTCACGAACTAGAGTTATTTTAGTTATTAATTCTTTTCCCGTGAGGCTCACTGCCTTTGGTAAACACGGGATTGCGACCTCAGGATGCTTAAGTGACTTTGATATACTTCTATCCGTCCTTCATTTTCACTACTTTAGATTGCCTGTCATGTTTTAGGCCATATTTGGTAATTCTACTATTGTAAAAAGAAGTGTATGTGTACTGTTCGCAGTGCCCTGACGAATCTATGGCACTCACAATAGTGAAATTCGAACACAGTTAGTCCCAATATTTTGCAATTTTTCTATCGCGCCCGAATTAAAAAATGTTCTCTAAGATATTTTTTAATGAATTTATTAGTTTTTTCACCATTTTTTCTTCTCTCCGAAATGTGACGTCAGAAAAAAGAAGCGAGCAGATTTTGCGATTTTCGACCGCTGACGTCATAAGCGTTTTTCGTCCGAATTGCCTTTGGAACCATGCTGAGTATTCCGATTCTAGCGTGTTTTGATTTACGCTGTTGATAACAGCCACCTCAAGACCGTCACGGAGCTCATGGAGTTCGTTTGCGAAGGAAACCAAATGGGTATGGGTAGCAATCACCGGGGATTGGCGAGCAGTTGTCACACCTGACCTCCCGAGAAGAACTGTCATGGGACACCTCGTGCTGGTCACGTAATGGCTATTGTTTTGATATTTTTTTGGTACAGACTGCATAAGCGTCATGATGAAATTGAAATCTGTTAATATGTCAAGTTACACATTAGTTACGAAAGACGTTACTGAAACTGAAGCGACTTCTGTATTTAGCTCTATAAAAAAACCTAATCTATATTGAATTTAAAAATACATTTCTATTTAAATGAGTTACTCCAGATAAAGACGAAACATAAATTAGATTATAAATACTACAAAAAGATGACAGTGATTATTCCCCTACAAAAATTTATTTTTTCTTCGGCATTAAAATATCTCATTCGACAGTCAATAAATTTAACGAACAAAGGTTCATTATTTCATTATTTTACCCTTAATTTGATAATTAAATAGCATGTATTTAAGATGTTTTATTAATGGCCGTGAGCTCTGAGTGAAGAAGCAGCTATTAGCTAATTAGCGAAGTAATGCATCTTAGTTTAATTAAGCAGAGATTAAGTTAAAAGGATTCTCATTAAATGAAAATTAACACTTCTCTAATAAAATTGACCTTTCAACTTTTTTCTTGTTAATATTTTTGCTCAAAATCATAATGACGAGTGCTTAAATGTTCTCCATTTTAAAAGTCCATTACATTATGCGATAATGAAATTGTTTTCGTATTGTTTGAATCAATAGGAGCTTGCATGAAGGGGTAGATGATTAAGTTACTTTCATAATGGTTGCCTATTTATGTGCGTTCATTTCTGGGTATTGAATTAAGATAATAATAATCAAACTGAGGAAACAATAGGCAATGGAACGTCTTGAAATAAAACCTTTAAACCTTGACTCACACATTCACCCGATAGTCGGAAAAGGTTTGGTACATTAGCAGTATTAAATATTGCGTGCTGTATTACACTAGGTTACAGCGCTGTCTTGCTTGAGAGTACACTGAAAATAGTTGCAGTAACCGAATTTCTAGAAACACGAATAGGCTGTTATCAACTCCGAGACAGAAACAGGTTCGTCACCAAAAATGATAAGCTGCCTTATCACGTAATGCTTGATGACGAATGAGCAGTCTAGAACCATGTAATTCTTACTGGAGTGGTATCTTTAATCTCGGACACCGGCACCAATTCAAACTCAAGAGAACAAGTTTGGTAGCCATTCTCAGTTAACTCTTGAACAGCACGTCCCTGCAATTTTTAGTGTAATGCTGTGGAAGGACATTACTTATGGGCATTTACACTGCTTTACAATTGCTAAGGAACAACCGATTTGTGCAAAACTGCAATTCGGAAAGCCGCTGAAACGTAGAAAATGTAAGTGCAGAGGGTGGTGTAGAGCAAGGTCTCTTATTTGTATAAAAGCGCACACGAGCTGTTTATTAATTGAAATTTCAAATAGTAAAGTATCTACGGAAAATCACGATTTAAGGTTTTGAAAATTGTTTAGAATATATATATATAAATTCCGTCTCGTGGTGCAAGTACAAGTAGGTAATGTCCGTAAAGCATCATTTGAGTGAATTTGACCATGGGCGAGCAGTTGGGGCGGCTCGAAGCTGAGCAAAGTGTCACCCAAGTTGCCGCAGCAATGCGTGTCACGAAGCGTCATTTCGCGGTAATAAAGCTCCGCGGATGGAGGAAATGCTTTGAGAAAGCATGTTGGTGGTCGTGATAGGAGCACCACACCCCGGGATGATACACATATATCCCTAACAGCAATAAAGAACAAACATCTCACTCCGGGACAGATTGGTTCATAGCTTGCAACCGCTACCGGCACTCGTGTATCTGCCAAAACAATTTCTCGACGATTAAATCAAGCTCGCTTGTATGCACTGAAGCCTGTTAAGTGCATTCCGTTACAACCATGCCGTCGTTGGGAAAAGTTCCGCTCGTGTTAAGAACACATTCGCTGAAATCGTCAACAGTGGTCCAGAGTCATGTTCTCCGACGAATCCCGATTCACATCGAAGAGGGATTCTGGCCGCGAACTACCGTGGAGAGAGAAGGGAACCCGTTATAAAACACTGAATCCTCGTGAGGTTAATCGTTATGGCCGAGGGGTCATGGTGTGGGCAGGCATTATGCATAATGGCAGAACACAGCTACACATCTTTGACGCAGGTGCATTTACATCACAGCGTTATTGCACGGATATTCTCCTGGGTCATGTTCGTTTATTTCGGAGTGCAGTGGGTCCAGACTTTCTGTTCATGGATGACAATGCAAGCCCTCACAGAACAGTTGATGTCTCTGAGACCCTAGAGATCGAAGATATTGAGTGCATGGAATGGATTGCGTATTCACCGGACTTAAATCTTATTGAACTTGCTTGGGATGATCTTTGTAGACTTGTTTCACAAAGAAATCACAAACCCCAAACTTTTCAGGTGCTCAAAACTGCTTTGAGAGAGGAATAGGACACTATCCCAAAGCACTCCTCGACTGTTTAGTGGAGAGCATGCATAGCAGATGCTAAATGTGCATAATTGTGCAAGAAGGCCTCACTTCTTATTGAGTGACTATATCTGTCATGACTCCGGATAGAAAAAAACATTTTTCGAGACTTTTGGAAAATGCTACAAGAGCAGATTTTTTTATTTTTACTATCTTGCTTTTCTTAATGCCAAAATCTGTAACATTTTGCATTATACTTAATGCATAGTATCTTAATTAAATATATATTAAGTATTTTTTCTTTAATAAATGAATATTATTAATTATTTTAAAAATTGTGTTTGTTCCTTAGCAATTGTCAAGCATTGTAGTAAAGGCATGATGTATTTTGACAGCACAGACATACGTACAGCAGATCCAAGGACTTGTTTTTTCATTCATGCCACGTGTCTAAAGGGGTATTTACCAGAGCTATAAAAAACTCATCTAGTATATGAGTGACACAGTGGTATTTAAACCCTTCTCTCTGACCAGCGAGATCTTCAGATTTGCTACCCTTTGAGCATGTCTGGTATATTCTAGACCATTCCTGGAGTAAAAGTTATCTGGAGCAATAACTATAGAATGATTGGTATAATTTACCACATTAAAACATAAGGATTCAATGTGATTCTATAACACAACCCAGATCGGAATGAATGGCCGCCCGAGGGGCTTTAGAACTTTCTGGATTTATGACATTTCTTATGCAATTCGACAAAAATCCTATATATACTATCGTGATCATTTCTTTATCTCTCCATGGCTATCACATCCCTTCGGCGCACATCTCTTTTAGGTGTGTACTGGCTTCACGAACTAGAGTTATTTTAGTTATTAATTCTTTTCCCGTGAGGCTCACTGCCTTTGGTAAACACGGGATTGCGACCTCAGGATGCTTAAGTGACTTTGATATACTTCTATCCGTCCTTCATTTTCACTACTTTAGATTGCCTGTCATGTTTTAGGCCATATTTGGTAATTCTACTATTGTAAAAAGAAGTGTATGTGTACTGTTCGCAGTGCCCTGACGAATCTATGGCACTCACAATAGTGAAATTCGAACACAGTTAGTCCCAATATTTTGCAATTTTTCTATCGCGCCCGAATTAAAAAAATGTTCTCTAAGATATTTTTTAAGGAATTTATTAGTTTTTTCACCATTTTTTCTTCTCTCCGAAATGTGACGTCAGAAAAAAGAAGCGAGCAGATTTTGCGATTTTCGACCGCTGACGTCACAAGCGTTTTTCGTCCGAATTGCCTTTGGAACCATGCTGAGTTTTCCGATACTAGCGTGTTTTGATTTACGCTGTTGATAACAGCCACCTCAAGACAGTCACGGAGCTCATGGAGTTCGTTTGCGAAGGAAACCAAATGGGAATGCGTAGCAATCACCGGGGATTGGCGAGCAGTGGTCACACCTGACCTCCCGAAAGAACTGTCATGGGCAACCTTGTGCTGGTCACGTAATGGCTATTGTTTTGATATTTTTTTGGTACAGACTGCATAAGCGTCATGATGAAATTGAAATCTGTTAACATGTCAAGTTACACATTAGTTACGAAAGACGTTACTGAAACGGAAGCGACTTCTGTATTTAGCTCTATAAAAAACCTAATCGATATTGAATTTAAAAATACATTTCTATTTAAATGAGTTACTCCAGATAAAGACGAAACATAAATTAGATTATAAATACTACAAAAAGATGACAGTGATTATTCCCCTACAAAAATGTATTTTGTCTTCGGCATTAAAATATCTTATTCGACAGTCAATAAATTTAACGAACTAAGGTTCATTATTTCATTATTTTACCCTTAATTCGATAATTAAATAGCATGTATTTAAGATGTTTTATGAATGGCCGTGAGCTCTGAGTGAAGAAGCAGCTATTAGCTAATTAGCGAAGTAATGCATCTTAGTTTAATTAAGCAGAGATTAAGTTAAAAGGATTCTCATTAAATGAAAATTAACACTTCTCTAATAAAATTGACCTTTCAACTTTTTTCTTGTTAATATTTCTGCTCAAAATCATAATGACGAATGCTTAAATGTTCTCCATTTTAAAAGTCCATTACATTATGCGATAATGAAATTGTTTTCGTATTGTTTGAATCAATAGGAGCTTGCATGAAGGGGTAGATGATTAAGTTACTTTCATAATGGTTGCCTATTTATGTGCGTTCATTTCTGGGTATTAAATTAAGATAATAATAATCAAACTGAGGAAACAATACGCAATGGAACGTCTTGAAAGAAAACTTTTAAACCTTGGCTCTCTTATTCACCCGATAGTCGGAAAAGGTTTGGTACATTAGCAGTATTAAATATTGCGTTCTGTTTTACAATTGAAATACGTACTTGAGTTTTAGGTTACTTCCATCATTTAGGTTTCAATTGTTAATGCAAAATGAGAGAAATACATTTAATTCTGAGAGTGGAGTGTTCTAACTGAAAATTTGACACTTCATGTACCAGAATAAAAATAGATTTTAGCCTTCTGCGATATGTAGTAAATTTTACATATAGGTTTAAAATTAGAGTGAGTTATGGTCGCCGTTTTATGTGCACAGAATCATGTGACCAAAACTAGTAGTAACGTAATTCTTTGACTACTTTCGTCCGAAGAGTGGAAATGAACTTTCATCTGATTGGTCCACGGGTAAAAAAATACGACCCTCCTTTGATTCATCATCTGATTAATCCTTCCAACATAGTAATAGACTTTGGAGATTTCACCATTTTTGTTGCTACTATATAAATGCGCATTCATACCTGTAAGCTGTCATGACAAATTTTGTTGTCAAACGAGACGATAAAATACCTAATCAGCCAACCTCACTTTTCACACAATCACACCTCACGAAGGCACTCATTCGCAGATAAGTAACGTGACGACTAATCGACATATTGGTTACAGTTTTTGACGCTCGTCTTATCAGCCATCCTCCATCCACTTATATTCCACATATATGATTACGCATGTGTATTTTTGAAAAATTCCCTGAGCAACTACATATCTCAGAAGAGTAATTTAAAAAACCTTTTATGGATACTTCAAATTGCATATACAAATGTTTCTAAAACATTGATTTTATAAAAATAAAATTATTTTTTCTAAAATCTATATTTAACAGGTGTATTTTTTTTAAATATCCTTGTAACTAGACAAATCCTGGCAAAGGAATGCAAGCATTAAATAAAAGTAATATAGCTTTTTTCCATAACAGCTAATTCGATATTATTTCAGATATTTAATCACATGTAGAATTTTTATTTAATTTTCAAATTGTTGATTTTGTCATTGTTTTTCTTTAAAGCTTTCAAACTCGTGAGACAGAAGGCAGATTCTTTATATAAAGAAACCTCCCCCTTAAAACAGATGTTTAAACAGTTCCTTATAAAATGAGACAGGATGAGTTATTTTTAGTCTTGACATTCAAAAACGACCCCTTTATCCAACTTTCGAAAAATAAGATCCTTTTCACTTTTCGAAGGTGGCATATTTTTCAAGGCAAACACTTGCACTGCATTCTTTCATTCGCTTGTTCTTTATGAAGATTACCGGAGAAAGTCCATTCACATTGTTTAGCCAACTCTGTTGAGCTACCATCTGGTTCCCCATAGAAAAATTTCCCTGGGTTGTTTCACAGGTTTTAACCGAAAATGCCTCGTTGGATGGTTGGTGACAGTTCTTTCATGCCTTCCCCATTTTGTGTGAGGTTTTCGGGTATTTTTCTGCTCTCCGAATGAAAAGAAGGATTTAGAGTGACTTATTTTTGCTTCAAAATGAAATACTCCAGCAATGTGGAGTTGAATTTCCGTAAAAGACTATTCAAAGTGGATGTTAAGAAAATAAGGATAAAAAAAGCATTCAAAGAGAAGAAAGAGTATGTATGTTGAATAAATAATACTGTTTGTACATATTTATATAATGGCGTGTTTCTCAAAAATAATTTCAGCACTGCACTGACAAAACTTCCCATGAATTAATCCTTATGATAGTTTATTCGTCAACCGGAACAAGACGGAACACCAAGCGTAGTAAAGGCAGCGATGAATTGTATTTTAAACTAACACCCTATATGTATCATCCCTTGTTAGTGGAAGTAAAATTGAATAAGAAATTAAAATAAGAAAAAGTGCTCAAAGAATATGTGGGTGTTGTAAAATTATATACCTTTAATACATACCCTCAATCAAGTTGAAATAATTCTCTAATATTTTCCATGTTCTAATTATTCAAATGCATCCATCGTTCTAACAGACAAAGTAAGACTAAAATATTTTAACATTTATATCTGGGGCCAATTCTAGCGCCAACGTTTAGATTAAATTAGGAATTCATTTTAATTCCCTTCAGTACATTTTTCCAAAAAGAAGAATATCTGACGCAAAAAGGGTTTAAATCATAAATTTTAAATTTAAGTAATTTCAAATGGTTTTATTTTCAATTATTATACTTTATTTAATTAAACAAGAGAAAATGTTTTGAAATTAAAAATTCCTTTGAAAATTAAAATAACAGTATATATGAAATAAAATTTCTTATTTTTATGACTATGTATCACCTTCTAAATTAAGCAATAAGTGTCTATGCTCAGATATTTACCTTATATATCTGCCTCGAATATTTTTTAAAATAATTTTTCTTCTACATCCTTGTGAACAAAATTACCGTTGTGTTTATAGGTGTGTATCATTCTGCTCTATAAAGTGTTATTCTTGCCATCTGACCGTGGTTCAAAATTGCGAAGCGTTGTCCTCGGATCTTTCCTCTCGGTGTTGATCCCGTACCATTACCAATACCCCATGGTGCTGCTTCATTTTGTAGTTAATTACCTACCAACCTAACTATAAAGCACAAGTTTGAAAATCGTTAATTCCAGGATGTAAGTAATTCGGTGAAAATTATTTATTAAAGGAACTAACAGTTCTGCTGGTTATATCTACTGGTTATTTCGACGAAGTACACTCACAGCCAAAAGTTAAGCACGGAGAGAAAAATACTAATTTCTAGAAGACAGTTTAAATTTGAGAGGCTGCAATTTGCTGCAGAGGTAGATGGAAGTATGCCAATGTGTTATGTAACAGCCGATTACGGTTTAGTGTGGAGAAATATGCAAAAAGGGCAGTCGTATAAGAAGCCAATATTGTGAAGTGTTAGAGGAGCTGTATTAAAGTGCTGATAAAAAGTTTTAGAAAATTCGTACGTTTAGTTTTCAAGACAGACATATTTCCAGGACTGCCAGAAGAAGAATGACATAGTGAGATATGGCTTTCTGTGGTACGCCTTGAAACAGGGCAATCAATCACTAATGTTGCTCTTTTATTGGGCGTTCATCATTCCGAAATTTCAGGATAGTGGAAACAATTCCAAACAAGCCAAACAGTTGTCCAAAGACCTGTGGTCGGCCGGCCAAGGGTTACGACCCCGCGGAATATCAATAAATTGATGTTGTAGCGTGGCGGAATCGAATAGCCACCTCCACACGTGTGACATCTATGGTTTCAGCGTCCACTGGTTAGACGATATCTGCCAATACTGTGCGCCGAAGGCTACACATGAATGGCCTGTACTCTCGGGTACTACGAGTTTGTGTTCCTCTATCCGTCCAATCCAGAGGGGCACGATTAAAGTGGTGTCGGTAACATGTGAATTGTACTGTGTCTGATTGGGCTAATGTTATGTTTACGGATGAGTAGAGATTTGATCTAGAGACAGATGACAAACGCGTAAGGGTCTGGAGAGAACAAGGCACATCGTCAAGCATCATAATGGAAGCATAATGGTGTGGATCGGAATTTCGTTGGGATATCTCACAGACCTGTACGTCTATAGACGGGGTTCTGTGACTACTGTCCGGTTTCGGGATGAAGTCCTAGAACCCACTGTTAGATTGTACCCTGCAGCAGTTGTCCCTTCTTTCGTTTTAATGGATGATAATACCCGTCCTCATAGAGCTGGCATCGTCGAAGACTACCTGAAGAGTGAGGAGATTGCGTGTATTTGTTTGGCCGACGTACTCGCCTGACCTTAATCAAATCGAAAAGCCTTGGGATGTCCGCAAGCGTGCTGTGTCTGCACGTCTCCCATACCCAGATCCTCTCTCAGAGTTGCAAACTGCTCTATAGGAGGAACGGCGATTACTTGACTCTGGGGTGGTTTATCACCTCATGGAAAGCATGGTCAAACGCTGTAAACTTTGTATGAGTATGAGGGGTGGTCACATACCCTATTAACGTCGGTATTGTTTATTTATTTTGGATTTAAACATCATTTTGTTAATAACTCCAATATGACTTCATCTTATAATTTATGAAAATTCAATATTGTTTTCATCTTTGTATTTAATTCTTTGTTTTGTTTTATGCTTAAACTTATTTGCTACCTTCCCGTAGCATTTCGTGTCAATTAAAGCTGTACTCGTTTTTTTCGCATTTTACCTTTCGTGCTTAACTTTTGGCAGTGAATGTATTTCAACCTTAACAAAACAGTCTGGATATGAATGGACAAGACAACTCGTCATCTAAAAATACCTGCTCAGATTATGATCTCACATCACCAGAAATTCGTCAGTATCCTGATGATGATATAACTCGCTTTTAGCAAATTTGGTCAGCCCTTTATTGTGTGACAAGATATCTAGTCGAATTCATTTGGAGGGATGATAGTGGTTTGTAATTAGATTTTTCAATTGGTAGAAAGTGTTTTACATATAATTTTTCTATTAAATTGCTATTACGAACGTTCTTAAAATTTTACTTGTCATGACACATTTATGAATGAACGTTTCATACACAATGTAGTTTTAACTTCCCCAGAAAACATATAAGTTTAAGTTGCCCATAAATATCTTTGTTGATATTAAATTTTGAAAGGCTTATTTTTCAGAGTAGCCTGTGTATCCCTTCACATTTCGTTACAAATAAAATATTAAAGCACCTTAATACACTAAAAATGAGAAAGGAAATAACACATCCAAACGGAAACGGATCGTAAAATAAAGAGTTATACTTATAATAAATCCATATTTGGAAGAATCAGAAACTATAACTTGGATTCAATATCAAGCTCACCTCACTGTTGCTTCGACATTGTTTCTTCTAAGAATCATAAATTCTGGAAATATTGATTGGACATACGAAGTGAGCTTGGCTCGGGAAAAATCGAAATCATTCTTGTTTATTTAGTTGTAAGCGACGTTTCTGACTTAACTCCCACATACGATTCAAATCATAATAACATTTCACTTCCAAAAGGGCACGCATATATTGAAAATAAGTAATTTCGCAAGCCCATTAAATCATGGGGGCACGGGTAACTTTTATGGATTGGAAAATAGCGTTTACAGAAAGGAGATTTAGATTCTAAAGCTGTAAGAGTGTATAAGGAAATTTATCTGACATATAAGTATCTTAGAGACTGGGGCCGATCTAGGCTGGAAGAGTACTGAATTAGTAAGCGTTAGGTTGCGAGTTCAGAACTTTGTTCAGCCAAAGACCGTTGTGTACACGGAGGTTGGTACACATTAAATCTGTCGACGCCTCAAATGTTCTCACGTTGGCATCGTGTGTAAATTTGGTAATGGTAATTTTAGTTAACGTCGTACTAGAGCAACACAACGGGCTATTGACGACGGTCCGGGAACAGTCCCTTAAGGGAAAGATCCGAGGACAACACCTCGTAATTTTAAACCACGGTCAGATGACGGTGTAAATTTAGAGAATGGAGTGCCAGCTCAAGTGTTGCCTCGTCATCGGACCGTGGATCAAGATTTCGAGGTGTTGTCTTTGGATCTTTCACTTCGGGATTCATTCCGTTGGGGCCAAGTGCCCGTTATGCTACGTTATTTCAACTTCCCTTTCCTAACCCTTATGGGAGCTTTAGTCCAGGTGCACACATCCGGTTTTTCAACGTGCGGTGCCGCTGCGGCAACGCAAGTGCGGTCTGAGATACATTAGATCCAATGGAGCAGTGCACACATGCCTTCAGCACCGCTCGTCCAACTTGCGTGCAATTTGTACCGCAGTTCCCCACGGGGACGCACGGTCGCCGCACAAAAGTCTCCGTTCTAAAGTACTTTGTTTTCATAAATAAATGGAAAATAAATAATAATTAGTAAATGGTTGTATCCAGTTTCGTCCATTTTGTTTCAAAATATACTTTTTTTACACAAGTAAGCGAAATAAACACTTTTTCTTCGATAAAATATGTATCGCAAATGGCGCGAAATGAGTTCGTGCGGCATTTCACGGTTATGTGTGCATAGTTGGACTTTGACGCAGCAGTGGCGCCGCACGTTGAAAAACCGGTTGTGTGCACCGGCCCTTAGATTCCGTATTTTCTGTTTGAAACTGAAATGTCTCTGAAAGTTCGTAAAATAATTATAGATACTCTTAAGGAATTATACAGTTTGAAAATTTTTCTTGAAAAATAAGTTACTTCGTATGCAATTAAATTATTCTGGCTTTCGTAACTTTTATGGGATGTAAAAACGCGCTTATAGAAAGATAGCTAAATTCGAAAACTAAAAAGACGAATATTGAGATTTCCTCTTTATTTAAACATTTCAGGAGGGGGAGGCAGGAGCTTAAAATTATGTGTTTTCAGTTTTTCAGTAAAAACTGTTAGACCTCTCAGAGTTCTGTAAATAAGATTATTTTACAGTGCAATTTGTCAAATTTAGGTCTTTTAGAAAACGGAAACTTTATTTGAACAGTAAATTCTTTCCCATTAAATCTTGCTGGCCTAAGTAAAGGGATTGTAAAACGGGCTTATAGAAAGCATAGCTAAAATCTAAAACTGAAAGGGTGTGTATAGAGTTTTCCAATACACATAATATTTAAAGGTGGGCAGGAGATTTAAATTCTGTATTTTCATTCTAAACAGGAGATCCTCTCATTCGTATGTTTTCTAAGCTATTTCTTACCTAACTATATTCTTTGAATCATATTGGCTTAAAGAAAATTTATAGTATGGGAAAACGCCTTGTAGGAAAGAGAGTTAAATTCTAAAATTGTAATAAAGAGAGTTAAATTCTAAAATTGTAATAAAGAGAGTTAAATTCTAAAATTGTAATAAAGAGTATTGAAATTTCCCTTTTATACAAATATATTGGGGATGTAGGAGTTTTAAATATTGTATTTCTAATGAAAAATAGTAGACATTTTACAGTTTCGTAAAAGAAACATTATGTGATTGAATTTTTCAAACTTGGAACTTTTGTAGTCTGGAAACTTTTAAAATTAAACTCTTTCAACTCGTGCATTTGAATTTGTATATTTATGTTTCCTTGCCACAAAGTCACTCAAATTGGAATGCATCTATTCAATCAGTTTTTAATTTAGGTTTAAAAAGAGGTAGCTTTTATATGATGGGGAAACCTTATATATAGGAGATAGAATTAACTTAACTTAGAAAAATATAATGAGAATATTGAAATGCTCCTTTAATATGAGCACCCTAGGGGCGGACGAATTTCAAATTCGATATATTTAATAAAGTGATTAACGATTTAAAGTTCTGTAAAAAAATATTTTTCGGTAGAATTTTTCAAATTTAAGACTTTTATAGCTTGGAAACTATGAAAATGAAATTATTTTAACTCTTCCATCATTTAAATTTTTATATTTATGAACGAAAATGTTTTATGGTCCACTAAGTAACTCAAATTGCTATGCATCTGTTAAATTAATTTTTTTGCTTATAAATTCTCAAAAGTGAACTAATTTCTAAATCTCACTCCTAATTATCGATAGGCGTGATCAAAAAGTTTCCGTTAGAGTGCGTGGCTACACCGTATTTGCAAATAGCGCGTCGCCTATACGGGTATATAAGCACCGACATTGAGGCATGGGATAATTGTGGCATTCGTTTATTTCCGAAGTGTGTGTGTGTGTGTGTGTGTGTGTGTGAAAAATGCTGAAACGTTAACAACGGCGGCGTTAATACCAAATACGTCCAATCACGACCAACATGCTGTTATTCTTTATTTTGTCTGCCGAAGAACAAAAACCGGTAGACATTCATCAGGGAATGAAGAATGTACATGGAGAAGCATGTCTGCCGAAAACCACTGTAGTGGAATGGTGCTTAAAGTTCATAGCTGGTCGTGATTAGACTCAAGATGCAAGTCGAGCTTGGAGGCCATCCACATCCAATACAGACAAGACAACAAGCGGGCAGTTCATGATGCGATTATTGTGCATCATCGCATATCCATTCATGTGCTTTCAAAAGATCTCGACATAAGCTTCGGTAGCCTACAACACATCATCCGGCAGGAGTTAGGCTACCGTAAGGTCTGCAGCCAGTGGATACCCAGGGCGTTGAAATACGAACAAAAATCAAACCGGATATCTGTTTGCCTGAAGCAATTGATGCGTTTCAATGTTGAAGGCAACACGTTCTCCTTGAACGCATTGCTGCATACAACCAAAGCTAGAGTCACCACTGGGAACTTGAGTCGAAAGCTGGTGCCATCTTTGGGAACCTGAGTCGAAAGCATTGACCATGAAGTGGTGTCATCCGTCGTCTCCTCGTCCCAAGAAGTTCAAGAGCCAGTCATCTGCTGGAAAAGTGATGTTTACCCTGTTCTTTGATTACCAGGGCCCATTGCTTATTTATTTCAAGAATCCAGGTGTTTCCATCACTGGGGTACGGTACTGCGAAACGCTGGAGAGATTACGACGTGAAATTAAGGCGAAACGTCCGAGAAAACTGCGAAATGGGGTGATTCTGTTTCATGATAACGCACGTCCCCATGCCGCCAATGTCCAAAAGCAGAAGTTACACTTATTAAAGTGGGAGACACTCAAGCACCCGCCTTACAGTTCTGATCTCTCCCCATGCGATTTTCACACCTTCGGTCCCTTAAAAAAGTCCTTGAAAGGTCGACGATTCCTGTCGTTCGTAGAAGTGCAGCAGGGAATTTAGGACTTCTTCAAGTAGCAGAAACAGGAGTTTTACCTAAGGGGTATATTCAACCTAGTGAAGCAGTGGGAGGATTGTCTAAATGCTCAAGGCGATTTTGCATGATTAGCATACCAAATCTGGACTGTACAGCCTTCGAATGGAAACTTTTTGATCGCCTCTTGTATAATGATTTACTATTCTACTCTGTTATTACAGATAACGGTATTTAAGATTTCACTTTTATATTCATAAGTCGAATAAGAGTGAATTTGTTCAATAGCTATTGGTTGTTCTATAGATTATATAAAACCCGTGCATGTTTCATTATCGTAGATTAGTTAAACTGAGGTAATCTTATGGATACTAAAATTCTGAACCCAATGTTTTAGAAAACATTTTTGTTTCAATCGTATACATATATAACCTTATTGCTCCTAATTATACACTGTCACGGTGGCCTCCATGTGTATGGAAGACTGTGAATTAAAAGCATGAACTGTTAAATTGTGATAGTAATTACCAAAACACATCGCAAAATTCATAATAAATACCTCTATGACATAGAAATAAGGTGGTTTTTGAGGTTACAATTCTGATGGTGGGAACTAACTGCTTACCACTAATAAACTACTAGGGATGGAATATATTTATTAATGAACCTTTAATGACTTATGTGATTGTAAAGCATTAAAAAAATATCAAGGGTATATGTTAAGTATATATTGTGCTTAACATTTATATGATTGGGTTTGAGCACAAAATACAGCAAACTCGATTATCAGCGGAATTGAGTGGCGCGGCATCCACGGACAAGCGAATTACGCCGATAATCCGCAAAATGACTAAAAAAGGCACAAATCAACACAAAAATGTTTATGAACCATTTTTATGTACTGCAGCTGGTCTATACACACAATTATGAATTAATAAACAGTAGTTTTTTTTCTTAAAAGTTTCTTTATTTAGTTATTCACAAAAAAAATCAGTTTTTTTTTTTTTTTTTTTTGTTAAAACATCTCGTTTTTTATTTGAGATATAAGTTTTTCAACAACATTTTGTCTAAAAATAATGTGAATCGTCTTGCTTCTCCAGATATCGAATAAGCCCGTCAATGTGTGCTAGAGCTGCGCCATGTTCCCTTGCTTAATTATCTCCCTTCTTCTCAACTTATTATCTCTCTTTTTCCTCACTCTCCACCAGAACCATAACTAATGCTCCACCTGCAATTTGTTCATCAGTAAGATGTTCAAATCCCGTTACAGATTACGCTAAATTAGTCATATCATCAGCAGAAACTACATCTTATTTCTCTACAGACTCTACCAAAGTAATTTCCACACTTGATAACACTTAAAATAGCTTCTGCACTGGTCGATCCTGATTCATACATTCTCTCTCAATAGTTGGCTTCCTTTTCTCGATATTCTTTGTCTTCACTTACAGTAATGTATCATCACAAAAAAATTACTGCGGATAATCTGGAGTTTACAACATTGACACATTTTCACACATAGCATTGATAACTCAGGTAATGTATGCTTGGGTTTCGCTGCGTGTCTAAATAAATTAAATATAATTGTATCAAAATTTTTCTAGATACAATATAACTGATATTCTTATTTTTATTAGAAATATTTTATTTGTGCATTCAAACAAACAATACTTAAAAGCTACAAGAATGTTAAATTGTTATTTTATTCTCGTTACTAAATCTTAACCAAAACACAGTTTTAAGGCAAAACTAATGTAAAAATGGTTAATTCTATTTCCGGGTGCTTTTATGTTATCAGACACATGTATTCTATTATTATAATACGAAATGTATGTACCGAAATTTAAATAAAATTTTAAGTCTTATGTTTTATTGAAACTTTTGAGGACACTAGCATATATATAATTGTATAAAAACAAGAGATTTCTCAGATCAGAAATCCCCCAAAAGTTATATAGTTTTGAGATAAACTATACGTTGCACTGTATAGCTATTTTAATTAATGTAGTATCATACTTGACTAACGCTTCAGATTCATGTGTATTTAATAATTCTTGCATAATTTTACGAGGCTTGTTCTCACAGCATCACCCTTCGTTTTTAGCAACTTTGTATATAATTTTCAATTCCAAAAAACATGAGTTTTATCTTAAGGAGCTATCTGTGTTTTCCTCGTTTCCGAGTATTAAAAACCAAAATCATCTAATTTCCTTACATTCAAACTGCTTCATTTCTGGCTTAAAATACCATTTAAATTACTTTTTACGAAGTACTTCCATTTCCGCTTTCTGGAAAAAGTTTTTTCTTGCTGGAGGATAGCCTCTAATTTTTGAATCTAAACTCTTCAAAGCACTCCGAGTTAGCCAATTACGCTGCTTTGTAGAATTTTTCAGACTGGAAGTTGGTAATTTTTTCTTATTTTTTACTATAAGTGGAACTTAGAACAGTTTTATATTTTACTTTCCTCGGTAGAAGATAACAATTTTTAGCCTATCTAATTTTAGAAAATAATTCTACATACAAATAAACATTTTCTAATGCTTATATGCCATTTATTTAAAATTAGAAACATAATTCTACCAGTATATCAAACTTATATTTATAAATTTTCTTTTAGAAGATGACGTGAATGCTTTAGTTTTTCTGTAAATAACATATGATTAAAAGACAGTATTTACACACAAGTGTGACTACACTTTTGCAATATGTGCAACTTTATCTACCGAAATGTATTTCACGATGGGATTGAGTGACATTTCTCTGTATTTACAATATTGTATTGCGAGGTAATTTTTGTAGTGGTGAGTAAGTTCATCACAATACTCCCCCACCCGACATTAGAGTGGATGAAATCGGTAGATGGTACGAAGAGTTGATAGATTGGAAACTGTGGGACACAGTGAGATCCGTATTAACCTTCCAAGTGGTTTGGACGAGATATCTAGTCCATCAATAACGAATCATTTTTTTCTAATACCACGATATCTCGTAATCAAAATATTTCCGATTTTTTTATGATGACATGATCAAGATTTGGTCAGTTTCTTTCTAGTGACCTTTCGAGACATCTCATTGAGACAACCACCAGGAGGGTGAAGATCAAGGTTGCACTTCCGTATGATTGGTCATATAATAGATGATCGTAGATTGCCCGGTTCAAAACATCGAATAAAATACATCGATGCTTTTTCGCACAACAACGACGTTTTGAAAACATCGACATCGATGTCGCATCCCTAATAGGTACTACTAACTATAAGTATATTTAGGTAGGTACATAACAATAATTATTGTAAGTTATTATTAAATATTTATTAACTTATTGGGAGAAAACACAACAAACTAATTTTTTATTTACTCTAAATAAAAAATATTGAGCCGATAATTAGCCTCAATATTTGTTATTTACAGTTCGTAAAAAAGAGAAGTTTGTTGACTTTCTCCAATTTAAGCCGACTTCTTTTTTCACCAGTTATGGAAAAAACTCTTTCTGATCGGACAGGCGTCGTCATCACTGACAAATACGTAGTTGCAGGGTTATTTTTCTTAATTTTTACTATGGTGCTTTTTTCATTCAAAACTAAACATCGACCACTTAAAAATATTGAACTTAAATTTCCGTGATGTAATGTTACATTGACTCCAATAAATCGATGGTAAATACAACAATTTTTTTTATAAACATCGATGTTTTGAATGCATCGATGTCGCATCCCTACCTTTCAGACCCTTCACACCTGGCCACTTTGGTCTAAAAGTATGTTCAATTTACTAATTATTAAAATTTTGTTATTTTTTTAATTTTTATAATGGTACTTTTTTCATCTAAAAATAAAACATCGACAAGTGTAAACATCGATGTTACTAAAGCATCGGCTCCAATACATCGATGTTAAAAACATCGACATTGATATCGCATTCCTACTACAATGTACTTCATATTGGAGTTGCGTAACACTGCTATATCTACTTGTTAGACAGCCACCCATAACTGCAACCGAAAATCTGAAGCAGGGTATAAGAAGAAAAGATACCCATGAAAGGAATTGACTTCCTGTTTGTTCTCAGGGCAAGGAGGATGTGCTGTCCCCTGTTCTATTATGTTATGCTTTCGATTTGTCGTTAGTTTTAATTGTACGTAATTTTTAATGTTCTAGTATGCTAAAAGAAAACGTGTCTTTGGACAAAAGCTCCATTTTGGAAATGACGGCAATAATTGAAATATAGGACCAAAAGTTGTTGGATTATGTTTGATTCGATTTTTGATGTATTGGTGTTACTTCAAAAGAGAGTTTTTTTTCTATAGACACCTTTATTTTAAGTGTACGTGTACGTTACAAACTAAACACAGTTAAAATTTTTAACAAAACGAAAGAATAACATGTTGTTGTTTCTGTTGTTTCTTATGCCTACAATGGCAGACCGGTGGAGTGACAGGCCCGTCAAAGACGGCAAAAGGCGAGGGGGGTGCGTCTTCCATGTTATTGAGCCCCATTGGGAGGAAGTCCGTCTTTGCTCGACATACATGACACATCCCTTTTACAGGATGGCCCCTTTCATACATTCATTCATTCATTCACACATAACGTAATTTAGATCCCAATCAGAGGCCGATAACCCCATGATCAGGTACCCCCAGAGGTATTGATTTGGTATGGGAACATGGGGGACTTTGTGACCACGACCTATTTAACGTGCCCCAGTCACCATTAGTGAACACGACGGTCTTTAGCCAGGTCGAAGCGCCGATCTCGCATTCATCAGAATTGCGGACTCCGCCGAGGACAGAACCCACAACCCTTCTGATGCGAGCCCAACGCTCTACTGATTGAGCTACCGCGGCTCAAAGAATAACATAACGGTGCAAAGAACAGCACACCCACCTTGCCTCGAACATAAACTGGAAATCTGCTTTACCCCACACCTTTCCTCCACACACCCAATGTCGGCTTTCGGTTGCAGTGATCTCACAATACTATTGTGGTATTATAAGTTAATATTACAGTCGTGATTCAGTTCAATCCACATGTATCTCAGTTTTGCTGATTAAAGCTCGCATGTGTGAAATGCTTACGTAAATAGCGGAACACGAATATGTACTTACTTGTGACGTACCTGCATTGTAAGCCACTCTTTTTCTTCGCTGGTAATTCGTTCCGGGGATTTCCACGACACATTCGAACCCCGTTGTTCCGGGAATAGACAGTTCATCGCTTTCAAAACTCCTGAACAGGGAAGTGTTGAATGCGTCTTTGTAGTTTGACGTGGAGAGGAGGACATCTTTGACGATCGACGGCATTCTCTGGGTTGTCAGCACTCTATATAACTTCAGTTTGGGTCTGGGGAACAATCCTGTAGCCTCGCAGCTGACATTCAGTTGGTTCGGACCGGTGTGGAACTTCACAACCATTGTCTGAGCTGGAACTGAAAGTCGCATAGTTAATTTTTAAAATTAGTTTATGCAATAATTTAGAAATGCATGTTTTATTCTATAAGAACCACTCAGGGAAAGTTGGTTAGGTTTCAACACGGGATATTGGATTTAAGTTTCCGTAAATACACAATTGAAGAAATACTAGAACCAATTTTAATTCTAACAAGAACTTTTATTAAAATTTGGGAGTTAGTTTATATGATGTTGTGTTCTTTATTAGGACTATTAAAAATGTGTCAATCAGAACAGGTCGGTGTCATATAAATTCAGTTTGCACTTGGCAGTCAACAACTAGAATGTTCATTTCCTTTGCAAAGAAGTTAGTTTATATTTTGTGTTCTCTTTTCTAGGACTGATAGGACTGTGTCAATCAAAACAGTGTCCAACGGTCGGTGTCTTATAAATTCAGTTTGAACTTTGCAATCAGCTCGAATGTTCATTTCCTTTGCAAAAGAGTTTTCATGAAAACATAAAAGTTTAATTTTTCAATCTGAGAGGGCAAATTAGATAAAAATATTTGACAGAAAGACCTGAAGTCTGAGCACTATAAATACAAAATTTTAATGTTTGAAGTTTTAATTTTACATGAGATTTGTACATGTTGCTTAGTAATGTAATGGAACAATCTGAGTAAAATAGATATTTTATAATCGACTCATAACTTGATTCAATATTTTAGTGTACATTTTTCCCACATTGTGGCCGTATTCATATTTTATGAAGAAAATAACAAATATCTACAGATGAATATGTATAACTAAATATAGCTCGAAGATATCAATCTACCTAAATTACTGAATATTCATTGAATAAACCCATTGGAAAGACAGAAGGTTGTTAAGAGTTAATAGGATATTTCAACACGTGTTAACACACGTTACTCAATTTTGTGCAAAGACGTATAACTTTAATTTAATTGTTTGAAAACGTCGTGCATTATAAACACTAAAAATACAAGTTTTGAATTATTGAAATAGTTTTCTTTTAAATGTATTTTCAATATATATGTATTTGTCACAGAATAAAGTAAAATCTTCAAAAGCACGTGGTTTTGAAAAATAAATTAATCACACTTTTAAGGTAAAACCTTTTATTTAAAGTTGCTGTGTGAATTTATAATAAATAAATAAAATATAAAGCGTAATGTCGTAAATACATATATGACAAATAAGACCAAATCAGGGGTACCAAATCATCTTAAACTACTCAGTATTCATTGAATGTACCCACTAGAAAAAAAGTGAACGGAAAAGTAAATTTCAGGAGAAAAGAGATAACTGTATATCTGTTGTGTTATACAACTTAGAATTTATGTATTCTCAGCTTAAATGAAATAAAAAGAAGTGGATGTTTACGACAAAACTCTGTTTATTTACGACATATATTCTCTCTCTCGTGTCTGGCCAAACTAACAAACAGTCGCCTTTATGGATTCGGAAAATCTCCAAGGATTATTGTTATCAGTCTGCTGCATACAGAGAATGTAATTTTTAAAGCGCTTTAGACATCAAAAATTTATGAGGCAGGCGTCGTCAAAAGTTCTTCCATGTCAGCGAATAAAAAAATGGTGTGTTGTTATTTTAATTCTTCAGATATATCCGAATTTTATAACTCAACAATTGATGTTGCGACTAAGAAAATTTGTATCGACCTTCTGAACGTCAAGAGATTTCCGTTTAATATACGCATTACTTTAAACCCGCAAATAAATAAATGACTAAACAACGGCACCTGTTGCTTGAAAAAAATCCGATAAAATAATATAGAGATCAAAGCGGTCACCTGGTTAAGTCATACATGGTGAACTGTTGAACCTCCACAGAGGTTTAAATAAATTACTTCCTTGAACTTCAGTTTTCTTAAAATGATACCTTCATCTCCTTTTAGTAAAGTTTGGAGCGTTTTTAAAACATTCATTGATCCAAGCAAAGATTAAATAAGATGTGTCTTTCAATGAAAACTCATACTCGTCAGTACCATTGCTACAAATTATTTATATTACTTACAAACTGAATTCAAACTGTCGATTTTCGAGATTAAATTCATAAAATATATTCTTGCATTTCTTATAATTTATTTCACCATATACTTATGTTGAATTCTACATCTTAATGCCATTATTCACACTTTGAACAATGTATCTGACGTTGGAAACCATTATTTATTTAATAAATAAACATATCAATTACAAACCCTAAACGCGTAATTACTTCACAGCTCATTTAGTGTCATTCATTGTATATTTTCCCATAACCATTTTTCATTGTGCTTTATCATTAGACAAGACCACTTTAATTTTATTCTAATGAGGGCGAGGTTAAGCATTAATCATAATTTGATAAACCGTGGCTCTTAAAGTAGTTACGTCTCGAGTTTCGAGACTAATGTGAATTTTTAAGACATAAAAATTAGATGGTCATAATTAAAATTAAGTTTTAATATTTAAGTCGCTCTATTTTGGAGATATAACACATTATTAAATGATTCCGTAATAATAGAAATTCTAATAGAGTAATTTTTGTGTTAGGATAAATATGTGACGTTGATTGTTTTATCTGAGAGAATGGATTATTTCTGTTATTTAGAAGTTGATTCTGTTGAGTTTTTTTAAACCACTGTGGAGAAAGAAGAAACATAAAATAACTCACAACACTGCTATTGAATGTATTGAAAATTGAGTTATTTGTAGTATATAGATGTTAATTTTCAATTTTTAATTCATGCACTTTTAATTAAGTATTTGGAATCTTCACTCTCGCTATAACTCTGTGGTAAAATTGTAGTAGAACGTGGAGATGAAGTTAAATTTTAATACACCATCAAGGGGGTTCTTTTTGTTAGACTGATCGCACTGTCATAAAACGCTCTATTAGTGACTTGTATTAAGGGTTCACATTTGTGACTAGATGTGATTTCATATTAATTGTTCTTAAAAAAGCCAGATGTCGTTTGTTATAATTGGCATGGGCGTATGGTTCACAGATCGCTTAATGAATAATTCGTCATGAACAGTTGAGTTTTCAAGGCTCTCTGCAAATCCCTTCTAACAACTGGTTGAGCAATGTGATAACAGACGCTGCTTCTATTCCTTTTACGGCTTGACACTTATATGCCACTCAGTCATCTCTCCACTTGGTGCTTCATATTTACTTGTCTGCAAAAGCTAACACAGGACAGTCCTGGTCGCAATGATCCATTGAGTGGCAACGTATACGGAAGTGCATACATTGACGTGATGCACCTGTTAGAGTTTCATGCAATTGGCTACAATACATTAATGGTGCATTCTATAGAAATCAGTCACTACTGAATTCTAGAGGGAGTACTTAACGGATAACATTGTAATTGTTCTCAACAATAAAATACGTTTGGATGAATTGAAAAGGCACTGTCTTGCTATGCTTTGTCAAGGTACCACTATTTCCTTTTTTTCTAACGTTTTTACTGCAACTACAGACTCGATTTCAACTAAAAGTTATGGAATAGTTTGGCGGTAATTTCTGTGACCAATTATGTGTGAAATGATACAGGATATAGCAGAGGATCCAGTGATGCCATTACGAATGATTTGAAGGAACTTTTCTTAAATATTTATAAGTACATAATATACACAATATAGAGATAATTTTTTCAAATATCTACATCGTTTAACCGCATACTTAGGGTTACAAAATAATTATCAGGAATACCCGAATTAAAATACAATAGATAATCACAAAATTAAATTGCAACCCCCGGTTATGAAAATCACAAGTCCTTATCAAAAAGACATCTGAAAGGGGAAGTAAAACCAGGATATCTGGCACTGAAATGAAAGAAAAAAATTTCAAATAGAATCATTGAACATGGAAGAGCTGTTTCAATATTCCACTAAAAATACTTTAATTCAATTCAAAATGAAAAATAAAAATTCTTCAGAGAAAAAGAATCGCCAGACAAAACTCGAATTAAAAAGAAAAATAATTCCAAATACCTAGTTCAAACCCATATTCTTAAGATTGCTGGAGAAGAAAAAGTTATTATTTTTGTCTTCCTATTCTTTACCTTCGAGTCTTTGGTTACCCCGCGAACATAATCATAGCCCAAAGAGGAAACATCCCTGCGCCCGCATTCTATTTCACAGCGATAGCTAATCCATTAGACAGGAAACTTTGATTGCTTTCCTTCCCTTGTGGAGTGCACTTTTTGACTGCAAGAATCAGACAGAGTATGTATGGAAAAAGCAACTGCAAAAGCAAGACAGAGCAGCCCACAGATACTCTTTTCCATGAGACACGAAAGCAATAGTTTCGAAAAACAAAACAGTTTTGTGCTTATTGCAAGCGAGGCTTCCATGCTGCTATTCAGGAATGTTATTTTAGTGGAATAACTTATCAAAAACTTCCCGTTTCGATAGGTGGGGGATATTGGAATGGAACCTTATAACCATTTTCTTCTACCCAGGAGAAATATATATTTTTTGCTGTCCTGTTTCTTTCTGAACGAAGATGTTTCATTTTTAGAGGCCGGCAGAAATGAAGTGTTCTCATTCTAGCAGAGGGATATTGAAAACAAAATGCCAAATCAAAGTGGGAGTTATTTTGCTGTACCTATCGATCTACTTCGCCCCGTGGTTGCATCAGAGTACTTATATTTTGAGGGTCCAGAGTTTAAATATTGCGAAGTTAATTAACTTATTAGTAAAATTTTGGTTTGATGGTTGCCTTATGTAAGGTCGACTTACAATAGAAAGACGTTGTCGTAATTTTCAAAAAATGTGTTTCGTGATTTTTCTAGACCAGAATGGGGTGGTCTTTAGACTGGTGAAATCCGCTAATAAGTCATACGAAGGGTATATTTCTAATTGAGAGAAACACTTGAAATCTTATAAATGAATGAATGTGTATCTTATTTTATAAATTTAACTAAAACAAGTTGCTACAGCATTTCATTATCACGATGAAAGTATTCTACAAATTATTGGTAAATATATATTTTGAGTAACTATAGATGTAGTAAATAAGTTATGCCACCTTCGGTTGTTTATTTGTTCGAGTTATTTTTTTTACTTAGTATTTAAGTTGACCCTATGAATCCGTACTTGTGTTTATTATTTCAAACGAAAATTAGTCATCGTCATATGTAGGATTTAGATAGGTTAAGAACGTAATAGTGTAATTTAAATAAGCAAACTATATTAAGGGCACTGGGAAATCACAATTCTTCAAAAAATCGAATTTTTGATTTCAATTGCATTTAATAGAGGGCATCTATACGAATCGATTGATGTATCACTTATTATGTAAAATGCACTTTAAGTTACTAAAACTTAATTTTGAAATTATCCTTTTTGGTTTCAGGTTTGAAGTTTCGGTTTTGCCGACAATGGATTATATTTTGTAAAATATTTTAAATTTTTTAGTATATTTTTGTTTAAATATACATTTTAATCGATTGGTAACAGGTTTAACTGCGACTGTTATTATATTTAACCGCAAATTTTGTTTACTTCTGCTTTGGAAAGTTCTTATCGATAAGGTAAGGAGATGCTATTTTGTAGTTTTTTGTCGTTTTCTCAAAATGACAAATTTTCATCTTCAGGTGCGCTCTGTGAAACAACTATTAAAGGTATCAGTCTGAAATTTTGCATACACATGTATTTCTATTAGGCAATTATGTTAAAGTATACACTATTGAGGAAATATGAACATTTTTTTTTAATGGGTGATTAGTAGGTACAAAATCACAAAATTTTCAAAAACTGATTTAAATTGTGTCTAAATTTTTTTTTTCCTGGTTATTTTCAACAAAGAATACTTAAATTAATTCAAGAAACATTTCTAGTGATAGGGAAAAAAGTTGCTACTCAATATATATTAAAGTTTTTTTACAGAGTGCAACCAAAGTAAAGTCACTGTATTGAATTTTTTTTCACCGAGTTCTATATAAATGCACTCTACAAAATATTTTTACTTTTAAAATTTTTATTTTTAGCTTGAATTAGTTTTAAAATGCATTACAAACATGTGTACAAAAATTTATATTGGTACTTATAATAGCTTAAATTTTATATGCATTCGAATATTGGTCACATTTTCATGATTTCTGGCCTTTGATGACTTCCCGGTGCCCTTAATTTTAGGCACCCAAAAGTATTTTGGTTCTTAAGGTTTTGATTTCAAAAGTAATTCCAATGCAGAAATCCATCCTAATATGTTTCTCTATTGGAATTACTAAACAAGCGAGTATTTTTCTGCGACTACTATAACTTTAAAGTGAATAGCATTTTATTAATATAAATTTATTTATGAAACGGAACACATAATGTTTAATTTAAGTACTTTCTTTCATATTTTACATTCTTTTTAAGTATTATTTAATTTTACATCTAAATATTTGCGTTCGATAGAAAATTTCACAACTACAACCATAAGTAAAAAATAACTTTTAAGACCAAACCCTCTGCAAACTTTTTAGTAATGTAATATATCTTTTCTTAAATGTTCCTTATAAAAAATCCAACTACAGCCATTTTATCATAGGAACGATTTAGATTATAAACGCTTTTAAAATAAATGTACTTTTTTTCAGAAGTTTAGGAAAATTTCATGTTTTTCAAACACAGCAGTAGAATAAACACGCAAAGACTAACTCATCACTTAATTCGCTAAACATAGTGTAAATTGTTATGTCATATTTTACTTCTTCCTATATAATTATTTTGTTCCTCCTTCAATTCTAATCCTTAAGGTATTAAATATAAAATACGAAACAAATATAATTAAGAACTTCTTTTCAAAATTTAGCTGTGTAAATAAATTAATGTAACACTAAATGGTTAACTAGTATCTGATGAATAAATTAATGCGCCTTTCTACAGTACCTTTTTGCTATAGAAAGGCTAATAATTAGTAAGTCTAGTTTTATACACTTCGTCAAATAAAATAAAAGAGCTTTTAGCATCTTAATATAATCAAAACTTGCCTTCATATTATTTAAATTACTTTGAAAAAAATTATCAGTCTCCTTTTTAGCAAATTGAAATGTTCCGCATAGAAATAAATTCTAACTCTGTTTAAAAAATTACACTTAATTGCTTGAGTTTTTTATGTACTTGAAATATTTCAGGCTTCTTTTAATGCCAGTGGAATACAGAGAAAATGCGTCGTAGTCCCAGTCCCTGCTCTGGAAACTCTGAAAAGAAAAGATTAAGTAATTCCCACTAATTAATGTTCCCTTAAAGGTCAAGTGCTTAGCTGTCATCTTCATTCTCATTGTTGCCAGGAAATTAGCACAATAAAATTTCTTGTACGGCATAACCAGTCAGTAAGTGCTGAAAAATTGTTCTGTTAATTAAAGTGAAAATACTTTGAACAATTGATGGCTTCATCAATGAATAGGATTAGCGAATCTCTTTGCGAAAATGCTCTTATTTTACACTTTAAATATAAAAAACAAGGGTAAATATATAGTAAACGGTGCATGTGTTTATCGCCAAGCAATTTTTCTCGCCAAAGCAAGATGGACTCCGAAGTCAGTAGCAGGCATCTTGGCGATTCGATTAGTTACATATGGGAGTGGAAAAGTTGCCATAAATCTATATGTAGTATCAAGGTTACCATGTTTGCCGAAATATCGCCGTTGCACCGTATACTACATACCACCCAAAACAAGTAATCCTTTAAATTTCAATATCATACCAAAATTTATATATTTCTACCTTAATCATTTGATGAAAATGGACATCATTAATGTAACTAATCCTGTGATCGTCACGAGACTTCCAAGTACTGCTTTTACCCTATACTTTGACAACTAAATAAGCACTATGGGTTGAAAGAATTTTATGAAGAATTTAATTGGTCAAAGAGACAGCAGAAGCCCTATTAATAGAGTAACGGATTAGCAACCGGAACATCGTGAGTTCAAAACTCGATCCAACCAAAGACTGTCGTGTATGTGTGGCTGGTACACATTGAATGGGTCGTAGTCGCAGGTTGGTATACATTGAATCGTCGTATCAGAGGGTCAACATACAAACAAGAGGTTTTATGGCAGTGTTGTAAATCTCAACCATGATAGTTTCGACTGACTGAAGGTGCATTGTCTTCCCGTGTTTTACTACAATGGTGACTGGAAGACGTCATTATGATAACGCCTACTTTAAAAAGAAAACAAGATAGCACTCATCGCAATGAGCATCCACTTTGATGAATGGTTTACGACTAACAGATAAAGTGCCAATGCAATGCAAATCACATCCAACATTTGGCACAATACAGCTTCTATTCCTCTCTATATTGACGTTCAACCTCGACCTGCAATCGCACGCAGCTGCAGAAGACAACACAATTGAAACCATCCATTGCACACCACGCATGCGAAATCGATGATCTTAATACAGCTCTCATGGTATCGCGTAATTGGCAATAAGTCAACTAATGGTTGCATATATCAAATTTAACCTCAGCTGAAGACTAACCCACCACAACCATGATTACTTTCCGATAAGCAGTATTTACGAGTATAACAGTGCAATCTATCTTAATCATGAGGTACCTTTTAGTAGACTGATATTGCACTACCTTTTTACGGTCTGTTATAATCTATAAAAATACCACAAATGCATGTTTGACTTACTGTATTGATAGTAGATGGTATTACGATCAAATCCATTTCTTTTGCTCAGATTACATTTGTTTTGAAGACACAAATACACACTTGTGAAAAAATATCGCAATATTTAAATTTTTTCATTGTTTTAGTTAATACTTGACTGAAATTGCACTGGATTTTAACAGTCTGTTACAATCTGTATAAATACCACAAATGCATGTTTGACTTACTACACTGATAATAGGTAGTATTAAGATCAAATTGATTTCTTTCTCTCAACTTGCTTTTATTTTACAGAAACAAATACACACATGTGAAAAAATATCGCCATATTTATAACTTAAAATGTATTTAAAATTTATTCATTGTTTTAATGAATATATAACATTCCATAACAGCGGAAAATTATGTTGGAAGAATTGCAGGATATTGGTCAGTACGCTGTAATTACCAAAGTAAACTATTTTGAATGCTGTGTTATAAATAAGAGGGGTTAAAATTGCTTTATAAAAGCATGTTGAAGTCTTTAAAACTCTGGCATAACATTGACTCTCGCTCCTTCAAACAGTTTAAAAACTGCAAAACTTCTATTTCAGTTCTCGTGTTTTGTTTTGAACTGATTTTCAAATGATAAGAAATAGGCTTCTGTATTGTCAGATGTGCTAGACTTCACTTCAAATGTCCACTTTCAAAAGTAGACTTAATTATTATAAAGGTCTCGGATATAACTTAAACTAACTTGATAAACAACTTATGTTTCAAAGATGAAAGACAAAACGCCAATCCGTCAAATATCACTAGAGATTTAAAAAAAATTAGAAATATGGTATTGTAACACCTCAAATGAGGGTAATGATAAATATGATGCTAATTCATATACAAAAATCAAGAAGAGTATCCTAGATACTATATGTATTATACTTCTGCCACACATTCTCTAGATCTTCAATTAATATTTTCTGAAGTGCCTGGTCAATTTTATTTTGTTAGGAGAAGTGCTTTAGTCATCATTCACTACAAAGGCGGAATTCTTAACCACTTGGCGTTACAGGTGTTCTATTGATGATTCATGTCGTACATCACATACATACCATGCATTTTAGGCATAACCCATTTATGGACAGACCATACATTAACTCCAGACGGACCGAGCCATGCCTTACCTTTGATATAGGAAACATTTCGACTTAGAAGTCAGCAGCTGACCATCAACCCAGGTGATCGTAAATGAATACTAACTTATTTATTCTAATCATCATTCGAATAGACATTAATGTATTAATTTTACCACTATTTCTGAAACAAAAATATAACAGTACATTTCAGAAATTTCAATCATATTAATCTTTTTGATTCACTCTCGGTATTATCCGAAATTCTAAATGGTGTCAAATGAAAATAGGAATGCTTAGCAGCAAATAACAGCGTGCCCTCTTTCTTAGGCAACGGATGCGCGATCTCTTTCAAATGTCTAGGAGATACAATGCACTTATATATTTGGTATATTAAATGGCCTATAAGAATGTTATCACATTCTTGACGTATAAATCTTCCAAACTAACCCTAAATTACAATAAAGAAAATAAGTCGCTTGATTATTATGGTTATAAATTTACTTTGTTTTGTTTTTGTTTATCATGAATAAATATTACTATGTATTGCAAAGTAAGGAAATGTAATTGAATGAATTAAGAATGAGGGAATACAATACCCCTTCAATAATTATTTTAATTTTATTTTACCTTACTTTATTTCAATAGAGGTTAAAAAAAAACAAAAATTACAAAGTAAAAACATGTTTGAAATATTTTAATACTTAGAAATTACAATTCCATATGGAAATGTATTGTTTAATATCCTTTTTTCGAAAGTGTTTCCAACAATTTCGGGAAAAAAAATTGTTTCTTTAGTTTTTACCCACATTTTTATAACACTGAAAAACAATAAAATAATTAAAACAATTAATTTTACAAAAACTGTCATTAATTTTTTAGTTAACTGTTCTTCTGAATACTTATTCCATGAACAAAATTTTCAGATAAAACAGCAACAAAAAAATTTAAATCCAGTACTAATTGCAATTAGCAATTTAAGTACATTGCAATTAGTCATGAAAAACCGAAATCTTAGAAAAAAGACTTTTAAGTTAATCGTTTTCACTCCTGACGTTTGGATAAAAATCTTCAATACCTCGCTAAATAATTTAGCTAAAGAATACAATATTTTGTGCACATATTCATTAAAATTCACTAAAGCTGTACAATTACTGTATAATAATTAAAGTAATTCAATATCTTTGGACATTTTTCCGTTACTACTTCCCCATAAATATATTACTTTCCGAACAGTTTTAGTGGAATACATTGCAACACAATTGTGTGAGTGACTGCAGATATTGGTAGTTATTCATAACATGTAATATAATAACTTCCCAGTACCAATCTCTCATTTATTTCTAATCTTAATCACGTCAAGATCCTTGCAAAACATTGCCATAAGCTGCATTTGTGAATGGAATTCCCAACAAAGAAATTGTATGAATGACTGCAGATACTGGTTATTATAGCATGTAATACATTTCAAGTTCCTATCTTTAGCACATTTCGTGTTTTAAAGGCCTCGCGATCTCTTAATAAATATATTAAAAAGCTGCATTGATGCCTGTAATACCCTTCAAAGATATGGTATAAGTGACTGCAGATATCGGTAGTTATTTTCAGCTTGCAATATATTCCCAATTCACATCTCTAACTAATTTCTAATCTTAAACGCTTACCAAATATCGTCATAAGTTGCATCTCTGCATGAACTATCCTACAACAATGTTGCTTGAGTGACTGTGAGCACTAGTAGTTTGTATAACATCCAATAAATCCCCATTTCCCATCTCAAACTAATTTTTAATTTTAATTCTCTCAAGATCCCAAAAGATAGTATGTGTGGAATACACCTCCATTATAATATCAGTGACTGCAGATACTGGTAATTATTAATAACATGCAATTCATTCCCAATTCCCTAATATCTAATCTCAATGACATCACCAATCCTTACCAAATATCGTCATAAGCTGCATCTCTGCATGAACTATCCTACAACAATATTGCTGGAGTGACTGTGAGGGGGGGACTGGTAGTTTTTATAACATCTAATAAATCCCCATTTCCATTTTCTAACTAATTTCCAATTTTAATTCCCTCAAGAACCCTTACAAAAGATCGTATGTGTGGAATACACCTCAACATTATAATATCAGTGACTGCAGGTACTGGTGATTATTAATAACATGCAATTCATTCCCAATTCCCTAATATCTAATCTCAATGACATCACCAATCCTTACCAAATATCGTCATAAGCTGCATCTCTGCATGAACTATCCTACAACAATATTGCTGGAGTGACTGTGAGGACTGGTAGTTTTTTTATAACATCTAATAAATCCCCATTTCCATTTTCTAACTAATTTCCAATTTTAATTCCCTCAAGAACCCTTACAAAAGATCGTATGTGTGGAATACACCTCAACATTATAATATCAGTGACTGCAGGTACTGGTGATTATTAATAACATGCAATTCATTCCCAATTCCCTAATTTCTAATCTCAATGACATCACAAATCCTTACCAAATATCGTCATAAGCTGCATCTCTGCATGAACTATCCTACAACAATATTGCTGGAGTGACTGTGAGAACTGGTATTTTTTATAACATCCAATAAATTCCCAATTCGCATCTCTAACTTATTTCTAATTTTAATTCCCTCAAGATCCCTTACCAAAGATCGTATGTGTGAAATCCACCTCAACAATATTATCCGAGTGACTGGAGATACTGGTAATTATTAATAACATGCAATTCATTCCCAATTCCCTAATATCTAATCTCAATGACATCACCAATCCTTACCAAATATCGTCATAAGCTGCATCTCTGCATAACCTATCCTACAACAATATTGCTGGAGTGACTGTGAGGACTGGTAGTTTTTATAACATCTAATAAATCCCCATTTCCATTTTCTAACTAATTTCCAATTTTAATTCCCTCAAGAACCCTTACAAAAGATCGTATGTGTGGAATACACCTCAACATTATAATATCAGTGACTGCAGGTACTGGTGATTATTAATAACATGCAATTCATTCCCAATTCCCTAATTTCTAATCTCAATGACATCACAAATCCGTACCAAATATCGTCATAAGCTGCATCTCTGCATGAACTATCCTACAACAATATTGCTGGAGTGACTGTGAGAACTGGTATTTTTTATAACATCCAATAAATTCCCAATTCGCATCTCTAACTTATTTCTAATTTTAATTCCCTCAAGATCCCTTACCAAAGATCGTATGTGTGGAATCCACCTCAACAATATTACCCGAGTGACTGGAGATACTGGTAATTATTAATAACATGTAATTCATTCCCAATTCCCATCTCTAATTTCTAATCTCAATGACATCACCAGTCCTTACCAAATATTGTCATAAGCTGCGTCCTTGAATCCTGGCCAGCGAGCGAAGTAACGAGGCACGTGTAGTTGCCACTCAGTTCCGTGGACAGCTGCGAAATCTTGAGCGCCCTGTACCTGGAATAGGCGTCCACTGTGTTCACTGTGTAATTGAGATCGAGTCTGCCATGGAGGATGCCGGAGGTGTGCCGGACGCCCAGTTCCGGTATCCACTGGTACACGGGCTCCAGGTTCTCCTCGAAGAACCACTTGACCACCAGCCGTATGTCGTTCTCATTGTACACGTACTCGCAGTCCAGTGTCACCGAGGTGGCTGTTCCGTTTTCGACCCATCGGGGAACTGACATTCGACGGATTTCAACTCCCAGGCACACTGAAAGAAAATATTCGAGATCTATTAGTATTGGAACTGAGTCGCTAAGTTGCTGGTAACTACGAAACTCTGCGTTGATGCAATTATATTTTACAGTTAGCCTGTATACAAATTAATTTATTTATCTGCTTAATCCTTTTATGACTGTTTTGACGTCTTTTGGTCTTACACTTCCTCTATTGGTTGATTTTTCGCTTTGTGGTCCTTTCTTGCTACATGAGGATTAACCCTCCTGATGGCTAATATTTGACTTAATAAATACCCTAAAGTAATAACGAACACATGCGTTTTCTGTTAATTTTTCGAATCGCACTCTGCCTTGATGTTTAATTTTATATGAAACTAAAATATGCCAATTTGGTAATCGAATCAATTTTTACTGCGTTTAAGTCAATTGCTTTAGGTGAAGCTATTCTAACACGAACATTTATGTTGTATCGTCAGCATGAGATTTTTCAGCTCAGTTTAAATCAAAATGCATTATTATAATTTATTTTTCTCATTTTAACGATAAATTTTATTTATACAAAGCCTCAGCCGAATGCACTTTGGATAATCTAGTGTTTATATGAAAATACTTTTATAGTAAATATATGTTAACCTCTTCAAGACTAATAAAGTTTTTAACAAATTATTCACAATATCTATTAAAAGCTATATTGTTATAAATGATGTCTGATAATACTAGTTGTAAGCTGTCATTTTTGCATTAAGTTTCGATGTGCTGGAATGTTCTGTTAATTGGAGAAACAACTTAAGTGTATCATAATTTAAATACTTTTACAGAGAAATAAGTTTTATTTGCAGAAAATTTTAACTAGAAGCTATGTTCTGAAAATGAATCGAAATAAACTAATATCTTATTAATATATAACTGACTAGTATTCCCTAAGCATAATTACCTTAAGTAATTCATGAACGTATTTAGTTAACTAAAATACTCCACTTTCGTATACAACTGATTCAAATTTCTCCAGAGGAATAAAATTATCATTCGAGGAAAGCTATCAGTTGCTGAAGAGAATCCACCAAAATAAATATTTTAAGGTGTAATTTTTAAAACCGACTACTTTATTTTTTAATTCAATGTACTTTTTTTAACAGAAACTTGTAATTTGTGAACAGTGTTTTACTTTCATGTCTGAATACAGTAAATAGCTCAATATGCCCTGACCTTCGGCTTACGAATCAATCTTATTTTTAATTTAGGTTTAATACAAACAGTAAAAATTCGATTCGAAACCATAAATAGCACAAACTGGCTTATAATAATACCACGTTATTATTTATTGTTCACAACATATTCCATCCTAATTCACTTAAAGTGTCCTAACAAATTTTCTACGTTTGTAGATTTTGCTCTTACTTGCCTAGGAAAGTTCAAGAGGAAACATTATTTCTTTAGAGCCTTTCAAAGAGTTATTGCAGTTTTGTATACATTATATACACTCATAAAAATTATTGTTATCAAAATATAAATTGTTCTAGTTGTAGTTGTAGATAGAACATCATGAGATCTTAAAGAATATAGAACATCATGTCACTTTCAATAATTTCACAGTTTATTGACTTTTATTGTGTTTCTAATTCTTTGAATAAATTTTTAATACGCTTACACATTTTTATTTTGTTACTAACAGAGATACGCAAATTGTTATTTTCTCGTTCTTTTTTTCTTTAAATTTCAATATAAATGACTTTTTAACGCTATTTCTTACTACTTGCTATTATTAAAAACTCACGGCAATTTAATTTTCAATTACATGGTTTCTGTAGCTAGAGAAAAATTGTTAAAGAAGTATAGAAGCTAATGCTTCGACTTTGTAAGATGAATTTTCCAGCCAGATTAGTCAAATTTCATAAACGATTAAATTTAATATTTTATGTCTTGTAATTCGATTGTTGATGTCGTATGCTGAAAACGGGATAGGCACCGCATTTTAAATTCATATCACAAACCTATTCATATTTAGTATTTGAAATTCGAGTGATGATGTTCGCAGATTTATCTCTTGGAATTCGATTGATGATGTCGTATACTGTATATGAGATAGCTACCGCATTTTAAATTCATATGTAAGAATTCATGTTTAAAACTTATTTATATTTGGTATATATTTTGTCTTGGAATTCGAGTGTTGATGTCGCGGATTTATGTCTTTTGGAATTAGATTGTTGATTTCGTATACTGTAAATGGGCTAGGTACAGCATTTTAAATTTATATATGAGAATTCATGTTTCAAACTCATTTATTTTTCTTAGAAATTTTAATTTGTAATGAGGTAGGTTGGTAGTTGAATTAATTTTACCACAAGGGGCTATTGGCGATAGTCCGGGTAATTTGGTAATTTTAGTTAACGTCGTACTAGAGCAACACAACGGGCTATTGAAGACGGTCCGGGATCAGTCTTTTAAGGGAAAGATCCGAGGACAACATCTCGTAATTTTGAACCACGGTCAGATGACGAAGCAACACCTGAGCTGGCACCCCACTCTCCAAACTTCCACGCCAACCCAACGTGAGCGACAGTCCGGGATCAATCCCTATGAGAACGTTGCAAAGATAGTCAGACGACACTATGGTCAGACGACATGGTCAAACACCCGAATCACGAGTCAACACTCCACTCTCCGAACCTCCACACCACGCCAACATGAGAACTATAGAGATCATGAAAAATTTAACCTCCACCAGCCCCAAGTACCCGACGGTGTTAGAGCGGATCGAGTTTCGAGCTTACAATCCTTCTGTTGCTAATCCGTTAATCTACGACCGAACTATCTTGTCCCATTCATATTATTGAAGCATGCTAAAAATTAAAACACGTAATATAAAAAAAGTCGGAAGAAGAAGAATTAAAGCATAAATAACCAAAGCCCAAAGCAATTTAAATGAATGTTCATGAATTAAAAAAAAAACAATTATTCTAAATAGCGTGGAAATTCTCCTCCAACAATAAACATAAATAAATTCAAACCTAATAAAAGGGCATTACGGTTACGAAACATTCTTTTTCACATCCCTCTCGAATCCGGACACATACACATGGATCCCAACAAAAAGCATCTGACAAACCCTTGTCAAATTTCCATCACTTCCCCTTTTTCTGTCACGTTCTCTGCGTTCAACAAAAATTTCTCCGATCATCCCGAACCGGCGATAAAATCTGATGTATGCAAAGAATGTAAATATACTCCCTCTAACGACGATGCAAGAAAAACGAGAATAAAAATCAAAACAACAGAAGTAATAGCTTTTCTTCCTCCGTTGTAATGGAAAGAAGGCAATAGGAATGCAAATGGATCTCCCAGAAGAAAACGTGTTTGACTTCTTATCAAAAAGGATTCCGAGTCGTAAATTCGCGGGTTTCATTTCGTTGTTTTTACTTCGGCAATTATTATGCAAATGGGAGAACAAATACCGGCGTAATCTTCGAGATGCACGTAAGGTTTTATGAATGAAAGAGATATAAAGTGTTTGGTGTTAAGTAATCAATGCAGATTTGAGAACTGGTTAGGAAAAAATGCCCTCACTTTAAACTTGAGGCTTGAGGTTAAATTAATGTATCTTGAATGTCTCTTTTCAATGCGAGGAATATCGCTTTTAAATTACTGAAACAAATTTTCTATGCTAATCTGAAATCATGAGGTTGCTTTTGATGTGTAATTTCGTTCTTGCATGTGAAATCTGAAAAATTCGAACTTTCTGGTAATCGTTAACTGGAGAATATTTATAAGTTCTTGATTCTCGAAAAGAACTTGATCTATATCAACTTTTATGCAAGTGAAACTTTTAATTAGTAGTGAATTTTAAACTATTAAGATAAGTTGGTAAAGTTAAATGGAGGGGGGGGGGTTCTTTCACAAATGTTTAGAATGGAAAATATTTAATCCTTAATATAAACAAATTATACAAAACATGTTATGGACTCTAATTTAATATTAATTTGCATCTACATCATGTTCAAGAATCTGACATATATATATATATATATATATTCAGTCTGAAAACAGAGTAAAAACTAACCACACAAGCGCGCTGATCGCTGCAAACACAGCATGGTAAGCAATATAATTTCTAACGTTTTAAATTATATTTGTGTATTATATATATAACTAGGGGGCCTGCCCCCTGCTCGCTAACGCTCGCCAACCCCCGGAGGATTGCTTCGCAATCCTCATTGGTTCGCTGCACTAACCTATGCTCGCTTCGCTCACCTCAATGAAGACATGTGTCCTAGCAGAAGGGATTGTTTACAAAATATGTTACCAAAAAAATGTTTTTCAAATCTAAATTTGCTGTATTACAGAAAAAATATATACTGTATCTCTAAAATCAGAATTCAAATGAAAACTTTGTGCAAATTTTGACTCGAAATGTGAGCGTTGCTTTGGAAATTGAATACCCAGCATGTTGTTTGTGTGTACATTTTCCCAGCACTCAAACGACCCACACTTTTTCATTGAGTTTGTTGCCGAAAGTTGCAGTGCAAGCGTCTTGTTGATCTATAATTGTTGGCCCTGAAAAGGACCGTTTTTTAAATGGCCCTGAAAAGATCCTCCGCTTTTTTTATTTCTATTATAAACTAACTGCAACAGCTCATTAAAATTCCTTTTTTCTTTCAATAAAATTTCATCCGATAACGCTATAAATTCAATCGATGCGCGAGACCGCGATAAACAAACAATTGTACAGTGTTGCCAAAACGCGATTACAAATAACGTCTTTTTTGCGTGCCACGTAAAAGAATTATATATATAGATTAGTGGGTTTGAGAATAAAGTATATAAAGTCGAATAGTCTAATATTTAAATTTCATCTTCTCTAGCCTAACAATATTATAATCATAGAACCATTCAAGCTTCTGAAAGCAAACTGAAGAGAAGATAAAATTTAAATATTAGACTATTCGACTTTATATTACATTATTCTCAAACTCACTCAAAGCTTTCTAGCACATTTTAATGGAACTCCACTGCATCCATGCTTAAACGAAGTCCACAAGGAAACCACACAATGTCCTAACCTTTCCCGTCCAACAAATCCTCTTCTCAGAGTATAACAAGTCATTTACATCTGAACAAAAGTAGCCGCTCAACTGACAATATCTCCCATCATCTCACTGTCTAAATGTGAACGAACTTATTTCGGATTCCTCAAGATTACGGAAATTCCCAAGATCAGAGTAACTGAATACACGCCCACACAATTTCGGAGACAGAAATCAGAATTTGATCCAGTGCCGCTAATTATATGTCCTTCAGTCGCAGCTATTGTTGACAAGGAACTCTGACAGCCTACGACGGAGAATGAGAGACTATTTCGAGTATCCATGGCCAACTCTACTGATTTTGCGAGTGGTCATATTCTTAGCAGTGTCAGGAAGAAACTTTGGTTTGGCGTATGAGAGGGATTTTCAGTGTCTACATATAAACAAGACAGAATAAAAACAGATTTTACATCCGCTCGCATTGTGCATATTGGGGTTATTTTAACCCTCCTGATGATTTATATCTGAGTCCAAAACTGCCCCTAGTGGCCAGTCGTTGAATAAAATCCTGTTCCAAATTGCCACCAAGGGACAGTTTATTTTGCATACTTGGATCTTCATTCCTCCTTGGTGCAATATGTGTAGATTTGTCTTGATGTGGTGTCTCGTATTGGCAAACCTGACCCTATCATGGACAATCGTCAAAACCACATTTTTTGGGAGTGTTAGAATTCAGTTCATTGTTATTTTGGTGATGTTTGGCATTAAACGTGCTGACCAATCAACCATCATATCAATTCGATTCAGAATTCATTCTTCGGAATTTTTATGGTTGATGTGCTAAAATCGTATTCGAAAATAAGCCAACTGATATCACATCTAGAATGCATATATAGAGTATGTTTCGCCACAGAAACACTACCTCCACCTTCATTTAGCTTTTTACAAAAACTCTCATATGACAGGTTGTTTCAATGCAAAGATAAATAAACTAAAAGTATCTCTAGTCAAAATGCAATTCTATTCACTAAGATCACAGTTCTTTCTAAATTTGAAACGTCATCTGGAGACTAAACATGGCAGTTTGGTAAATGAGACACATGTTTGGATCTGAAATTAAAAGAAATTTCAAACTCAAGAGAATTATTCTCTAATCTCTGTCGAACGAATGATATTTTTTATTTATATCGCTCCGCTATTTTATTTAAATACACTGAAAAAATGCGAAAACCTCACACAACTGTGAGTCTTTTCAACAACATTTTGGCAACCCCTTCAATTGCTCTGGAAATATATTTGATGAAAATAACTTATGCTGTTACTCATGCATATTATTACTTTATGCTTACTTCTATTAATAACTTATGTTTATTACTATTATTAACTTATGCTTATTATTTTAACTGATCAAAATTTAACATTATAGAAAATTAAAGGTAATTTGTTGAAAATTAAAGATAATTTATAGAAAATAAAAGATAATTTATAGAAAATTAAAGATCATTTATAGAAAAGTAAATATAATTTATAGAAAATGAATATAATTTTTAAAAAAGGAAAGGTAATTTATGAAAATGAAAGATAATTTATAGAAAAGTAAAGATAAATTTTGAAAACTAAAGATAATTTATAGAAAATTAAAGATACTTTTTGAAAATAAAAGATAATTTATAGAAAACTAAAGATACTTTTTGAAAATTAAAGATAATTTATAGAAAACTAAAGATAATTTTTGAAAATTAAAGATAATTTATAGAAAATTAAAGATAATTTATCGATAATTAAAGATAGTTTTTGAAATTAAAGATAATTTATAGAAAATTAAAAATAATTTATCGAAAATTAAAAGTAATTCTTGAAAATTAAAGATAATTAAACGAAAATTAAAGATAATTTATAGAAAGTTAAACAGAATTTTCATATTTGGTATAATGAATCTGTTGACTTTAAATGGCGTATATCATTTTGTCTATTGTGGTGAAGATGCGTTACTGGGTAGATATATACCTATCGTAATTTGAATCACACTGGAGCAACACAATGAGCCCTTGGCTACGGTCTTGTATCAAACCCGAAGGAAAAGAAAGGATGACACCACGTAATTTTGAACCATGGTCGTACGACGTCACACCTAAGCTGGTATCTCACTCTCCAAACTTCCACAACACACCAACGTGGATACGATACTGGGAAATTTCTATTTGGTAAGCTATTTGGTACTAATTCTAGTAACTATCTCGTGTTTTTTTCATTTTTAGCTTTTGGTGTGGCAGCCCCTTTAAATTTCCAATACAATTTAACACTTGGCCACAAAGCATCCTTTATAAGGCATCTTTGCCGCTATATTTCGTTTTTTATTTGTGGACAAATTTGACAAGCTTACTTTGAAATTATGTATAAACTTGCCGCTGTTTGATACAATTAAAGACTATTTAATAGGAGTTGATTCTTACCGATAGCATGGCAAATTATAGGACAATATTCTTACACCATTACTTCAATTTTACAGTAAGCAATAAATTATATAGATAGTCAGTCAAGCGTTCTAACAGTTCTCGTTTCACTCTGACATCTGAACGGAAATACCAAAATCAAACCGTCGCTTTTAGGGGGAGGGGAATGCAAATCCAGAAGAAAAAGGAAGATATCGGATTTTGTCAAGTAGAGAGAATACAAAACGTCACAAACAGACTCAAAAGAGAAAGATTCTGAAAATAAAGGAAATTGAAATCTATCACAAGCACTGAGTTCATTGGGAAACTGGTTTAAGCTTCTTTCTTCGAAGAACTTAATTTGCATACTGTCCTGCATAATCGTTGTATTTTTTATACAAAAAGGGAACTAAATCTGCAAATTGCAAGATGAAATTGCTGGCACAGGATGTGTAGGGAACTATTGAAACAATTTCTTCGGGAGATAAAGTGAACAACTATTATATACATACAGTACTTAAACCTGATATTCTTTGGCAATCTATGCTGATATATCTATAACACGCCTCCCCTCTTAAAACATGCAGAATTATTCAGAATCTATCTCGAATCAGGATATATTTGTAGAGAAATAGTTGAAATGTTAGAAAATGTAATTTAAATTCATATTTTTGAGGCGCAGTTTGTGCAATCTTTACAGTAGAATAAATTTCAGAATTGTTTTAATATATTTCTCATGAAAATGACAAGTAAAAAACTTGATCTTGATGAACAGTTGTTGAAACAAAATAGTAACTAATACCATTTTTGCATTGAATTGTTATTCAAATGCTAAAAATTTAATTTTTGAAAGGTAAATGGAGAATTTTTATCCATTGAACCAATAACCATGTCTCTCGAAATCGCATATATAAGCTTTGACAATTCAACTTTTATCACTTTTACAAAGCTCTAGGATTATCTTATGTAACCGAAATAAGGAAAAGGCACGTAAAGGAACATCCTTTTAGAGAAACCAAAGTAAATTTAAGGAACCATTAAAAAGAACGAGAGAATGCCATTGATATCTCTTATACCCAGTATTTTATTTAACGTTATTGGTTTCGTTAGACTGCTTTTAGAGCGGATAGTTTTGATTTTTGAAGTATAAATATAAATGGAGGAATTGTTTTTGTGGTAGAACCTGCTTCCTGCATCTAATCCTAAGTATCACTTGGCTTGATGTTCGAATACTATATCCTTATTATCGTTAGAGTCTATAGAAATTCTAAAGGATTAATTATGAATTGATATTAGGATTAGTTGTTCAAAACCAAACTTCACCAAAATGGTAATAATCTACTTTTTAAGGTAACCAAGATATCTATCACGCGATATCCATTTGAGTAATAGAAAGTAATATCTGTCTTTCGTCTGGTTAGCTAGTTTGCATAGAAAATACTTCCTAAATTGCTTTTTATAATAAGTTTATGAATCATCAACAAAATATCCTAATTACTTTTTATCTAAAAAGAGTACAATTGTGTAGCGCTGTGCCCACCGAAATAATTTTTTTTCTGCAATGTACACATCCAGAAGAGAAATTATTCTAATCATACTATTATATTTATTTTTAATCAGTTCTGGGAAAGAATCTGAGAAATGAAAATAACTAAATATGTATGTGTTATTGTTTGATTAGAATGGCATTTGTTGAATGCGTCTCTCATAGAATTAGGCTATTTTCTCTTTTTGAACATTTTCTGATATTTTAGATTATGACTTATATGCTACCTTTATTGGTTTTCAAGGTAGAAACCCCTTGGTTTCTTAGAGACAAGAAAACAACAAGATGTATCTAGCAAAACTAGCTTCGAAAACATTTTTATTAAAATAAAAAGGTAACAAAATATTCATAAGCATTCAGTACGATTTCTGATAAATGCAGCATAATATTTTATACACAATACACAAAATGATTACATAACCACATCTATTGGTCGAAAGAATCCATGGATTTTTTTTAATCTTTAGAAATACACTATTGGTCCGTTTCTTAGAATGTAGTCCTTAAGAACAATTCCATTAGTCCTTTTCTTAGACTAGAATGCTTTAAAACTATTATGTTGTATCCTTCATTAGAATAGAATCTTTGGAACGATTCCATGTGTCCTTTTCTTAAAATAGAAACTATTAGAACGATTATGTTGGTTTCTTCATTCATTCAAAGCGTGCGTGAAATAGCGGCAAAATTTCAGAACCTTTAATGCATATGTTTACAATCGTAACTAATTGTTTTGACAGACTATACGATAGTCAGCTTAAATAGTTAATATAGCATCAACACGTAATGTTTTTTTACCTTATTTGCAGACACTTAAGGTACTATTCCTTGGCTACTACAAGGCCAGAAGCGTTGGTCATTTGTGTAGGACCACCCAATGGGCGGCCATCATTGCCCCTAACATAGGACAGCACTATTTATATCCATGCCCTTACCCCGTATTCAAACTAGGAATCTTCCGATCCAGAAGCCACAATGTAAGATATATTTTTCTGTAAAGCTAAATATAGAGGCGCCACCATTTTGGAAGCCTTATTCATAAGTTGCGCCGTATCTTGGCATGAATCTCGAATGCACTTTTATGCTGTCACTTTTGGTAAAAAATGACATCAAACACCGCCATATCTGTGATAAATCAGTTTAGTTCTCAAACGTAATAATTTTGCCCTTCTGTTGCTTATGTTTATATTAGGATGACCTATCCATAAAAATATTCAAAGTAAATTTTTCCTCCTCTTGATAGTAACCCCCCTGGTGGGTCTCGACGAGGTATTTCATCTTTAGCAAAACTGACCAGATCTTGATGGGAGAGATATCTAGTCATTGGATGAAAACTAACCAGATCATCTTAATTTCGTAGTAATCGAAAAATTTGCAATATCTTGATAACGAGATATCTTGACTTTAGCAAAATTGGTAGGTAGGTAAATTATTAACGCACACTATAGCAACACAATGGGATTTTCCCGACGGTCCGGCATCAATTCCGATTGAAAAGATCAGAGGACAACACTTCTTAATTTTGAACCACTGTCAGATGACGAGGTCAACACCATCACACTCTCCGACGACGAGGTAACACTTGAGCTGGCATCCCACTCACCAAACTTCTACACTATGCCAATGTGAGGACATTTGAGGCCACGAAGGTTTTAAGGTGCACCAGCTCCCGTATATACGAAGGTTTTCGGTTGGACTGTTTGGAATTCGTATCTCTCAGGTTTCTAATCCGTTACTCTACCAACTGGGCTACCGCGCCTCATAGCAAAATTGGTAAGATATTGGTCGGAAGGTTATTTCGTCGATTTGGCATACAAAGTATCGTTTTCTTTGTTAAAAATGTAGATTGAATAACTTTTAATACATATTTGATTTGTATGATGGTAGGTACCAACAACACAGAAATAAATAAAATAAGTTCTTAACCAGAAGCGCGTTTGTCTCGGTAGTTTGCGCGTGTATCTTTTAGTTTACATCTGACATCCTCTCGTATCCAAAGCAAAGTACCTACATATACTCCACTTTTGACAAAAATCTATATAAATACAAACGCATCGTTGTAGAACTTAGTCTCCAACAGACATCTTCAATGGATCGTCGGAACGAATTATTCTGCTCCAGTACAGCACGACAAAAAAGCCAGTCGTTCGAAAAATAGAGTCTTTCCGAATCCAACAACGTTTAGAGAGCCATTAGAGAACGAACCGGCAATTTAATGGCCCGGTCCTCCGAACGTCAAAACAATCTCTGTCGCTTAATGTCCTGTAAAAGGGGAAAGATCTGAAGTTATTTTGTCAGGCGACTGACACTTCAAATTATCCCGTTAGACTCCCAGGGTACATTTGAGGAGCTTATAACAGAACGTCTCTGCAACAAATTGAGTGGATATCTGGATATTCCATACCCTGAGGAATCGAGGGATTCTGCTTTTAGGGATTTCCAAGCAAAGCGCTTTGCCACTCTTTCATTGCCCCGATCTCATTACAAATGGGCGAAACGCAACCGCTAATGTAAATTGAAGTCGTCCTGGAAAAGGAAAGTTCCTCTGCCTTCTATTTCGACATTAAAAGGGTAGAAATGTATAACGGCTTTCCATAGACTCGTTTTCTCTTTTGAAGATGCTGATTGAATTACTTTTACTGCAACTTTGCTTTGTGGGAGGGTTTTTTTTTTGTTGTTGTTTACTCACCTCGAACGCCTCGGGCCAGTTGGCTGGAACATGTAATTCGATTGCATCGCAAGCGTTAATAATGTTGGAATGCCAAATCGTTTAATAACAAAACAAAATGCTTCTAAAGCTGTATGATATGAGCTTCTCCCGTATTTATAGCAATTATTAAATTATTGCTAAAAATAAAAGCTTTCAGTTCAACAAATGTGCTCTTGTTTAAAGTATCGTGTCTATGTAGCTATTGTCTACCAACGCTCTGATCGTTGGCTTAGAGGAGAAACTCATTAGCCAGCAGGATTTATTTTACTGAGCAGCTTTTTTAAAAGATTAAGTGCTGTAATTGAATCGGATTTATTTTACTATTGCATTTTCATTTTCATGGAATGTTCTAGAAGGAATATTCCATTTGGAATGCTCTAGATAGATCACACAGGAATATGTCCAAGCGTTGCCAGTTGTAGTCGAAGCGACTTTATTTAACTATTGTATTTTCATCTTATAGGAGATGCTCTAGATAGAATATTTCAGATGGAATGTTCTAGATAGAATGTTCTAGAATGACTACACAAGTATGTGTTACAAATGAGTGGCAAACAATATTTTTTTGTATTCAAAACAGTGTTACTCGTTTTATAAAAGTTGCAGTTAAGGAATATTCAATAAATCATAACAATAACCATTAGCTTTTAAGTAAAAAGTATAATTTATAGGCCTTTTAAATCAGTGCTAAACATCGTTTGAACAGATTACAACATTTAAATATATTTCTTGTTATCGTGAATATAAACATTTAGTGTATCCAAAAAAATGTCAGTTTGTGCGTTTTTGATCGAAGCCGACGTTCTATCAATGAGATTATTTTCCAGAGTAAACTTAAGCAAAAGTCACCGAAAATAAAGGCCACTTTCAGCTTCAAATTACTTGGAGAAATGTCATCGGCATCTGGCGATATGGCATTTATTTTTACCTAAAGAATCTGTTGAAATTGAATTAGTTAGAAAAGAAACTACATGAGTCCAAACAATTTTGAAACTGCTTTTATTGTATAAATAGCCTATTCTAGTTTCGGTGTGTAACGCAGGCCTCGAAATAGATTTTTTATTACAGGTGCACCTTGTGCACCTAAGTTTTTAAATTAGTTGCACAGATCATATTTTAGGAGCACATTTAAACAAAACGTAATATAATAGCATTAATGTAATATAAACTACATTATTAGTTGGGTATGTTTAGATATGTTAGTGGTAGATGGTAAATAAAAATATTGGTAATATAAATATATTAATATAAAATGTAATTAAAATTTAAAATATAATTGATGGCAAATATAAATTATCCGGCAAACGGCTGTCACGACAGTCGCTTCAACAGAACCTTCTGGAAAATGTTTCGATCATCGGAAAGTTCTGGTGGCAGTGGCACAAGTAAACCTTCCTCCTGTATAAACCCGTTACGGCCCAGCGATTTTGTTTTCGCGTAGTGTGTATTTAGGAATTTTAATTACGTTCTTTTAGAGCGAGAGAGGTCGATACTAATATTTTGTACAAACATCAAAATAACATAAAACCCACCCTTTTTTTAACGTTAGGTGCACAATTTTATTTTCATGTACACAGTGCACCTGTGCACCCGGGTATTTCGAGCCCTGGTGTAACGCATTAAGAAATCATATTACTCCGGGGCCTCATTTAGTAAATAAAGAGGCATGAAAAGTTCGTTACATACTGAAACCAAATAGGGGAAGTCACCACTGATTTAAGTTCCTCTATTCACCAATTCCATTGCATTCTAGCAATATTTCATGTAGTGCCACAAGTTACTAAAGATGTTGTCAAAACTGAAGTGCTATCAGTGTTTAGCAGTACAAAATAAGTACATCTCATAGACATGGTTGCTAGATAAGACGTATTTCGTATGTTATCAATGCACTTGTTTTACTTTTTCAAACCTAATTATTACATCAACAATACAATTATTTCTCTAGATATAGCAATAGGAAAATATTAACTGGATAAAATTTTTTTTATAGAGTCCGTAAATAGATGGAAATCAAGTACTCATGATTCTTATAATTTACAGGCATTTTTTAAGACAAACAAGAAAAAGAAAAATCAGAGCATTCTGACTAAAATAATTATGTCTATGGTCATAAAATAACCAAAACAATTGAATAAAATAATTGGTACAATACATAAATAATAATGCTCTGTTAGGAAAATATCATTCGCAGTCCGTATAAAGTTTAAGAAAGTTTCTCTTGGTTTAAGGAAAATGATTTAACTAGCTTGAAAGCTCCAATTCCATTTAGCTGAAGATTACTGTAATTCTTGATTCAGTAGGGATAATAATTCTCTATGAAGACATAGAAATCATATAAATGTTAATCTCACACTAAAAGGTTTTCGAGCTGAACCAATTTCTTGTTGATTTTAATTCGTTCATATTTTGCTAAACGACCATGGTTAAGTAAACAGTGCGAGGTCGAATACTTTTGTTGTACAAACTGTATTTTTTTAAATGTTCATTTGTTCATGTTCATCGGAAAGTTTAAGTGTATTTTTAAGGATGTATTTTATAGTATAAGTTAAAGTTTTACCGCATAAAATCTAAAATTATTTAAAATACAACGTAACCTAAAAAATCAGACACACAAAGTATTAGACCACCTACCTTAAAAAGTACACGCGTTCAACAAAAACGTAAAAATCAATAACTGTACATTTTTTTAAATTTTTCTTATATTTTATATTGTTCTAAGAACAAGAATGCCATTGTCTGACATACACACTAGATCTTTGGTCAAATTAGACTAATTTCATTGCATTCACTTAAAGATAGATTTCAATAGATTTCACTATTTTTTTATTTTATGTGTGTGTGTGTGTGTGTGTGTGTGTGTGTGTGTGTGTGTGTGTGTGTGTGTGTGTGTGTGTGTGTGTGTGTGTGTGTAACAAAAATTTTATAAATCATATATTGAAAAATATTTTTAGCAAACCAATTACCAAATAATTATATTTATTCGAACCCAAAATAGAAAATTAGTGATTTTATGGGGTAAAATTTCAAATCATGATTTAACTACAGCCTTTTAAATTCACAAAATCAGTAAAATAAGCGTGATGTAAACCAAATAACTTTGTGACCCACTCTACGTCTATACCGTTATGTAAATTCAGCAACCAAACCAAGAGGCAATCTATAGCTTACACGAAGAAAGCTTAAACCATACATTTTGTTTAATTAAAAAGGAAAAAGGTACAACGATTCCTTTTATAATCTTTGACCATCCAAAATGTGTTACATTTTATGGCATCAGAAAAAACACTGAATTTATACGGAACCCTCAATATCCTTCCGTTATTGGTTCCTTTTTTTCAATAAGCTATTGTTATTGGCAGTCCTAATAAAGACCCGTTTGGATTCAGCCTATGACAACAATGTCTTTCCCATTTCTTTGCCTTGCGAGCATAAAGAGACGAACGCTTGTTTAGGCCTAGAGGAAAATGATTCTGCAGGGGGGAAATGTAACGACGTTTATGTAGCAATTACTATAGGGAGAGGCGAACTAATAAAAGCGGGGTGGTGTGTTTGACAGCAGGCAATTGACCCCAGGAAAAAGCTATCAGCGAAGGCAAGGGAAACAATTCGTCTTGCTGCAGCGCTAATTGTGTCCAACAGGCGGTCTGGAAACCATCTCTTAATAGCTTTGTGGGAAACTTTGGAATTAGTTAGACTGAGGTGACAAAAAGGGACAACATATATAATCATAAATGTTCACACTTGGTAATATATTTAAAGTTCCGTATTAGTATCCATATAGCAGCAGGCTAACCAATCTCATTGAAGTTATATATATATATATATATATATATATATATATATATATATATATATATATATATATATATATATATATATATTGCCGACCAACCGGTCTAGTGGTTAAGGTGTTGGCCTCTGGATCGGAAGGTTCCGGGGTCAGGGCATGGATGTAAATTGTGTTGTCCTTTGTTAGGAAGCGATGATGGTCCTCCCACTGGGTGCTCCTTCACAAGAGACCATCACTTCTGGCCTTGTAGTGGCCAATGACTATGTGCATTTGTGCCCGCCATTAGAAAAAAATATATATATATATATATATATATATATATATAGTCAGTACCGTTTATATGGTCGGGTTTTTTTTAACCTCACAATAAAGTTTATGTTTTTTTTTTGAAAAATAATAAATGTTGTAACATTTTTTGTGGCGGGGAGCAAAACAGGAAATGGCCAGAAAAAAGTCTTTGCGACACCGGAGAGGACCTGAATTTACGCCTTTACTTCCCTCACCTTTCCCTCATTTCTCTTTTGCTTTGAATCATCGTCGGCGTTACCCACCCTAAAGCACAACAGGTGGACATCTGTCTGTTTATTGGTTAAAGTTATATCTTCCCTGTTTGAAAAGTACTTTGAAATTGAGACGAAAAGAGTAAAACAATTTTTTGGATCATACGTGATGAAGAAGAACGTTCGTTTATGATACAAAAATTTTATTTGGTTGTTTTAGTCTGCTGACAAATCGTTCCTCTGCGCAAAATAAAAACAAAACCGAAAAAAAGGAATTTAAAATCTGCTTTCTTATATGCTGTTGTCATTCCAAAGATAAAAATAATAATTAAATTCGATTAATTTATTTTACAATGTTCTAGATTGAATTTTAAAATTTGCTGCGTCCCAAAAATTACAAAAAAATTGGACTACCTGAGTGCCAAATCCCATTATTGTAAATGCCGTAGATTCGTCACGACTGTGATAACGAAAAACAAACACTTCCTTTTATAATAGTAGAGATAAGCGCATTGAATATGGATACGTACGTATACGTACTGTACTAAAATTGGTAAGGTAAGCTAATAAATTTCATTAAAAAATATTACCTATTTCTTACTGTAATTTTTATTTCGCGAATTAATTTAAAAAATATTTTTTAAAGTTTAATAATTTGTTTATGAACACTATATTCTGATAGGTGAATTTTATCCTGCCATTATTAAATAGTGTAGTATTGTTCCGCATATATGGTCACCCCGCTTATATGGTCTGTTTCTTCTGGACCGCTGAGCTGACCATATAACCTATATTGACTGTACCAATAACTTTTATTTATATATTACTGTTGTTTCAGGTTTAATGCAAATGTTTGACTGTTTTCGACTCCAGTAGTGCCAAATTTACCAAATTTACTGCAGCATCGCCTCACTATCGTAAACTTTTCAGATACCAAATTTTTATTTTGCAGTATTCATCTCTCCGTATCTTTCAAAGTCTCGATACCAAATTTTATTCCAATCCGTTTATTCGATTTAGCTACAGATGCCTAAATTGAGAGTTACTTTCTTGTTGCATTGTACATATGAATGAAATAATGCTAAAAGTAACTCTTTGAAATATAATTATCACCAGAATGAAATTCTTTTACGTTCCAGAAAACCTCCTCCTTTGTAATTCGCGAGTTTGTATCAATGACATAGCATCTGGTTCCCCAATACATAACTTTCACCACTTTCACCTTAATACCTTTCCTACCTCGCTAATCATAGCTTCAAGCAGACCCGTGCTCGCGTGGGTTTCTCATTTACTAATCACCGATACATTCTACCACAACACTTGAAAATGGTTTTCATTTTTATCTCGCAGAATGTGAAACTCCAATTTTCAAAAAGGGAATACAAAGTGATCCGGGCAACTATAGACCAGTAAGTCTAACATCAGTAATTTGCAAAATATTTTAATTTCTGTTAAAAAAGCATATAATGTTATACTTGGAGGAGGGGGACTGTTATTAGATAATCAGTATGGGTTTAGGAAGGGCAGATCCTGCTAAACAAACCGTTTGAAGTTCTACGAAAAAATTACTAAGGAGCTGGATGATAAGAGCAGTGTAGATATCATGTACATAGATTTTCAAGAGGCATTACTGTTTAAATTTTAATGAAAAAGCTAATAGGTTATTAGGGTATATTAAAAAGTCTGTAACTTTAAGGGATAAGAATATAATCTTGCCGTTATATAAGGGCTTAGTAAGACAACATCTAGAATATGCTGTACCTTTCTAGGCTCCATATATGAGAAAGGATATAGAATTAATTAAAAGGGTTCAGCACAGAGCTACAAAAATAATAAATGGGATAGAAAATCTCGACTATAATGAACGTTTAAGTAAGCTAATCATGTATACACTGGAAATAAGAGGAAGGAGGGGGGATTTGATTCAGTTTTCAAGTTGGTAAAACAAGTGGGGACACAGAGAGCTTAAATTTCAATAGGGATAACAGAACAAGGTGCCATGGGTATTAATTGAATAAGACACATTTTGATCGGGATTTAAGGAAAAACTACTACTTTAATAGGGTAATAGACAAATGAAACGCGTTGCCAGAAAATATAGTTAATTCAAAGGGAGTATACGAATTTAAGATACAATTGGATAGTCAGTGGGAATTGGGGAATTCATAAACAAATGACCAGCCTTGTTGGGCTTGAGCCTGTAGCTGGTCGTCAATATTTTTATTTGTATTTGAGATTATGAGCACTGAGATAATGATCTTTCTGAATAAATACCCAAATCCAATAACCTTCCTCTAAATATTTAGCCCATAGCAAACTAATTTTGAACTATTTATTAATTTAATGAGAATAATTTTAAATTATAGAAGCTCAGAGATGTTCCAAACATTATATGTACTGCGCAAAAACTTTCCACAAACTATATGATAAAACCTCAACTTTATTGAAGGTTTTAATGAAACATTTCCTGGAATTTTCAACTTCTCTTGAAAATATCTGTCCGTTATCCCTTTTCTGCTCTTTATATAATGATTTTACATTTTAATATCTTTTTTTGAGTAATTTTAGACACGACAATCTGTTAGAAGAACCTCGAAATAAACACATTTTATTTTTGTAATCGAAATGTAAAAATATCGAGAATGTCATACAGAATTATCCTTGAATTTGATCCCTTAATTATATATATTAATATTTTAACTGCTATGTTGTATTACAAATGGAGTTTCAAATATTACCGATTTAGTGATATTGAAAAATGTTTGCAATGGTACAAGTATAGGTTCCAATACAAAGTATTAGACATATATTTATTTTATTTTAAAAAGAACTCTATTAATCTCTTCATTCTCCTCACTACTTTGAAATACATACAGAAAACACAAAAACAACTGATTTTTCGCACCTACCTTATTAAAAATAAAAGTTAAACCTAACAGTTAAAAATTTATATTTTAACTGCTATGTTGTATTATAAATGGAGTTTCAAATATTACCGATTTAGTGTTATTGAAAAATGTTTGCAATGGTACAAGTATAGGTTCAAATGCAAAGTATTAGACACCTATGTATTTTATTTTAAAAAGAACTCTATTAATCTCTTCATCCTCCTCACTACTTTGAAATACATACAGAAAACACACAAACTTAACTGTTTTTTTGCACCTACCTTATTAAAAATAGTACTTTTGAAGAGTTCTCATTTTATATTCATAACTATATTTGTATTGGAATAAGAAGGACATTTTTTATTATTTCCAAGATTCAGGTACTTTGTGGATGTAAACCTAAACTGAGCTTAATTTGCGACAACAGGTAAATGTCTGTTGAGAGAATTCCAGTTTAAAGATAAAATTCAAAGTGTACGTAGTATTAAAAAAATTTATTATTATAGCAGTCTCTTAAAAGCACACATATTCCTTTTATTCTCCTTCCAGCTCTGAAGTCGTCTTTCTCGTCAACACTTAGGCAATAATTCACTGAATGCAGACAACTGGAACAGATAGAGTAGAAAAAGAGAATAAAAATGAAGCGCATTGTTACAAAAACCGAGAAACAAGACTATTATAAATTGAATTAAGTCAGACATTTTGTTTCGGAACGAGTTTTAACCCTCGGTTTTCCCATTTCCCTGTCGGCCCTGTGTAAATGATTCTGCGCGACGTTTTTTGCGCCATTGGTTGAAATGAAAGGAAGAGGGGCACAGTTACAGGGTGGAATAGAAATAATGCAATTGCAATTGCATCTCGAGAAGGAAGAGGGAGGTTTGCGAGGGTTGAGAGCCATTCGTGCATCCTTTCAGACAGATGTTCTAAATGAAATGTGTCAGCTGCTCACATTGATTTATTTTCTTTCCTCCACTTTTGACGCAGAAGTTGAAAGATGCCTTCGCTTCATTTGGGAGATTAGTCAGGGGATTCGGTGGTTAAATTATGGATGCGCGAACGAATAGATGATGCTCTTCGTAAAAAAAATTGCAATCCGTATGAAATAGGTAATCCCATTTCTTGACAGTTCATTTGGGAATAGAAATGTCCACTGGTGATTCTCCAGACGTGGCTGACGCAATGCGACTTTACCTTCCAAAAAATATATCATTCAATACGGAATCCCTACTTATAACTACTTTACTATAAGTTAATTTTAGCAGTGATTGCTAAGTTCACCTACTCCTTTCAGAAATGTAACAGTAATTGAGTGATTTCGATAGATATCGCCACAAGTTGACAGACTGTCGATTGCGTGTGAACTTTATTGTGAGCACGAGTCTGCTTCCGTATGCGTGATCTTGCGACTGTGGGATCGTGGCGGCTGGTAAAAGAAACGTTTCCACGAGAAGAGAACCGACAGCGACGTGTGGTAATAACTCAGGGTCGGCGTCCTACTCTTGTGCACCCCTATTTCCACCAGACACCTGGTGTTTGTGACAGACCCTGTGGGGATTTGATACCCCTTGAGTGTGGGAGGTATCATTGTGAAAAATAAGCGACGGGGATTACAGGAGAGATGTTGATGCACCGTAAAGGAAGGCAAAGGACTCGAGTGACTGAAGCAACAGCTCAAATAGCTCTCGACAGTTATATGGGGAAGTCAAACCCCGGGGATACAAAATTAGAAACTGTGAGAAGAGAAACTCGTTGTTTTTTCATGAACATTAGTTCATCGACTATCTAGTGTACATTCTGTAAACTGTTGATTTACTTGCTATTGAAAGCTTTTTAAGTTAAATAAATAACTTTACAAAGAAATCCACCTCCACTTTTGTATTATTGTGGTGCCCCAAACACCACACGACGGATGTTTGCAACCGTGGCCTGCCCTGTGTTGGTGTTGCCTTTTTCAGTAGAGTGTGAGGCCCCGTGTGAACAGAAGTTTGATTGGCAACGAAAAGTGAAACCTTGATAGAAATAGAAGCTGTGTTTCACAAGTTTCAGGCAGTTTTTGGAGAGAAGGTATTGTGGCCTCCACTTCACCGTGGATCATCCATCGAGATACATGCCAATTATTGTGGCGCTTTCTGATACAAGTCAATAAGCGACATCAGGTTTTTTGAAGTGTGTTCGTTCATAAATACGTCCGCGGGTCAACAATGTAGCAATGCATGTGAAAAACATTGCAATTCTGTCTACCAGAAGAACTATGTGATGGAGATGGGCTGCATTCGTATGTACTACTGTATTAATTTTTGTAGTGGTGAAAATTTCACTATAAATTAATTGTAACATATGAAGTTTTGCTTGTAAAGCACATGTAGGAGACTGACTTACGCAATAAAAAAATGTATTTTTTTATCGAAACAAATTTAATTAATGATATAAGGCCTCTAGGAAACATAGTTATGACTGCTTAGTTTCACTATAAAACAGTGATCTATGTTCCGAAACGTAAAAAATTAAGAACACAGTATTCAAGAAAGGAATTTTAGGTTGTGTAAGTGAGTGCGAAATATTAGAATGTTCAAAACATCACGACCTTATGGATTTATGGATAAAACAATACAATTTTTTACAAACTTGGCATTTTTTTCACAAGAACCCTAAAATTATTTCTGAGTATTTTAAAATCTAGAAGCCAACTTTCTTCTATTAACAGTGTTTGCAGCTGCACACGTATATCTTACTTTCGCTAGTTTGGTGTTAAATTACATTATAAGAAATTGTAATTTCAATGCATCTTGCAGTTTTGAATCAGGAAAGGCAATTTATAAACATGTTTTGAAGAAATGATCATTATTTCTCAAGTTACTACCGATTCCATTTATAATTCAACATCTATGTAATTACAACAACAATTTTAATGTGTCAAACTTCTCATATTAAAATAAGAATTGCTGAATAGTTTCCCTTAGTACAGAACATAGTAGTTTGTAGTTATAATATATATTTATTAAGAGCTCAAGTATTTTTACTTAAGGCATTCGAATCTGACATTTCATTAGAGCCATATCTATGCACGACAATTTGAATCCTTGCATCAAAAACTTGCAATAGATTGAGCTTAGCTATAATGATTCTCTCTTGCAGCGTAAGGGTAAATCGACATGTTTGTACACAATACAATAGAACAGGAATGGGTAATAATTTGTTTTATTGATTCAATTTAATTTAATTTTTCAGCAATCACGGGTTATATAGCATATGTACCTTGATCCTAAGTCTATTGTTAGCAAACTCGTTGTATAACAAAAACACATTTAGTTCTTACTTTTTCTCCTTGTTTCATTTTCACCTTCTATATTAGAATCTCATGTTCTTTAACAAGTTTTAATTTCAGTGGTACATCTAGTTTTAGTAAAAGTCAGTAGAAACTCGGTTGTTTGTTTTAATATCCGAACTAAAGACTTCAGTTTTAATGCATTTTGAACAAACAAACTCACCTTAAACATAATTACAGTTAAATGTATACAAAACAAATTTACATTGACTTTTATATAAATATCCGTTTTACTTTGGAATTTATGAAAACGTATGACAAACATTTGACGAAATAATTTCAAAATTTCAAAGATTTGTTGACATTTTTGATACATTTTAATTTATTAAAATATATTGTTACAAAAGAGAACATTTTAAAAATCACAATACAGAGAAGGAAAGTATAGTAAATGTATTATTAGCTAGTATTGTAACTTCGATTAGTTCTTGCGATTCCAATTAGAATCAGAGAATACAACATCGTAATGAATCAAATGAACAAAGTGAAAAACAATTCATCTCCTTTTGAATTGGTATTGGAAATTCTTTGTCGTTCTTTTTTGTATTACGTCTGCCCTGAGTCTCTTTAGAGATGAATATTTGTCTAATTGTGTATCGACTTTCCCGGCAGAACAAATACAAATGAAAAGCAAATCTCTTTTCAAAGACTACAGATAATGACGCTAACATTTGTTCTCAAGAATAATCTGATGCGCTTTGAAACAGAGGAAATAGAAAAAGAACTCTACATAACACAAATATTTTATTTCATTCCTTTCAGGAAGAGAGAGAAATATCTTAGTGTTTTTTAATTACTCTGTTTATTTCTCTCAGAATTGAAATGGTATTGACAAACACTCAGTTTACATTATCTTTGTGCTATGAGTTATGTCTTTGAGGTTTACATTTTGAGTTAACGTTTTAATTTAAATGAGCTTCCGGTTTAATTACTCTCTATTTTAGAGATGCAACATTCCAAAACAATAATCAACTTAAGTACTTGTTCGTATCTCTTACAACCAAACTATAAGCATATATTTAAAATTGAATTTCTTAGTTAAAAATTTAAGGGTATCTTGCTTGATTTCGAATCTATTTTTGATAAGTGTTAAATATCAAGATAAAAATAAATTGTTTAAGCGTATTTCCAAGCTTGTAATAGTGAGTTTAGTGTATCCATTGAACGAAACTTAAAATATTAATTTTCGTGTATCGCAGTTTCCATCGTATTAAACGTAAAAAAAACTACATGAAACACAAAAATTCTGAGAAATTATTAAATTAATTCTAAGCACCGACAAGATCTTCAGATAGAGATTTTAAGATTGCTTTTATTATTTCTATTACAGCTTTGCAATGCAAACTAACATTTTACTCAGGATAAGTTTATGCAAGTATTGCACATAACGTTATATGCTTTAAGAGAACCATGCATTTGACATCAGAAGTGGTTGAATAAAACAATTCAACAAGTTTAAATAGAAAGAAAATATAGATAGCATAACACGAATCGTCTCCGATATTTATTACATAACTAAACATTTAAAAATTGTCATAACTATCATTAATTGATGATTTCATAATAAATAGCTACGTTCTTGCAATGAGTATTCCGGTTCAACTATATTTTAATTATTCATTATCATCAATCAAAAAATATTCAATTATTTACCCATTTTTACTGTCGGTAAACATATTTCATTCTCATATATAGTTTTTACACTTAGAACAAATAATTTTAAATTCCTTACTGTTGTATACGCGTTTTAAATGTTTAATATAGCATTAAATTCATTTATTACTTTTAAATTCCTTAATTTATCTTTACTCCGGTTTTACTGTTTTTATTTGACATTGTGTCTGGCGTAAGTTTTGAAAAATTGACGGATATATAAAGTTCTGGAACTGACAAAAAATTATTAAATTTTAAAAATTACTGAATTTTAAAAATTAGTAAAATTATAATATTTTCTTAAAACGTAAAACTTTTGTGGTGAAACTTATTAAAAGTAAATAGCCAAAGACCTTTTACACTTGATAAGTTTCACATTTCACTAAAACAACTACTTTCCAACATAAAATTACTTTATATTCATAAATTAACGTAGGATTAACGCAGCGGGAGGATTTCATACATGTTTGTTCCAAAACGCTTAAAAAATCAAACCCATAAAACGCAACGCGAGCGAAAAGATAATAAACTTACTATGTCAGAACTCATAAGTAAGACAGATGCACAAGAAAACTAAACATTGTCATAACTAGTTTTGATGAAACATAAACTCCGCTCCGCAGACAAGAACTGTAGAATTTCGCATTTTTCATCCTATACAATTGTAACGAGCTACTGTTCGTGTTTCCACGTCTGCTCCACTAGGATAAAAGAAACAAGAAACCACAAAGGCAGCTCATTTTTGAGAAATATTTTCAACTCCCTTGAAGAAGAAAAAAAGAATAGAGTGATATACCTCTAAATTCTTTCACTCAAGTGTCATATTACTTTGTAAAAGGGGAATGTGGATGCTGAAGAAGAGTCCGAGGCTCTTGGAAAGTAATGTTAGAGGGCATAACTTTTTTTAGTGGTGACTCAGCAGGTTCTTTACTTAAAAGTGAGGTGCATATTTTAAATTGTATGTGAGGGAGTCTCATTTTTTCTCTTCTTTCTGTTTCTGCAAATTGTAGTGCGCTTTTAGGTAATTTCGGAGAAGCATTATTCCGTTTTTAGAATGAAATGTTATGCGTACTGCGATTTTTTCACAGAATACTACCAGTGCTCTTAGCCAAAGTATTGTGTTGAGTTGTTAGATACCTTCAATACCCTTATATTAAAGGTAAATATTGTCTTTTAGTGAATATCATTGTCATTTTATTACTTTTGGCACTGAAGATCTTTTCTAAAAATAGATCACCTTACAACATTCAATTTCTATGATTTTCTTACACTCGGTTAGATTATTTCTCCTTGAGACATAAATTCATTATTATTCATTCGAGACATCATTATTGTCTTACAGTCAGTGCCTCAGTGGGTTTGCGCACACATGCGAGTTATATGCCTATTCACGACTGTTTTCTAACACATCTAGACCAAATCTGACCCGTGGGCCTTAACCCAACCAACCAAAGTTAAGTTGGCATATTCGTGGATTAACAGCGGGAGGATTACGAAACTTTATCCAAAAAATGATCGTTCTGTACATGGGAACAGGCGCACGTGAATCTGCAGTGACCACGAATTCCCTCACTTTGACATGGAGTAGAAGTTTGGAGAGTGAGGTGATAGCTTTGGTGTTGACTTTGTCTTGAGATTGTTCCAAATTATATGGTATTGTTCTCGGATCTTTCCATTTCGTACTAATCTCGAACCGTCACCAACAGCACGTTCTGTCGTTCTTTCAAGTGTGACGAAAATACAACTACCTATGGCCCAGCAAACCAAGACTTGCGATTTATAAAACAGATCAAATCCATCAAACACCCCAAAACGTTTAAATTTCACGAAATGTAATCTCACGATAGTGTAGGATTGGTTTCCGCCTAAACCTCTCTCGCCCAATAGGAGTTCCCTCCTAAAGCACCCTCTATGTACATCAGTTACTTCCTTATAGATAGCTGCTAAGATGTCACGCTGATAAGATGTGCTAAGATGTAACTCAGATGTTATTTAATGTTTTCCTTTACTTTAAATGTTTGTCCCAACCGTGTAACTGTCCTCAATGTACCAATAAACGTTAATGAATATCTAATATAGTGTTCTGCTTGAACATTTCTGCAATAGTAAATGCTAAATTTATTGTTATAAACAATTATATTTATGTTCCGATTCCAATAAACAGTATTATTTAAGGTGCACACTGAGATGAATTCGGATCTCATATACATCCTTAGATTTCGAAACAGTAGCATATTCTACTCCCGTCCTAAAATCACGCTTCAACTAGGATCGATCAAATAAAAATTGATCATTCCTTCCCGATATTGTGTCCACCATACATTGTATTTCTGGCTGTGGCATACACGCCGCCAGGCGCAATTGAAGCCCAGCTTCGACGTGGGGTGGAGCAATTAATACATGTTGTTCCGAGTTGGAATCGCACGTCCTTTAAATGAGAATCGTTAATTAAATCCGATCATTCATCTTACCACTCTCACACGCTCGGACACCTACAGCCCTCATTCCACCCAGAGCCCACCGCTCCCCCAACCAACTCTAAAACAGCAATTAAATCGGTGTGAACCCTGATTAACTCGCGGCTTCAAGAACGGCTGGAGTTCTTATGCACCCCGATATCCCCCCTCCCATTCTGTGAAATGTAATTATAATTATTTTCAGCAACTGCGTCTCGCCCTGGAATCGCTCAGTAATGAGCGTACTTGAAATATCATTACATTCGTGCATAGTTCTTTTTTATTTGGATTATCTTCTAGGGTTTAAGCGATGGGAGCCATATTCTGACTATTCTTGTAGTTAATTCGTCGTCGGTCATGCTATAGGCATTTTTCTCGCGTTTGTATAAAAAATAGAGCCATTTGTTAATAACTTGAGAATAGCTGCTGTTGTTTTATTAGGAGTGGGATTTCACAAGAATGTTCAAATAAATCTTGCGTGTAAGATAAGTAAGCTGTAGAAAATAGATTGATCTCAGGCTCGGAGAACAGATACTACCCTTCGAATAGGTTTGCTAGTTGCACTGACCAAATATGGCTCAGACGAGTTACGCCCCTTCGAATAGATTTAATTACCCTCCTATAAACCAGATGGGGATCTCCAAAAGGATCTCCAACTCCTCCTTTAACATCCTCGCTGGTCAGACACGATCCTTATAAAAAAGTACACTATAAGTACAGTATAACACTATCCAAAATCAGAGGCGTGGCACATGTGATGCACCACTGGCTATAGATGATAGAGGCGATCGAAGGCTACGGAGATGCGTTCGGGCGAATAGACGTACAACTGTTGAGCAACTGACCGCCCAGATCAGTCAAGGGGCTACCAAGAGTGTATCCTCAACAACGGTTCAGCGAACATTGCTGCGCATAGGCCTCCGCAGCAGACGCCTGGTTAATGCACCTATGCTGACTGCTGTTCATCGGCGACGAAGGCTGAAATTTGCACGCCAGTACCGCAACTGGACGTCCACAGAGCGACAGGTGGCTTTTTCCGATGAATCACGTTTTATGCTCCATCGGACAGATGGACGTTGGCGTATACGGTGTGAAACGTCTGAAAGCAAACACCCTGCAACAATTGGCGGAAGGGTCCAGTCTGGAGGAGGGAGCATTATGGTTTGGGGAATTTATTCCTGGAATTCACTGGGTGAACACCTTCTGAAACCTAATTGACTTTATTCTTGCACGCCTCTCATATATATATATATATATATATATATATATATATATATATATATATATATATATATATATATATATATATATATACCTTTCCTTTTTGGGATTGATCATGAAACGTAGCCAATATCCCGAAGTATTTCTACATTGGGACGTAAATATAGCTATCTACCCTCATCTTCATTTCATGCGGTGGCGAATTGTCAATGTAAATGTTATATGATGGTTCTGAGGATTTACAATGTGGATTATAGAGCATTTTCTGGTTGGTTCTTGCAAAAATAGTAGTTTCGATGCACTTCGTAGTCTTCGGGTAATTTCTTCGTTATATCTGTATGGATCTAACTAACATCTTTGTTTAATGGCCTGAATATAGCTCCGTATTTCATCTCTTCATAGTTTTAACAGACAAGACAATGGTGTGGTCCGCAAAAACTCAAAAATTTCTTTGCAAGTCGAATTTGGGAGACTAAAAAGGGGTAAAGAAAATAAAATCGGTTTATATCTTCCTGTCGCTCATGTGCTCTAAATTTTGTCGAAATTTGGAAAAAATCACATTTTTACGATAGTTTTTGACATTTTTAAATTAGCCTCTTCCCGAATGTAATAACTCAAATTCTTATGTATTAGAACAGAAAAGAATGTTAAAATATCATTTAAATCCATCAACATCTTCCGGTCGCGCATTGCCTTCAAAGTTAATGAAATTTTGAAAAAAAAATACAAATAATGGTAGATTACAGTTTAAGGGAAAAAAATACTAACAACTTGCAACCACTAACAGCTCACTTCTAGTAAAGATAGCGATACCGACCCAGATTTTAAAGTGCCAGAAAAACTTTCCTCTAATAATTGGCAGATGAGAATTCAGTTTAAATCTACTGTATTACTCAGCGATCGTTATGGAGTCTCTGATCGCTCCACCGTTGCAATCACATCAACTGCTTTGCACGATGTTGGATTAACTACAGATTCTGACGTCTCCTATGTTATAGACAAAAAAAGAAGATGTTGAATAGAAGATATGGTGGAGACGCAGAAGACAAAATAAGAAAACATTGTCAAGGCTGAATTGTGTAGTAAATCTGACGAATTTCCACTACAAGGTCTATTTGGATGAGAGGAAGGACGACACGTTAGTGGTAGATCTAGATCATTCGAAGAGGTTCCGTGGAGTAAAAAAGGAAGTGCATTACTTGCTAATTCAAGAACCTGGTTCTGTCTACATCGGCCATGTTACTCCAACTTCTGAAAGTTCTGAAGATATTGTCACTTCTATTTTTTTCTTATTTGTCTAGTCGTCGTCTTACAAATCTTCACACAAAAACTTAGTGTTTTCAATAAAAAAATATGTTTATAAATATTACTAATGGTCTAAAATAATTTGTTTTTAAACATTTAAACTCATATACAATAAAGAAAGCAAAAAAAACATGTAAGAGTTGTTAGTATTTTTTCCCTTGAACTGTAATCTACCTTTCTGTGTAATTTTTTCAAAATTTCATTAACTTCGAGGGCAATGCGTGACCAGATGGACTTAAATGATATTTAAACATTATTTCTTATAGTTCTAATGCATAAGAATTTGAGCTATTAGTTTTGAGAAGAGGCTAATTTAAAAATGTTAAAACTGATCGAAAAAATTAAAATATTTCCAAGTTTCGCAAATTTTAGAGCACATGCGTAACCGGAAAATATAAACTAATTTTGTTTCTTTTTTTTACCCCTTTTTAGTCTCCCAAGTTCCTAATTTTTCCCCAGTATTACGACTTGAAATTAAAAATTTAATTTTTTCGGTCCACCCTAACGAGACAATTTCCTTCACCAATGAGATGGCCATTAAAAGCATGCATTCAGGTTGTTCAAATTCATCCTTGGCTATCTACTGGCATTGCACTAACTGTAGAGACAAAAGACGGGTTGAATCGGGGTACAAAACGTGATTAACTCAACCCAAAAACTGAAAGTTTCTTTATACATCTAAATCCCATTCATTTAAATGCAATTATAATTATTTTCAACAACGTCATTTCGACCTGGTCCAATACGGAATCGTTTCATAATGAGCGTACTTGAAATACCATTATCTTCGATTTTCAGTTCTTTTTTTTTGGATTATTTCTTCGACTTTTTCTCGACCCTCGGTGTCATGTTCCGACGTTTCGAGTTGTTAAACGCAGGCTCATTTCTCAATAACGTGATCAGGTTTAAAGTTCTTAAGAAGCACGGTGGGACTTCTTCGCCAGGCAAGCATGCACGGTAATGAGCTCTCGTGGAATTTTCCTTCGTAGTCGTTCCGAATCTCATTCCACGGTGGAATAAATGTAAAATAAAACTTCACCTCCATCCGTTTGGAATAGTGGGAGGAAAATTAAAAAAATGGCACGCAAAAAGAGTTCAATCTCAGCTCATTAGCAGAGTTTAAAGCAAGGATATCATATTTAAGTATCTATTCGAAGGAATGGATTTGATTTCTTTTTGTCATGAAACTTTATCTTCTGGGAGTTTGTTTTTTATTGACAGTTTATGCCATGTTGGTGAAGAGACTTACTTTCCCAGGTAGTGTCGGTTGCACTTAAATGTCTTATTTATAAAAGAAGAAACATGCTTTTAGCATGTACTGACCTTGTGGTAGTTAAACTTTACGATCTACTTTTCTTTCCTGCTTTTCAAGTAACATGTCATATAACGGGATTGAATGGAGGGACTTCGCAAGATAATTGGAAGATTCACCATTTGGGAATATTCTATTTTGTTACAGGATGGTTATGTTTTTGCTTTTTGATTATTTTGTTAGTTATTTTGCTCATTTCAGAAGATTATTGATGCCGAGGTTGCAGATTGATATCATTAATGCTTCGGTTGCAAATGTGCTATAGTTTTAATTTCCTGGAAACGCGAGCTCCACGTTTAATAAGAAGGGCCTAAAAGTGAAAAACTAAGTTTTTAAAACATAATAAAAAATTTTAAGTATAAATAGCAATCATTGGTAAAAGTATTAAATTAAAATATAAAGAATCCATAAAAGAGGTCCATAGTTATTTTTCAAAGGGAAATGGTGGATTTACAGTCCTTTCAAACAATAACCAGACCTCCTTACATATTATTTAATCATTTGTTATTAATTATTTCACTGCTTTTACTCAAATACTGTTATTATTTACAGCATCCTTTTAAAAACCAGCCTATTAATATGAGGAAAATATCCATGTACCCTCTTATAATACCCGAATAAAATATTTTTCTGGAAACATTTCTCAAAAAATTTTAAAGACAAACAAATATCTCAATTTTTTAGAATGATCAACGATTTCCACCCCCCACCCCCCTCTGATGGTTTTATTTGACGATTTAATAATTTTAGTAATTTTAATTTTAACGTTTGAAAACGAATTTTATCCTTTTTCAGTATTGTTACACTTCGATCTATCGTGATTTCGATCTATCGGTGTGTTTTGTCATTTAATGAGTTTCTGCTATAAGTCGATGCCATCTAACATTTCAATGTTATCCTTTATTTTCAATGCCTACATTAATTCTGTCTTGTCTCATTATCTATTTCATAATTTATTCAGCGCTTACATCTTTTTGTGTGCTAAATGTTTTGCGTCTTCTTTCTCATTTGATTATACTCATATGAATATCGAATATAAAACTCGATTCTGATCTTTTTAAACGTTACAAATTTTCCCATTATATACCCAAATATGTTTCTTTCTGCTCAAGTCTTAATCTAGGCGCAATAAACTGAACAAACTATCACCTCGATAAAAGAATCCCGAATTCTTCGCAAGTTTTTTCGGAGAAGTTTTCTTTCTCCGTCTCCTATTCAGGCGTCGAAATTAATGAGAAAGCGCCGTAATTAAATTCATACCCGTCATTTCTTCCTGCGCTTTTCTCTTACGTACAGCAATGGTGTGTGCTCGAGTAAAAGCAAGACGGCTCTTTCACAAATTCACACATTCAGAAAAACATTGTTCATTACGGGAAGATCCTCCCGTTCTTTCTAACTTTGTAAAGCATCGGGGATTAGGGAGAGCGCTTTTGCTTTTTGTCTCTCTTAATGCATTCTCTTTGGGTCGAAAATTTTTTCCCCATTCATTTAATGTTTGTAATGTACTTCAACAATTTTTCCAAAACCCAAATGCATGTTAGCAATGAAATATGTTAAAGACTTCTTCCTGGAGAAAAGCATATATTCAATTAATATATTGTGTAATTCAAAAAAAAAAAGATTGACTCATGTAAATAACTATATATGTATCTGTACCTTTGGAGAAAAAAGGACCAATTTTTTCCTCATGCATTTTATGTTTGTAATGTATTTCGAAAATTTTTCGAAACCCAAATACATGTTAGCAATGATGTATGTCAAGGAATTATTCAAGGAAAAAACATATATTCAATTAATATATTGTGTAATTCAAAGAAAAAGATTGACTCATGTAAATAACTATCTATGTATCAGTATCTTGGGAGAAAAGGGGCTAATTTTCCTTTCGTAAATTTTTGATTAATAATTTTAATTTTTAATACGGCCTACAAGCAAACTTTCCAATGTCTGGATGCATTCATATTGCAATGAGGACAGTAGTACTTTTCTAGTATAAATATCTTTACCTTTGAGTAATTTGTGTACATATCTAAAAAATATACACACTTTGAACATTTACATTTTCTATCAAGGTACAGGTATCGCACTCCTGCTTCTAAAGCGTCGCAACTCAAAAAGTGCGTTTTTCTAGAGAAGCATTTAAAAAGGTTTTAAGCAATAGGAACAAGCACTGCAAGTGGCTAGATTGCTAGTAGTACTTTTCTAGTATAAATACCTTTACCTTTGAGTGATTTGTGTACATGTCTAAAAAATATACAGACACTTTGAACATTTACATTTGCTATCAAGGTACAGATATCGCACTCCTGCTTCTAAAGTGTCGTAACTCAAAAAGTGCGGTTTTCTATAGAAGCATTTAAAAAGGTCCAGAAATTTGACACTTTTAGGATTTGAGTTATATAATTCTTACAAGAGACGGGCTAACGGATGAGACTTCTATAATCATTCAAAAACTCAAAATCGACGTTTGACGTTAATACGTCTTATTCGCTTTGGTGTAGGAAGACTCAACAAACCCTCTTGTGATTAAAAAAATAGGTCAGATATGTAGATCTTGTATATCGTAGAGTGTAGATGATAGGTAGGGTGATAGTTAATTAACGTCACGCAACGGACGATTGGTGATTGTCCCGAATCAGTGTAAGATTCGAGGACAACAACACGTAAATTTGAACCACGGTCAGGAGACAAACACAACACCTGAATGGCACCCCAATCTTCAAGCTTCCACACCACGCCAACGTCAGAGCATTTGATACCAAGACAGATTTCAAGGTTTAAGGTACTACGTTCGGAGTGCTTTTTTTTCTCAGGTGATACAATAGCACGTTTTTTCTTTCAAAAGTGGAATGAACATAAAAAAACACATTCTAACCCAACAAAATTCTGAAAAAAAAAATTTATTTTTTAATAAATGCCAAAAACTGTTTTGTTTGGGTCAAAAAATGATGTTTACGAAACACTCCAATTTTCTCACTCATCACAATATTAACATACAACTTTACACTAAGACTCTTAAATATATAGGTTAGAGGCTGAAGCTGGATATAAGCTAATTTTTTTCTAATCTGGAGACATAAATGATGACGTAAAAATTATATGAATTTCAGAAATTTTTCTCTACAACATAACAACGAAGTGACTGACAATTTTTCTATTAAAGATACACATAAAATCCAGCTTCAGGCACTAAAATATACATATACGAACTATAATACCAAATTTCAAAAATATATTAATTACTTTTTTAGTTATTATTGTTATCGTGCAATGATTTGGCTGAAAACAAAAAAGTATTTAAAGACTGAAAAGCAATTTTTTCAATACTAATCTTTATATATTTTCTCTAAAAATAAATGTTGTCTGGAACATGGTACAACTAAAAATCATAAACTGCAATTTAAGTTTTTAAAATCCTGCCTGAAAACGAAACATGAACCAACTTCCTGCACGCAAACACCACTTACTCTTTGGAAAGTTTACATCAAGGTTTTATTCAAATTGAAATACCTCAACTTCTATTTGAGTTAGAGGCTAAACAGAGGCAGTTTTGTAAAGAGAAAAGTTCATATTTTAAAAATGGTAAATTTCAAAAAATTCGAAATTTTGGTAAAAAATTGACTTTTTAACGTAGTCATATAGATACCTTAAGTGCACCAGCCATCATGCCATTTGCCGAGTTAAAAAATGTTATTAAGAACCAAATTGAAATTTCTAAAAAAAACTCGCTGTCGTGCTAAAATTTCCAACTAGAGGTACTCTAAAAAAAATCACGGCAGACGACTGAAAATTCGTACGCCTTTTGCTCACTCGCATTAGAAATTACACTCTTTCCACTTTGACACTTAATTAACCCTAAACTAATAGCCGCAGCGGAAAAAATCTTCTTCAGCGTGTTTCCTGTACAGTTTTGAAAATACCGTGTCAATTTTGTAATTTTCTGATCCGTACTTTCTCGGGAAACCGTCTAAGAATGGAGCAAAAAAAGCGAGTTTTCAAACCTGCGGCGGTTGCGGTAAAATAACAATGGTACTGCTACAGTCTACGTCCCATTAAGTGGCAATATTCTTGGTTTTTTTTTTTTTTTTTTTTTTTTTTTTTTTTCGTGAAGCACTTTTAATGTTACCAAGGAAAAAATTATTTCACAAATCTTTTTTTCTCAGTGGAAAGTAATAAGCTCTAAAAACACATTTGTGAATGCTTTAAAGTTTAACAGATATTAAAAGAACATCTAAAACATCCATAGAAACCGAAATAACCGTATTACAGATGGGTTGCCTAAACCTGCCATAGCTTGCTACTATAGATGCACCACAAAACGCACCAAGGCCACTGTAGCTGGACTTAAATTTCTAAAATTATAAGCTGCTAAATATGCTCAGTGTCGTAGAAGTTTTTTAAAATGTATAAAAATTGAACTGGAAGTGCGAACAGAATAATATGAATGTTTGTGTATATATTTGGGATTATAAAATATATAAATATAAATATGAGGAAAGAAAAATTCAAAAGAAATCAGAAAAGCCCAAATTGACTAATGTCGAACAATTTAGATTGTATTAGATAGCGTAACAAAGCCAAACGCGCCAACGTCGCCAATAGTATTTCAAGTGCGCCATCGCCTAAACTGATGGATAGTTGCTTTGAATATAAAAAATGAAATACTATCCACACAATCTGATATATTATTCACACGATCTGAACCATTATCCACACTGGTTATGAGCTGGCACCCGACTCTCCAAACTTCCACACCAACCAAACGTTAGGACTTTCGGCCACGACAGATTTATTTAAGGTGCACCAGCAGCACATACACCATACGCTTACAAATATCCATGCACTGACCTGGATTCGAACCAGGAACCTTCAGATCCAGAGGCTAATACCTAAACCACCAGACTAGTTGGTCGGCGAAAATGTTCTGAAAACTGAAATATATAATGCATCAATTTGTATATACGAGTACATTCTCAAAACATATTTTAGAATTTATCCGTTAGAACTTCTAAAAATATAAGTACTGTGAGAACCTTTAAACGTCAATCTCATATAGAAGGTAGAAACGTCATTTTTTCAATATCTGACGTAAAACGTCTGATATATGACATGTTGATTCCAACGTTTGACTTTAAAAAGATAGAAGTAGCTGCGCTTCGTAAAAGCTTCAACGAAAAAGGAAATAAACTTTTCATAAATTCCTTTGATGGAAAGTATCAGATTTTGGGTTTGAGAGACATATTCTGGCATGTTAAATAGAGATAGTGGTAGTAAAAAGAATAATTGATACACGGTCAATTGATACATGGATTAAACGCTGCAAAACGTCTGTAAACACCATATTTAGGTTATCCCGAAATGTATCATGTGAGTACATTTGTATATCAAAAGTAAAATTTTCCCAGTGTTCGATTTGTTTCTCCCGAAACTCTTCCTCATACAGAGGTATTTGTTTAAGTTCTTGAATTGAAAAGTGTATTCCAACTGTATGAATATAAATTCATTTCAATTTCATTATCAAGCAGTATTTATGTTCAATATTTGCACATCATCGCTGAAATCGACTCAACTGGATAAAGTTCTGAAATCGTTTTTGCCCAAGCTTTCACAAATTTCGATACATACTTGTTTTTGTGGTACATTAATAAATTTTTTTTTCAGTGGTAAAATATGCACCTTACAGAAAAGACTGCTTTTTACACACAAAATATATCCAATGTTCATCTTAGAAAATTGCAACCTTCAAAAACATAATACACGGAAACTTCCAATTCGTCTTCTTCGAATGCTTGAATCAAATTCTTAACAGAAGCATTTTGAAAAAAATTTTGTACAGAGAAAAATAAGTATAAATGCGAACATTAAATGAAGGGTTATTCATATACCAGTGATTTCAAAACATCAAAATTTTATTTAATGAAAACATCATGTAATGAGTTTTGGTACATGAAAATGGCGCTAGTTCAGATAGATTGATTGAAGCCATTTTCCTACTCCTATAATGCATACAAATCCTAGACATAGAAGCTCGGCAGTATTTTTTTCTCCCTGAGCATAAACCAAAAATAAGTGACACCTCCCCGATAAAATCTGTCAAGGGTAAAACTTAAAAAAGTTCCAATCCCGCCAAACTCCTCGATGAATAAAAAATGAAACCTTCCAGCAGTTGCAGAAACTGCAACTACGCAACTCTTTTTGCGACGCGATCTCCAGGGTGTTGAGGGGGTGCTGGCTTGTCTGACAGTCAGAATAGGCCTAAAAGGATAATGAGCTTGCCTCTGGTCGCGGGCGAGTGTGAATGACACCCCCATCACTGATGTCACTCACCACCGGAGGCCGATGTCAGATAGACAACGCTCTGATGGATGTGAAGGGGACGTCTTTCCAATAGGGACTTGGACTGTGGAGGGTAAGTGAAGGTTGATCGTTGCACTCGAGGTCAGGAGTGATGATGATGGTGCAAATTATGATTTTCTGCAAGTATGGCACCATGTAAATGTAATGTATCTGTCGAAATAAATGCGTGGAATTTATTAAATAAAGATGCTATTACATCGTAAATCACGTTACTATTAGAAACTTTTTTTTTTTATTGTTATTATTTTTTTTTGTTTTTGTTACCTCAGGTGAGCTTCTTACTTCCCGACATGTGTCAGGTTGAAGGTTCATAAAGTCGCCCACGGATAAGTGATAGGTGCAAGCACTCTTGATTTACAGCATTGTGGAGACCCTCACTCACCTAATAAACAATTCCTAATAAACAATATTGACGCAGGGGTCTTCGGGGAGTGCCAGAAGATAGTGTTTTGGTTACACATATTGGAGGGGGTGAGACAGATTTAATGTCCATGTTTGGACCTTAGGCCATGAAACCCAAATCAAGCAACTAATCACAGGTTTAAGCTGTAGATAGTTACAAATATTATCATGTTAAATATATATTTCATCGAAAATATCAATTTGGAAAGTGGGGTGCCAGCTCAGTAGTTTATCTTGTCATCTCACCATGGTCCAAAATTCCGTGCAGTTGGAATTTTTCTCTTTGATAATGATCTGGGACCGTCGCCAATAACTAGTTGTGTTGCTCCTGTGGGACGTTAATTAATTACCATTACCATTTATAAAAAACAAAAGTATTTATATGACTCAAATTAAGTAAAACCTTTGGTTGATTGGGTTTAACCCAGAAAGGCCATATTTGGTCAAACTGCGGATATAAAAATGCAGACGCTATGTAAATGGACATACACACAATGAACGTCTTACTGACTAGAAGCAGAGAAATACGGAACTCGCACCGGCTACTATAGCAAAACTGCTTCGATATTTTTGCACGTATTTAAACTTTAAATTTCTACCAAACAACTCTAAATACAGAGTTTAATCACAATGTAGTAAGCTCTTAACAATCAACGAAACAATTTCTAGACATTCTGCTTTTTTAAAAGGCTATTGGATATGTGACTTGCGGTTCTATTTGAAATTCTTCAACCTCTCTGCAATTTTTGTCGATTTTGTAAATGTTTTTGTATTTTAGCGACAGTATCTAGTGAAGTCGATGTGAAAGAAACCGTCATATCACCTTTTCCAATGCCCTCAGGGATATATCTCCTTCGGGTGAGTATGGTCTTCACAGACGACTCGAGGTACTCTGGTGGTATTTTATTTTCTTACGGGGCTCACTGTCTTCCGTAATCACCCGGGGGTCGTGTTCTCGGGATACACCAAACAATTTTTTCCTCCTTTTATTCCACTGCTCCGTTCCCCAATTCCTCCTTGTTTCCTCTCACATTTTTCATAACATTATCTTGTGTTTGGAACAGCTTCGTCAAATAATGAATCCAAAGCAACCACCCAGTGTCGGCAAATATATTCTAGATTTAAAACTAGTAATAAATTAATAATTTGACCCGCATTGGAAACATCGCCGAATTTGTGCAATCTGAATAAAAGTTTGAAACAAATGAAAAGGACGCGAAAAATGACGGATAATAGAGAAGTAGAATGTTACGAGCAAGGACTAACTCACCCAGTTCAAATGCTGTATCATAATTAATTACATTATTATTTAGCTTAACCAAGGTTTTCGTTACATCAAGGTTCTAACTAAGCTGGTTGAGCTTTAACACTATAATTTTTTTTCCAGAGCCAGCTGATGGACAGTGGCAAGCCAACAATGGCAAACATATGTATCCTGAGAAGGATGTCCTTAATTAATTACTTTATTATTTCGCTTAACCAAGGTTTTCCTTAAATCAAAGCTCTAACTAAACAGGTTGAACTTTATCACTATAAATTTTTTTCCATTGCCAGCTCATGGATAGTGGCAAGCCAACAATGACAAACAAGCCTGAGAAGAAATCATGGAAGGTGCTGCCAAATTGTACCCACCGTGAACTGTGGGAGGACATTCCATTTCGATGGAATTTGTAAAACCTGACCCTTGTTTGCGAAAGTATCTTGAAACAGCCAGGAAACTTCAAGCAGCCAGGCTGCTTTAGAGACTTACGAGATTCGAATCTTAACCAAGTGATTTAGTCTACCTGGTTTTTAAGAGCGATGCTTTTGGACCTCGTAGTACACTGGTGTGGGTTGTGGTAAAATTATCACCTTTCGAATTTGCATACATAAATTAGGATGTCCTGAACGTAATACGACTGTTGAAACAGACTCTTAATTTTTTCTTACCTTTGAAAGTAGGTGTGGCATGAAATTATCCCAGTATATTTGGCACATTAAACCTCTGGCACTTACGGTGTTTAGTGATGTTTCCATAAGTAGGTATAAACATTATTTCATAAAAACTATTAGTACTTCAGGAAGGTTGTTGGTATGGGTTTAATAGTGCAAAGTCCACAAAAGTGGACACGCTGTGCCAAACACAAGATAGAGCTGCTGATAGACCACCAAGTTCATAAAATAACTAAATTTAATTTTCTAGACAAAAGTAAATTGTACATTTAAAAAACATTAAAAAACGCTGCAATAATCTCATATTTTCCCGTTTAACCATTGCGTTTCACTATTTATTTTTATTTTCACTTAATATATTAATTGGACAGTAAAAATGAATATGAGGATTAAAAACAGAACAATCGATCAAAATTTGGCGAATAGTAAAAAGGTGTTGTTCCTTTTACTTAAGGAAGTACCTAAGGAATTTAATTACATCGTCACAATATTTAAATAGAAATTAATAAGTTTTAATTCTTTTATTTTCTGCTTTTTTTAATGCTTTATTTTGTAATTAGTTACTTTTATTTTATATTTAATTACTTCATATAATGAGTGTTTATATATAATCTAAAAATTAAAAAATTGCTGCATTTTATTTGTACAAAATGATGCAGAACTATGTAAAAGAAATGCACTTTTACTAATAAAGAAACACGTTGAAATCATTCATTACACAAATCTTACCAGCACGAAAAACATATTTAATGAAGTTCATATTATTTATTTATCTACATAGATATAGATATATCTTTAAAACTGGTTGTCAAACAGTGAATCGATAAGAACTAGTTTTAACCAAAAATGAAAACACTGAACAAACTGTTTTAAATTATCTATTTAGTACGTTGAATAATTGAATTTTTATCTTATAACTATGGGAGCAATGCAGATATGGAAGCAAGAAATACACATACACGGAATTGTAACAAAATGGTAAAAATATGAATACCTAATTCGGTTCTGTTTCAGTTGAGTTTTAGTGTGTATACTTTCTTAATGCTTTTAAATATAAATAATTTCTTTCAGAAAAAATAATTTTATTACTTAAATTTTTAATTTTTGTCACGATGTCTCAATAAATTGTATAACTGCCTTTTAAATATGTAATGAAATTTATATGTTCTGATGTATACCTTACTTTTATCGATTTGGGGTCAAGAGCCAATACACATTGAGTAAAAATATGCATTTCGAGAAATGCTACTCAACTCTGAATAAGGTTTTTATGTTTAGATTTTTAGCTCTGAATGAACACACACACACACACACACACACACACACACACAGTACAAGGTGCAAGTACTGGCTTCATTTAACTATTGGTTTGGTATGTAATGGCTACTTATTTTGTTTATTGAAAGTTATACGTTTGACTACGGCTGCGTGTTTTCAACCGCATGCCAGATGTATTATATTCCACTATGAAATGAAACTAATTTTCAATAAAGTTAATTTTGTATTCACTTAAAATGTCAGTTTGATTAATATCAATGAAAATTGAACAAGGTATTATAGTAGTTTGGACCTATTTATAATAAGATTTTAATCTATTTGGAAATTGATCTTAATCGCTCTCTTTAACTCTCCAGGTGGTAGGCCTGACAAGATATCTCGTCATTAGCAAATCAGAACAGATTTTGATGGACAAGATATCTCGTAATTGGAAGAAAACTGACCAGATCTTGATCTCATCATCATCAAAATATCGGGAATATGTTGAAGACAAAATAACTCGTCTTTAGCTACATTGGTCAAATGCACGAGATGTCACGTTAAAGCCACTTGGAGGGTTGATTAGAAATTAACCTTATACTGAATCGCGAACATAAGTTTGCGAAACATATAAGCTTCGTCTTCCATTTAGTTGCATAATCACACGCCCTGGTCATGTCTGTCTTGTGTTTAGAGCAGTTTAACCAAATATAGCCCTTGCTGCATAAAACCCTAAGCAACCAACTATCCTCGTGCATTTACGTTCGTACGTGGCAATTTTCCTGATAAGAAAAACGCAGCACGCCAGCACTTTTTAGACATAATTCCATATTATAAGGTCTAAAACGTATGATATATAGGGTGGTTAAGGTGTTAGCCTCTACATCGGACGGTTCCTCTGGTTCAAATCTGGGTCAGTGTATGGATGTTTGTAAGCGTATGATGTGCAGGTGGCTAGCGCACCTTAAATCTATCGTGGCCGAAAGTCCCCACGTTGGGATGGCGTGGAAGTTCGGAGAGTGCGGTGCCAGCTCGTCATCTGACCGTGGTTCAAAATTAAGTAAATACATAATTTAATTAAATATGATAAATTATCTATATATATATTTCTCTTACGTGGCACGCAAAAAAGACGTTATTTGTTACCGCGTTTTGGCAACATTGTGCGATTGTTTGTTTACTAGGAGCCTCGCGAGTCATTTGAATCTATAGCGTTATCGGATGAAATTTTATTGAAAAAAAATGAATTTTAGACGAGCTGTTGCGGTTCGTAATAGAAATCTAAGAAAGCGGAGGATCTTTTCAGGGCTATTTAAAAAACGGTCCTTTTCAAGGCTAACAATTATAGTGCAACAAGACGCGTGCACTACAACTTTCGACAGCAAACTCAGTCAAAAAGTGTATGGGTGGCTCGAGTACTGGGAAAATGTACACACAAACAACATGCTGGGTATTCAATTTCCAAAGCAGCGCTCACATTGCGAGTAAAAATTTGCTCAAAGTTTTCATCTAAATTCTGATTCCAGAGGTACTGTATATATCTTTTATGTAATACAACAAATTTAGATTTGAAAAATATTTTTTTGGAATATATTTTGTAATCAATCCCTTCTGCTAGGACACGTGTCTTCATTGATGCGAGCGAAGCGAGCATAGGTTCGCGCAGCGAACCAATGAGAATTGCGAAGCAATCCTCCGGGGGTTGGCGAGCGTTAGCGAGCAGGGGGCGGGCCCCCTAGTTTAAAATATTTCCCTTAGGGGATTGATCCCGGACCGTCGTCAATATCCCGTTGTGTTTCTTTAGTACGACGTTAATTTAAAATTACCAACTAGGAATACATGGAAGTTTAAGGATTTCCTCAGTGAAAAAACTATTTATTTCGCCTGCATCTGTTCCGAAAGCAACATCCTCGACTACTTTCTACCCTGTCGCTAGGATGCATTAAAAATACAAAGACTGAAAAAAAACACAGCGCATCCAAAAAGGAAGCAAGTGGTCGAAAGTACATAAAGGAGTATGTGCTTCCTTTTGACCTGTGAATCCCAACTTCAAAATTCACGCTGCGTGACCGGTTTCGCAAGTGCCTCGGCCGCATATTCCTTTTAGTGCGGCGATTATCACTTAGATTTCCAAACCGCGTCCATGACATTAGCAATTCTTCCAGCACTTTCGCAGTACCAGAAAAGAGAAAGCTCACTCCCAGATATGGCTTTCAACAACAAATATAATATTCCATCAAGTCTTGTTACTTCGCCGATCGTGCGTTCCGTCTTTCTTCGTTTTCGGCCGGGATTATTTCACTTCGAGAATTTGCTGAATCATTGATTATTTCTGCATAGCATTTTGTCCTCCAATCTGAAGGGTTTCCCCCTTAAAACTACTCCTTCATAATCCATTTGCATTTCATCGAAAGGACGGGCGCATCTCTTGAATATGAAATAAAGGGGATGGCATCCTGCAAATTAGCAATGCGACGTGAATCACAAATACCTCCAGCTCAACGCGACGGTAGGACTCGTAATCTTGTTACGGGTTTGAGCATTCGTCGGGAAAATTGCATTTGCAAAGCCTTTGAGTGGAAATAATATTTTAAAACTGTTTCTTCAGCTTCGTACTCAATATTTTCTTAAAAGGTATTTTATGAATGTTTCACTTTCAAAGAATAATCTCATGGACACGATACAAAGGAATGAAATTGTATTACGAGATACCTTTCAATAAACAGTTCAGTTTTAATCTTCTTCTCGTCTTAACTTTCAATAAACAAATTAAATGTTTGATACTGGTAGGTAGATGAATTAACGTAACACTGCAGCAACACGGTGGGGTACTGGTAACAGTCCAATATTAATCCTGATGGGAAGATCCGAGGACAACATTTGGAAATTTTAAACCACGATCGGATGACGAGGTCAACACCTCAGCTGGCACCCAAATTTAAACTTCCACACCACGCCAGTATGATCACATTTGAGGCGAAGACAGATTTAACGTCCAGGTAGGCAGTTGAATTAACGTCGCTCTGGAGCAACGTTTTAGTCAATTGGTGACACTCCGGCATCAATCCCGAAGGAGAACATCCGAGGACAACATCTACAAATTTTGAACCACGGTCAGATTACGAGGTCAACAACTAAGCTGGCACCCAAATCTAAACTTCCTTATCATTCCAGAGTAACGACAGTTGAGTCGACGACAGATTTACTGCACGAGTTCCCTCTCACGAAGGTCTTTCGTTGTATCGTGTTTTGAACTACTCACAAATTTCTGGTTGCTAATTTTCGACTCTACCAACTGGGTTACCTGAGCTAGCAGATTGCACTGATGGCACACATGTAAAAATAAGTTGTTCGAGTAGTCTGCATGCCCATTCAAATATATTTCTATAGTCCAGGAACACACACACTATTCCACGGATAGTTACCGTGGCTACCGCGTTTGTTACCGATGTTTGAGCTTTTAACTCTTCAAACGTTAGTAAAGAGTATTAAACCTGAAAAGGTAAACTCTTCATAAACACTAGCATCAATAACTTTTAATAAAAAGTTGTTTTACTTTATTGTATGAAAATAGTGATTAACCTGAGCGTCAAGAGATTCTCAAGAACTACAGAATTGCTTTTCCTCATAGCAACAATCACAATGAGTAATTAAATACAGATTTTCGTAGACAGAATCGTAGGTAGGAATCTTTCTGTCAAGAAAGTCAAACTGATGTAGGGAAAACTGTAGTGAGTCGTGTAGGTAAAAATGTATACTATAGCATGTAAATAACCGCGTACCCCCCTGAGATGATCAACTTTAAATTTTCTATAAAATTCAAAGAAAACTGTTTTGAAACCAAATTTGACATTATGTACTGAAAATTTATTTTGTCCCAATGAGAGACAAAATCTTCACCATGCATCAACTGACATCCTCGAAACATGGCAAGTGGATAATGAGTTCTTAAAACTGTATAAAGATTAGTACCACCGATCGTCTAATAACATTCCCGAAATCCTGACATAAATGAAAATTTGATGTATTTCATTGGAAAGATAATACACTTCACATTATATAAATGATTATTTCATATTACATAATATATTACTTCACATTAAATAACTTATTACAACACGGTATTATTTACATAATTTTATTTGTCCATATCCATCTTCTGTGACCAAAAACTGCTTCTTCCTTAGTCTGCTTGATCACCCGATTGGTCCTCCATCGAACACGTCTGTAACGTTACTCAAAAATTAATCCGTATAACGTCACCAGATGTCACAACTGACTAATTGTGACGTACGTATATTGAGTCACGGTGGGACGACTTTTCAGACAGACGTCTAGAACCGTGGTCAAACCTTGTGTCAGTAATTTTTTTGTTTTCAAAAAAAATAAATATGAAGTGAGATTTAGTTAAAAGTCCTTTTATTCAAACTGCCTACTTGGACACATAAAGTTCTTACAATCCATAACCTACTCAGCAATTAAACACCTCGTATCTATGGTCATACCATTCCCAATCTTTAATTTAATAATTTTCAACAACCTAAGCCCAGTTAATTTAAATCAATACCACAACGCAAAAACAAAGTTGGGAAACAATTAAAAACCAGTTTATCAGCACAATACACACCCCTTCTTCTAGAAGAATTAATTTCCAGCGGAACACAAAGATGCTTTCGCTCCTCAAAAACCACCACCTTTCTTCAACGCATTGCATTCTTCTCCGGCATAAAGCCCCTCCGACCAACGTATAGATCGGACTTAAATTGCTGCTACATAAAGCTGCCATCACTCTTAATTGAAACCAATAAAAATCTCTTCAGAATATTTTCATAATCCAGCAAGCGGGAAAGAAGTAAAAGGTGAATAATAAAAATTTATCCGCAGAATCCCTCACAGCAATTTTCCACTTCCCCTTATAGTAATACATCTCCATCGATCAACCATTAGTTGTTCTTATTGCAAACAAAAGGCGACCCAACTACTAATACTCGGGGAAAGAAAGGAAAATCTTTCCCCATGATTTGGATGTGGCCCGTGTCTATTATTCACCACCTTTTCCTAAGTGACAAATTCCGATGGTCCCTAACAAAAGGGGCTTTTTAAAAGAAATGTTGTTGCAGCCAGATCTCGGCGGCCTCACTCAATACTGGAACTTTGTCCATTATTTAAATGTGATTGACTACCCCCTAGTCTGCCTCGCGCCGGCTTTCTTTCTCTGCTACCTGAATGCAATTTATTTATTTGGGCTGAGATATATTTAATGCGCTTTTGTTGTTGCTGTTTTCAAGCAAAGATGGATTGGATGGTCTTAAGAGCATACTTTGCGAGGCTTTGAGTTTTTGCTCTGCAACAGTTCAATATTTCGTTTGTGCGAAGTATTCAAGTTATTGGACTTTGTTTATGTTGTGCTTGTGGAAATGTACACATAGAAAACATCCTCGAGTTTTCTCCAATCCTGTCGAAGAGGGTCAATTCATTCATGATTTACATCTTTCTTTGAATTTTAGAATACATTTTGTTGAGATACTTGTCTCGTGGAATACGTAGTTGTTTCGTATGTCCAGCTACCGGGAGTTGTCAGTCGAATCACGTGATTTCAAACGACACTGTCAACGTCTATTTTGCCTTTATTATAATTCGTCTCACTTGTAAAACCGAGAGGATTCAGATGGACGATATATCTTTTCCTTAACGAAATTAATCAGATATTTAACGAGATGTCTCGTCTAAATACTTGGAGGGTCTAACTAATTTTAGATATGGTTTTATTTCAAAAACGTTTTACATTTTATTTAGCTATAGAGTATACGTGATATAGAAATTCCATTTTACTTATATTGTATTTAGATAAAACCCAACCACCATCCTCCTAAAAATTATAAACATTTTGAAAATGTAAAAGCTTTTGAGTAATATTTAGGACATGAATAATAAATTTAATAACTTTTAACTGTACTGAGTCAATTTTACCCCACTATTGCGACTTCAAGGAAACTCTTTCACAGATATATGGGCTCTCGCTACGATATAATAAGAATGATTTATCAGAACATACAAATTATTATAGGCATAGTCTTGAACATGACAACAGAAAACAACAGCTCCCATGTTATAACTCAATATGCAGACCTCTAATTGCTCTGTAACTTAAGTTTGGGTTGGTTTTTAGAGGGAAAAGTCCATACACAAGGCAAATAATTTCCCTTAAATGGACATACGCACACAAGGAAAGTTTTAATGGTACAGAAGCGATAACCTAAACTACGAGGGCTGTTCAATAAAGAATGATCATAATTTTTTAAAGGTGATTAAAAAAATTCAAGAAAAATAAAATTAATAATGAATGTGTAGCGGGATAAGAGGTGAATCGGTAGCACAATTTTCACGGTCATGACGTCATTGCTGAGGCCTTGGCAGCCGGCCAAGAACGCCTAGTTTTACTTTCGTCTACGGCAAAAATGGATGTGGCATGCGAAGTGCAATACACTGCACTGAAATTTTGTTTTCACCTAAAAAATCGTCAGATCTTTCAAAACCTAATGTCATGTGTTCCCCATCCTTCATATAGTGCTGATGTAGCCCGTGAGATATTTTTCTTTTCACGAATTTGAAGAAACAAGTCTGGGAAAAGCGGTTTTAATCATCACAGGCAGTGGTAAAAGTTGCGTAGGCGATTTTGAAGGACCTGCCAAAAAAAGGCTTCCAGCATGTGTTTGAAGACTGGAAAAGAGGTGGGATAAGTGCATTGCATGTAATGGAGAGTATTTTTAGAAAGACCATAAAAATTTGGAGGATTAGTACAGGAAATTATTTTTTATTAATGTATGACCATTCTTTATTGAGAACAACCCTCGTATATTACAGGAATCAAACTAGCATCGCCATCAACTCGCATGGTGCAAGTGCTATGGGCAAACCCACTGAGCAGCTGCAGCTCCTTATCTTTTCGATGTCCTCCTATTGGAATAGAATTATCTGCTAAATCTGAATTCCGATTACAGCACTCATCCGCGAAGATGAATGCCCTTAATAATGTCATTTTATTAGGTTTTTTTTTTTTTAGATTTTGAAACGCAATTTTAGGTTATTCTTTGGAAGATTGATTTTCATAAAACTCAACGTTCATGAGAATCGGGCGTAATCTCTCCGCACTTAATCCAATGCAAGAAAAAATTCTCACAAGACTTATTTCATGGAGACGGAAGCTGAAAGAAAAGAATTAACTAAACTTAAGAAGTAGCGGAAGATGGCACTACGCGTAACGAAAGTATAATTGGCTTAAAAATAAGAACTCGTTAGAATTTTACATTTCAATAGTTAAAATGAAAAAAAAAACCGGAGCAACCCCACATTTTTCGCTTTAATCTGTTATTGAATTTTCTGTCGATACAAGTTACAAGCGTCTCCCTGACTAAAAATTCAAACCGTCTTAGCCCACTCCAATGCTATAGATTTTTAAGGGAATTCGATACACAGATCTCGAAAGAAATAAGTAAAAATGGACCCGAGCTAACCCCTCACGATATTAATTTACATTTCTTCAATGCGTTTCCTGTACGAGGCTCACCCACAGAGCTGCTCGTTAAGGGTAACAAGCCCAGTCCGTTTTAGGTTTTACTTCCTCTCATTTTTTGTTACTTTTGTTACCCTCGGTATTTTCAGCCAGTTAGAAGTCCTAGACAATGGGAACAAGATGCTTCAAAAGAGAAAAGAAACAATATGGGTACGAAATTATTCCTTAAGTATAAAAAGACCCACCGATTCGGAGATACTTCCATTATTTTTTTCTTTCATTGTTCTTTTCCGTTTTGGTTCCGAAACACATTCGGATTCCTCTCATAGCGTTTTCTTTTTTTCTTCGTTTTGTTTCCTTCCGTTTCTCCGCTAACAGTTGCTTAAATATGAATCTCCCTCGTTTCATCTCTTCTTTCTGAAGTCTTCCTCGCATTGTGCAACGGGATGAGACGATAGGGAAAAAATGCCCATATATGTATAAAAGAAATCAATAAAATCTTCAGTATTAGGTAAGGTATATGCACGACTCGGAAAAAAGTCCTCAAATTGGGCACGAGGCATGATTTACTCTCGGATTTCTTTTCTTTCTTTGTTTCTTTTCTCTTAACCTCTCATTCCTCCAATGAAGAAAAAATAAACTCGAGAGATCTGGGAAAAAGAGTTGCTGGACGAAAAGACAATATCTTTTTTCTTACCCCCACTCGTTAAACTTGTTTGGCAGAAGGAATTTCTCATAAAGTTGGAACTTTTATGAATCTATCCTCTCCCTTTTCATGGCCATTTATTTCAACTCGAATTTACGAAGAACTCAGTTTCTGTGGGGAAGTTAAAAGTTTCTGAAAGGAGCTCTTGTTCCGTTGTTAACTGTACGCCAAAGTACTTTTTAAACTTCAGTGTGGCTTCAAGGAAGTTTTTACAGATGATGGATTAATCCAGATGAGTTAATTTACTTGGATGAAATTAAATTTTCGAATATGTATTGGGTTTGAATAAAGTACTTGTGATTGTTTCAGATTGCATAGATACTTTGTTCTGTATACGTCGATGTACAGGACAATATTTTTGTACCTTGAAAGGGTTGGTTGTTTTTAGATTTCACGGCTGAGGGCTCTATTTGGCCAAGCTTTGCCAAACACAAGACAACGTCAAGTAAAAAATGTCAAAAGGAAAGAAAGAGGGGTATTGGAGAATTAAGTCGTGGAATGATATAAAAAAATATATCCTTTGGTATCCGGGTGGTTATTTTGATTAGTATTCAAATTATTATCTATTCAATTTTTCGTTCTCAATAAAACGTTAAATTAACAACTATAAAACCAAATAGTTGAAACTCAAGCAAGTATAAATAGTTAATCCAGTTGAACGCTTGCCCTTTTCCATGCACGAAAGGTAGGTAGGTCATTTAATTAGCGTCGCACTGGGGAGAAACATAACAGGCTACAGGTGACGGTCTGGGATCAAACCCAAAAGGAAAAATCCCAGGACAACAGAGGCGGCCAACCGGTCTGGTGGTTAAGGTGTTAGCCTCTGGATCGGAAGGATCCTGGTTCGCATCCGGGTCAGTGCATGGACGTTTGTAAGCGTGTGGTGCAGAGCACCTTAAATCTGCCACGGCCGAAAGTCCTCAATTTGGATTAATGTGGCAGTTTGGAGAGTGCGATGACAGCTCAGGTGTGACCTCGTCATCTGACTGTGGTTCAAAATTACGTGGTGTTGCCTCTCGGATCTTTAGCTTAGGGTATTGATCCCGGACCGTCGTCAATAGCCCGTTGTGTTGCCCTGGTAGGACGCTAATTTAAAAACTTACCAGTTACCCAGGACTTTACCGCGAAATTTTAAATTACGGTTGAATGACCTGAGCTTCTACAACACTTTAACGTCAGTACATTTAGGCTACGAGAGATTAAACGTGCACCAGCTCCTTTGCACAGGACGATCTTTGGTTGTATTTGAACTCGCATTTCTCTAGTTGCTAATCCATTGCTCTTTCAACCAGACTACCTCGGCCCTTGATGTATAACGGGAGCATGATACTCGTGTTTATTAAAGACAGTAAATCCCATATGAAAACAAAATATCACTAGAGTAATTCAGGTCCGTGTTGCCCATACAGACCTAAAGGAGGTGTGCCCCTGAGGGCATCCTGAAAAGGAAAGAAAGATTTCGAACAAACTAAATCCAATGATATCTATGAAGACATTTCAACTCGTGAAAATGGTTATTTGTATACTACATAAATTAAAGTAAAACAATTTTTTTAAGGGGGTCCGGGACACATGGAAAAAACATTTTTAATAATTAATTTAGAATTTTGAATTTTTTTGTACTCATTATCCATCTAACTAATAAGCGCAATCACAACACAAAATTTTTCCAACAATTTTTAAAAATTTTTAATTAAAATTTTTTGAAAAAAAGAGGGGTCATTTTAAATTGCTAAAACTTAAAATATTCTTGATTAATTATTAAAATTCTTGCAATAAATTATTCACAAATTTATAAACTTAAATTTTGATTCAGAAATTTAAAAAATATTAATTTAATAAAAAAATAAAAAATATTTGAACGAAAATGTTTGAAAATGTTAAGGTACTTTTTTTAAAAAAGTCATATTTTTAAAAGTAAATATTTGTTTAAAATTTACTGAAACAAAATTAAAGTATAATGTTTGAAAAAGATCTATTCCAAATTTCAACCCTTAAACTTTATTGGTTTTCGACTTATAGCAATTTGAATACAGGAAATCTTGAAAAAATGGATCATGGAGAAAAACGCATCTAAAATTTTAAAAACAGATCTTGTTGCCATGACAACAACTGTCAAGAGTGTTAGATTTTCAAAACAACGCACCACAAAAATTACTATATCTCTAGTTCTAATTAAGATAGAAACACGATTTAGACGTCATTTTAAGCAGAAAAACACAGAGAATTTCTTGAAATAATAAGAAAAATTTCGAAAATTTAACGATTTTTGTGTCTTGGACCCCTTTAAAGTTCTGATGGTTTTAATAAATACTATTGTTTTAGAATGCTTTGATACATAAGAACAATCTTTTTTTAACCATGAAAAGGAAATAAATCTTTTCAATAATTAATTCTGTTAGATTATATAAAGTTATTTATTCACGTGAGGAAGTTCATCTGTACTTTACATGAATGGAAAAAAAGGAATACCCAGTTTTTAACAACTACAAGAGGTTAAAAGTTTCAGAAAATAATTTTGCTCCGTTTTTAACAGTACACTTAAATACACTTTAAATTCAATAAGACAGGTTTTTCCGATAATAGATCCAAAGATGAGTTTATGCTTCAGATGGGGGAATTTAAATGGGAAATTTTTCAGTTTATTGAGATATGAATAATGTACTTATGATATTATTTCAGAATATCTATGCAGTCCAATCTGTTTTGACAGAAAAGAAAAAGAAAACTTCTAACACGTTAATCCAATTACAGTCTCTAACTTTACTTCTGCAAGTGAAGTTCCATCGTTTCTAGTTACTAGCAGTTCGTCTGAGACATATTTTCTTCTTTTTTTAACTTCAGTTTAGACAAAGATTTTAGGATGTTAAAGACGTATTAAATACCACGGATATTCACGTATATCTCATTTTGAATTCTGCATCCTTTCTGATTTTTTCGGTGTTTCTGTAGTGTGTGTATCATGCTTTAGATTATTTCTCGCAAGTTGGAGCCCTTCTGGTAATTCAAGAACTAAGCCGTGGTCAAATAGGAAGCGCAAGACTCAAAATTACGCGCAGACCAATCAAAATTGCAGGCTCAAAGGGTGAAAACGCTGATTAATGCTCGTGCCTCTTTGCTACTTAAGCTTTATACTTGACCACGGCTGTAGTTCTCTCACTCTGGGTTCATAGGCTCGCTGGGGTCTGGGACCCAAAATATGAAAAATATTATTTTTACGGTCTTAAAAAATAATATAGATAGTTCTGAATAAAATGACACCAATGTTTTGTTTCTACCATCAGTATAACCGGAAATATTCGACTTTTTATTTTTGACAGCTGCAAATCAAACGAGCCTTCATAATTTTAAACGTTCTTTTTCTCCATTTGTATTAAATGGGAATTCGATAGCGAAAAATGGATATAACTTAAAAGCTACTTGTCATGAAATTTTCTACAGTTACTTATCAAATATATTTCTTTAATTTGTCTTCAGCAATTGTGTGTACATCTATTTTTTTCTATAATTTTTCGAACTTTGTATACTATGTGTTTTATGTAGTTTTTGAACAAAATATTCTTTTTAATTTGTCTAAGTATTTTAACCAAAAACCAAGAAGACAGTTCATAGTATGAAGTTTTAGGAGTTAATTAATAGTAAAAATGAAGTGATTTGTTACAAAATATTTTAAGATAAATCAATTTTGCCAAACGTCAAAATTATTAGGTTTTTAAATTTTTATTTAAAAAAATTCGAAGTTTTGAAAACATAAAATAGTTTTTATAATTGCTAAATATAATGTATAAAAAATTTTAGTACAAAACCTTAAAATTGAAGAGTTTAGAATTTTGAGTCGTTATTATATTCCATTAACAATTCTGAATTCGTTTAAGATCGTAAGTCCGGTATGTTTCTTTTAATTCAAACGGTGGCTGTAAAAGGACGATTCAAACGATAGTTTTTAATCGTGCAATAGTTACGAATATACTGATGCTTCTGTCATAGAAAATAAAGATTTGAATTAATCGGAATTAATATTTTAAATAATGTCATGATATACTCTCTTTAACTATATGTAAAAGAGGCCCGATATATTTTCCTCTCAAAATACTTATTATATTAAATGTTTTGTCCCTCTCAAGGGTCCACACACTTCTATAATAATTATGTTGTTACATATTTAGTATTAAGTCAACATCGCAGAATATGGTCATTTATCGATATTACTGATAATAAGAATCAGTCTCATTGTTATTCGAAAAAAAACTAAACATTAATTTGATAAACCTCAATTAAAAACTTAATTTCAGCAGCTTTAATAAAATTAAAAACTTATAAAATTCGATGAAAGAAACAAAAATTACTTCTGCGACAATACAAATAAAATAATAATGAACAAGATCTTACACAAATCGTGTGTGTGTAGTTCGTCGAAATTACCTTTGTCTGATATTTTGCAGAAATAAATAAATCATCAACCCCTAAATAATATATCTGAATTAGGTAATATACTGGAACACATAAATATAAACAGAAACAAAATTTCGATCACAGAAAACTGCAGATTTCTGTAACATATTGAATTTCGACTTCCTGAATATATTCTGAAGCCCAAACGTAAAACTCATGGATCTTAAAAGCTTAATTTTGTTTCTCGGTAAAGCCAGAATTAATGTTTCCTTTTAAAATTTGATTTAGAATTCCATGTTTGTGTATTTGAGTTGTTAGCAAAATGTTGCGGGCATATATCAGCAGTTGTAAGTATTATGACTATGTGTTCCTTTTGTAAATAAAGCATTATTGTCTAGTCTTGTAGAATTGTTCTATTTCAGAATTTATTCAGGAAGTCGAAATTCAATATCTTACAGAATTCTGCAGTTTTCAGGGATTGAAATTTTGTTTCTGCTTATATTTATTGCTTCCAGTATATTACTTAATTCAGATATATTATTTAGGGGTTAAACTTTATTGATTTATTAATTTCTGCAAAATATCAGACATGGGTAATTTATTGGCGATATATATATATATATATATATATATATATATATATATATATATATATATATACACTCATTGCCATAAAAAATTTGCGTACCAAGTAGAAATCGTCAAAATGAAACGAAATTTTACACATGTAAGTACTACTTTGATATAAGTAAGCGATTCGAAAATAAAAGAAAAATGGATCATTTATTGCAGAACAAAGAACAAATGAACGGAAGTTTTAGTACTCTGTTAGACCCTTTCTAGGGCGAATGCACGATGCGATACGAGCGGGCATTAAGGCATACAAGTTCCGTATGATGTCCTGAGACATTTCGTTCCACAGTTGCTGTAAACGCGCCTATAGTTCGACCAAACTCGTAGGATGTCCAATTTGCCGTCCCAAATGATCCCAGATATGCTCGATTGGTCACAAATCTGGGGATCGAGCTAACCAGAGAAGGGTGGTAATGTGACGGAGGCAGTCTTGTGACAGCCTTGCTGTGTGTGGCCGAGTATTGTCTTATTGAAAAATGGCTCCTGGGAGCCATTTTTCAACAAGGCGTATTCAACGTATTGGAAGAATTAAATCATATATGTGTAGAATGATCTAAAATCAATGAAAAGTATAAATGCAGACGATGTACGTAAGAAATGCTATATAAGGTATTGTCATGAAAATACAGCCCCTAAAAACATGCTCTGTGAAAGAAATATGCTTGTGAAAAGTGTTTAGCAGAATAAGTTTGTTTCTGTAAAAAATGAGTAAAATAAATCTAGAATTTAATAGAGATTTGTCAAAAAAGTCAAACAGCTGAATAAAAAGTCAAAATAGTGTCTTACTTATTATTATTGAACTTTCGTTGCTGATAATTATTAAATTATAATTAAGTTTAAAGCTAATTTTGTTTATTATTTCAAGCTCTAATTCCACTGCTGCCTGCATCCAAATGAAAATGGGTCCTTTAATGCTCTTGGTGATCATGACGATGTATCTTGACATTCGCAAGTTTATTAGCAGATCTTGATGGATGAGATATCTTGTCATCAGAATAGAATTGACCAGACCATGATCCCAGCATCATCAAAAAATCGGTAATGTATTGATGACAATGTCTCGTCGCTAGCAATATTATTAAGATCTTGATGTACGAGATATTTCGTCGAAACCATTTGAAGTGTTACCCTGTTTTGATATTAATAGGTATGTATAAAAGATCGGTAAATTACGTTATAATTTTTTTCACTGCGAAACATACATTTGGTGGCTCATACGAATCGAACCCGGAGTCCTATAACCTTTCGACTACGGCAATAGATATAACACTAGTTCGAATCTTATAACTTTCAAGGTACAACTGCTGTAATGGCCATAGTCTAGTTTCTTTCTTGGCGTGTTTTTTATAACTTTTAAGGTACAACTGCTGTAACGGCCGTAGTCTAAATATTTCCTTGGCGGGATTTTTATAACTTTCAAGGTACAACTGCTGTAATGGCCGTAATCTAGATTCTTTCCAGGCGTTATTCTTATAACTTTCAAGGTACAACTGCTGTTATGGCCGTAGTCTAGATTCTTTCTTGGCGTGATTCTTACAACTTTCAAGGTACAACTGCTGTACTGGCAGTAGTTTAGATTCTTTCTTGGCACGATTATTTAACTTTCAAGGTACAACTGCTGTAATGGCCGTAGTCTATATACTTTCTTGTTATAATTCGTAACGCGTAGTTTAAAGGCTAAATTAAAGATCGTATTCTCTCATTTTGAACCTTTATTATTATAAAATCAACAAATGTATGCGGATTTAAATCATGTAAGACAGATATGCATCACGTTTCTTTTCTTCCACCTTTCTCTTCGTGTCCGTTACCTTCGGCTGTTTCACCGATGTCTTTGTCTTCCCGCTTACAGTGATTGCACCACGTTTAGGGCGACTCGCTGAAACCATCTTGTGTTCCCGCACGCAGTCTCTTCCGGTGCATGCATGGGACGGCTTCAGGAGACTGAGGACGAAGTCGTATCCCCCGACTACGGATCCAGGAACTTCGGGTTCGATTCCACACAGATTGAGAAAGATCTTCGTGGCTGAGTTGACGTTTCTGGCTCTGAAAACTACTCGGATGTAGTGCTTGATGACCTTCAGACGCCGTTCTGCATCCTCTGGCGATGCATTTTCCGCAGCAACAATATCGAAAGACTTGGCAGATTTTACAAGGACTTCCAACATGTCTTCGTGCGTCTCCATTTCCAACTACAGAAGAATCTAAAGCATTCAAATAAGAAAGATTCCACGCTATCTGTACTTGTTTAGTCAAAAACTAAAGAAACATCTACTTATGATTGCTAAAATTTCCAATGGGTTGGGTTAGTTTGAGGTTTTTTTGGTGCAAGGGTCATATTTTTCCAAGCTCCACCAAACACAAGGTAGGCAAATGTTAAGTATATAGTTATGAAAATAAAGGATGGAGTAAAGTTCAAAAAAATCGCTTTGGCATCCTGGAATCGCGACCCTATATACACCAGAAGCATTAAATCCTATGGAAAAATAATAGATCACTAGGATTTCTTAGTTCCTAAGGTTGGGCACAGAAGGGAAATTTCCATGGAACCCAAACAACACTCATAAGTGGAAATCTCAAGTATGAAATGGCTCCAACAAAAAAGCAGTTGATATTGTTACAGTAAATTTTTAAAAAGGCGTGGAAGCTTGTCAGAAGGTTGCCGTACGCAAAAGCATGAATCGTTGTAGGTAATTTGACACATGCAAATTCGTTATCACTGCTATTACTTACAGTGTGATATATTTCGAAAAAGAATCAGTGGTCTCTAAGTCATTTAGTTGTCCAATGGGATGCAGTGTCTATGTTACATTACTTTTGTTCATTTCAATAATTTATTGCATTGGTTTGTTATGTATTCTTATATGATCTATAAGATGTAGAGGGCTTTCGAAAAAATGACTGGTCGTCAGATCTTGTTTGGTTTTGTAACTTGTATTTTTTAACGTGAATCAATATGTATTTAAATTTTTGTGCTTAGGTAAATGACCCAGAAGACTTTGTGGGAGCTGACGAAGGTTCTTCCGACCGTCTCTTGTGCAGCCTTACGTCCTCTGGTTAGGCTGGCTTGATCTTAAAATAAAAGACGCCAGTTTGTGGATGAGTTTTGTTTGAGTTTATCACCTAATTTAAATGTTAGGAAAAACCTTCCTTTTCTCAATTTTACTAAGCCAACATATTTGATTCGTACTTTATGCAAATCTTATCACGATTATGCAAATCTTGTCACGTGATCTTCCATACTATTATATAAAAGCGGTTGCAATCTGTTGCACCAGTATTCCCGCTTTAATTCCCATTCTCACTTGTTTGATCACGTACCCGCTTACTTGATCTCTTCGATCAAGTTATTATATTTACCTTTTAATGTAACTATGTGTCGAATGTAATCTTTTAATCTTAACTTAAATTCATTTCTTATCTTTTGAATAAATTCTAGTTTGGATTTTAAAGACTTCGTCATATGTACTTTTAGTAACTTAAGTTTATACCAGCCTAATAGGTGATAGTTTATTTAAATTCACTGCGTGGTTACTCTAATTGATCTTAAAATTCAATCATTAAATAATAAACTCGTACAAAAAATCATTTTACATCGTATATATCAAGTACCACGACTGTATCACATGTACGAGTTCACAATTCACATAGTTTTGAATGAGTCTATTCTACAAATTAGAAGAGGGTAAGTCGGAATGTAAGCAAAATACGTCTGCAAATGGTGGTTTTGGCACTGATTCTGGTCTATGGTCATTGTTCGATACCGAAAGCGATAACAGTAACGACGAGTTGGTGAGTGGAAACTGTCCATGTAGATCTCATTTACACTTTTGCGTTTGGCAACCCTCCTCACAAGCTTTCTCGATTTATCAAACCTTGACTCATCATTTAAGGGTAGGTTAAACGTCAAAATTGAATACCCTTAAGGATGAGTTCTAAGTTCATGGTATTATTTGGTGCTAGAAGGGATAATAGTATATATATAGTTTTGAGTTAGATAATAAAATTATCATTTGTAGCGATCATCATACATATTTTAAGTATTGCAGCTCTTCTTCCTGGCTAGCCATAATTACCTTTATAAAAATAAACCCCCCATGACCATATCCGTATCATATAAATAAACTTCCTAAACTACAACTTCAAACACGCTTTTCCGGGGTCGTGAAAGGGTGAACTTAATTCGCATCGAATTGAATTAATTTAAATTAACTCTGAACATATTCTACTGACCAACTTGAGTTTACTAACGATGCATGTAAGAAACTTCACTGAAATTAAAATAAATTTTATCCGATTTCAGCCATTTATATCATTTTACAAAATTCTAAGGTACAGCTTCAGTCTACGCTTATAGCGGTGGCAACGGCCTTGGCGCTTTGTTTAGGCGCACTTCTAAAGTCGCCAAGGAAAGAATATGTTCAAATGAATCAATGAAATCTATGACAGTTTTACGCGGATGTGGAAAGAACATACTACAGAGTGTCCTAAAAGTTCCCGTCCTGACAATTCGTGAATTTATTATACAAAAAAAAAACTTTAAAACAATTATTTTTATGGTAATGGTTAAAAAGCACTTTTAAACTAATGTAGGAAAAAAATTTGAACTTACATTTGTAATAAATGTTCAAAATTTCCGCCCTTTTCTTGAAGGCAAAGCTGAAGCCGTTTGTGCATATTCTTAGAAACGCGTTTAAATATGCTGGGAGTGACTTCTTGTACCATTTGAGTAATGGAAATTTTCAGATCACCTTTTGTTTGGTGATTATCTTCCTTAACTTTGTTCTTTAAATATCCCCACAGAAAAAGTAAGGGATGCTCAGATCAGGGTAATGAAGCGGCCAAAGGTTTCTTGAGATGAGTTGATCGCAATTATAAGATCACAATACCATCGGCAATAATAAAGCCGCTTCTCATTGTCCAGTGACTTTAGTTTTTGTAACATTTTTACACAATAAGCACGAAAATACAAAGCTCTTATAGCCTTATGTATCGATCCCTGCAATGTGCTTATTTGTTGCGACAAACGCCTCGCGGATTGATGATGGGATTGCAATATCCTCCGTTGAGTTTCTTGCTTTCTTCTGGTGTAACGACTTCCGGTCTTCCACTCCTGTGTTTTGTGTTCCATCGAACCTGTCTCACGAAAGCGCCGAAAGAGTTGATATAATGTATCATTACTCAGTATTGCACCATTTAGATATTTATGTCGCAAAAATTCTTTACATCTTTCATATGATTTACATTCAAAATAAGCCTCAAACAGCGCAATGCCGACCAACCGGTATAGTGGTTAAGGTATTAGCCTCTAGATCGGAAGGTTCCTGGTTCGAATCCGGGTTCGGGCATGGATGTTTGTAAACGTATGGTGTAGAGGCGGCTGGTGCACCTTAAATCTGTCGTGGCCGAAAGTCCTCACGTTGGGTTGGCGTGGAAGTTTGGAGAGTGGGGTGCCAGCTCAGGTGTTGCTTCGTCATCTGATCGTGGTTCAAAATTACGAGGTGTTGTCCTCGGATCTTTCCCTTAAGGGACTGATCCCGGACCGTCGTCAATAGCCCGTTGTGTTGCTCTAGTACGACGTTAACTAAAAATTACCAAATTACCAAACAGCGCAATTCTCTGAATGCGTGATAAACTCATCTTGCAATGAAGAACAAAATGACGTGGAATTTTATTATCGCGTAACATGAGCACTAAGAAAACCAAACGATAAATATTAAAGACTATAAAACTGTAAGCAGACGATAAGATTCCATAGTTTAAAAAAAACTTGGGCAATAATTTTTTCAAGTTGGAGTACTGGAACTCTTAGGACACTCTTTCACTACAAACTTCATCTTCAACTTTAAATATTCAAAATAAAAATTTAAATTTCCATATATGAATTAAATTAAACTGCCATAAAAAACGCAATAACCGTAATATAGATGGACTGCATCGACATACCATAACTCGCTACTAGAAGTACGCCAAAAATAGCGCCAAGACAGTTGCCACAGCTATAAACGTAGACTGAATTTGTACCAATTCCAATTATATTTAGTTCTATATAATATATTTTACGATTTACAAACCATTTCGATATGTATGGACATGGTAAACTACCGTCCAACTATCGACCTCCATTTTCACTACTAAAGGTATATGATAGTTCAACGGAGGATTACCATATTCTAAAATTATTACTAATAAGCAAAGAAAAATAATCGTTAATTGGCGATGGTTCTATGTTCTTGAGTCTACCCAAAAGAGGCACTCAAGAACATGCTACAGTTATTGTGCTACTATTATTTTATTTGTGCTATATGAATTTGAATTTATTTAGTAACTAAAAGAAGAAATGGGGATTTTTTTTTCACTTATTTTACTTTGAGTACTTATTTCAAGCAAGTCAAACTAAAAAAATAAACATCTTTGAATGACACGAGACATAACATTACGTATTTAAAATTATATAATTCAAAACATACATTTTGATGAGTTGTTCTTTCTTAATACCAATTATTCGTTCCAGAGGCGTTATTTTCGTTCACGGAATTTGGGACAAAGAAGATTTGTTTTCATAATCAAAATAAACACAGACACCGTTTTGTTGATATAATTTCATTTAGCAAAAAACAATCTGTCTAATTACCAATTGGCATTCACTAGTCTTCCTCTATTTTTAATTATAATTGGTTCTACGCATTCAGTATGTGAGGTTTATTTCTGTCGAGCTAAATGTAGGTGATAGTAGTGTTTTTGTGATGGAATGTGTTTCCTGTATGTTTCCGCATCAGCCTTCTAATGAAATCTACAGAGTTTGTGGTCGGAATTGTTCTCGTAAGATCTCAGAAGGAGAAGTCACTTGGGCTTACAAATTGACATAGCCTATATTCCATCGCAGCGCAGCGAGAGATAGACTAGTGTTTTTAATTTAATCGCACTCTATGATCATTTTAACTAATCAATAAATTGTTCCACATCAGGATTGATGCTTTTTCCCATTACTACGTGACTGATCTTCGAACCGAGCGATCGCCAGAAATACTCCGCCAAGGTCGATTCCTTTTTAATATGTGACGCCCCTTGGATGCCTTCAAATCGTTGATTAACAATGGTCCATTCTTCCCGTCTGGTGGAGAGCCGTTTTACCATTCTTTATTTAACTTTAAGAGTTTTGGCATCGAGTATGAAAACCAAACGACTTTTGGTTAAGATTTTACTTGAGAGTTAGGCGTATTGGTTAGGCCCGGTGCACACATCCGGTTTTTCAACGTGCGGCGCAGCTGCCGCAACGCAAGTGCGGTCTGAGATACATTAGATCCAATGGAGTAGTGCACACATTCCTCCGGTGCCGTTGCGTCGACGCACGTCCGAATTGCGTGCTATTTGTACCGCAGTTCCCCTCACGCTTCTCTGATCTCAAGTACCTTGTTTTCATAAATAAATGGAATATAAATAATAATTAATAAATGGTTGTATCCAGAAACGTCTATTTTGTTTCAAAGTATTTTTTTTACACCAAGTAAGCGAATTAAACACGTTTTCTTCGATAGAATATTTATCGCAAATGGCGCAAAATGAGTACTTGCGTCATTTCACGGTTAGGTGTGCATAGTTGAGCTTCGGTGCCATAGCTGCGCTGCACGTTGAAAAACAGGATGTGTGCATCGGGCCTTAGTTCTTTCATATAATAGTATAGATTGACAGCGTGTGACGGTGAGCGGCTTGTTAGACAAATTGTTATAACTAGGGGGCCTGCCCCCTGCTCGCTAACGCTCTCCAACCCCCGTAGGATTGCTTCGCAATCCTCATTGGTTCGCTGCGCGAACCTATGCTCGCTTCGCTCGCCTCAATGAAGACATGTGTCCTTGCATAAGGGATTGTTTACAAAATATGTTACCAAAAAAATGTTTTTCAAATCTAAATTTGCTGAATAACAGAAAAATATATACAGTATCTCTAAAATCAGAATTCAAATGAGAATTTTGTGCAAATTTTGACTCGAAATGTGAGCGTTGCTTTGGAAATTGAATACCCAGCATGTTGTTTGTGTGTACATTTTCCCAGCGCTCAAACGACCCACACTTTTTCATTGAGTTTGTTGCCGAAAGTTGTAGTGCAAGCGTCTTGTTGAACTATAATTGTTGGCCCTGAAAAGGACCGTTTTTTAAATGGCCCTGAAAAGATCCTCCGCTTTCTTTGATTTCTATTATAAACTAACTGCAACAGCTCATTAAAATTTCCTTTTTTTTTTTCAATAAAATTTCATCCGATAACGCTATAAATTCAATCGATGCGCGAGACTTCGCGATAAACAAACACTCGTACAGTGTTGCCAAAACGCGATTACAAATAACGTCTTTTTCGTGAGCCACGTAAGAGAATTATATATATAGATGTTCTGATAGCCGCAATTATTATATCAATTAGTAGCCTGGAATTCGGCACTGAGACTTCAAAATTTCACCTGTAGATAGAACCATAAATATGTGGGGTGAAAATATGACTTGTTATTTACGTTTCGTTTCAAAAAGAAATGCATTTGGAACAGCGCAGGCATAGAAAAAGACCAGTCGAATGAGCAAGATTTTTTTTATAATCGAAGTATAAACCTAGAGGGACAAACATCATCTTAATGTGAGTCAGATATGTGTCATACCAGAGCATTTGTTCAATAGGAAATGCCCAGAAAGTTTGGATGACCCGTCTTACGTTTGGTTTCTTAACTCTGAAAATCCTTCTCAAGACCTTCAAATAGAGATGTGTACCTCGTATAGTTACAAAATTAATTTTATAACAAGCATAGAATAGTGAAACATCCAAACCCCCAAAAGTGACAAAAATTTGAATTAGCAAACTGCTAGTGCTTCGTATTACTAGCATTTATCATAATAACCTTGAGTACAATACATATGGATATCATGTGACTGTACACACATTCGAAGAAAATATCAAATGGAAGATGATCCTTAAAATAAGATTGCAGCGAAAGCGTGCCCGTGGAAAAATTTTGTTGGATGTACTGTACTGATAAATACACCTTTCGTCCGTCATATCCATGTACCATCCATCATTCTAACCAAATTTAGAACATATCTTGAAATTATGAGCCAGATTTTACATTTAATTCGAGAATCAGCATTTACTTGCAAGTGTTTGTGTAGGAATTATGTTTGCCAATAGTCAACACCGATTGTTCAAGGTTAATTTCATATTTCAATAGTATGCATATGCTATTACTCACAATACCACCATAAGTGAATTCACCGGCTTGAATCAAAAAGAGCAAGTTTATTAAGAAAATTGAGAATGTTAATGGCACATTTCGTGTTATTTAACTACATGATTTCATGCAAAGGACTTGAAAGCATATTTTGAATTCCTTTGAAGTACACGAAAAGAACCATCTTCGCGCCTAAATTGAATGTTGTATCGTCTTGTGATAATTATTTTAAATAAATTTCAATTGTAATGTAAGAAGCTGAATATATCTCAGTTATACACCTTTAATTTTTAAAATATCAATATAACACATTTTGTAAGTGTGGGTCATAATCACCGAGTTCTGTTGAATAAATAGGAATATCTACACAGACGAGATTTTTATTCAATATTATGTAGCAAAATACTTAATTTAAACCTTGTTTTCCTATTTATTTTTCTGTTCTCACTTTATGTATTTTTCTCGGCCTGCCTCTTTCGTTTAAAAGACATGATAAGGACGAGCAACATTTTAGTTATGCTTTTTAATAACAAATATAAATTGTAAAACCATCACAAAGCAAGTGAAAAATTTTCTTTTATGAGTCATGAGTCTTAATTTTCCACCTTGATGTTACCTAACTAGTTTTTTGCTATTTGTTTTCTTTGCCAGAACATAAGCAAGAATTTATGTATTTCTAAGATATTTTTTTTGGTGTAGTCCAATTTGCTTACAATTTGTACCGCAGTTCCCCACAGCGCCGCAGTTCACCAAACACGCTTCTCCGGTCTTAAGTACCTTGTTTTCATAAATAAATGGAATGTAAATAATAATTAATAAATGGTTGTATCCAGTAACGTCTATTTTGTTTCAAAATATACTTTTTTTACACCAAAAAAGCGAAATAAACACGGTTTCGTAGATAGAATATTTATTGCAAATGGCGCGAAAAGAGTAATTGCGTCATTTCACGGTTAAGTGTTCATAGTTGGACTTTGGTGCCGCAGCGGCGCCGCACGTTGAAAAATTGTATGTGTGCACCGGGCCTTTTATTGTTTATATATTTTTAACCAAGCACGTGCAAACTATAACCATGATATGGAGTGTAAAAAAAATACATTTGGAAGTAAGAAGAATTTCAGACGGAGTGAAAAAGATAGTTGATCATTCTTCGCCATTTTGTATCTTTTGTTTTCCTGTTAGTGTTTAATTTTTGTAACAAGCGCTCGTCTTCATGTACTTCTCTCTTATATTCTAATCACCCAAAAGATTAAAATAAATTAGCCTTTATGGACAAAATAAATTTGAAACAGACTCGGGATCATTCAGTTACGTTCAGACAGTTGGCTTATAAGTGAAATACACTAAGAAGGACATAATTCAGAGAAAACGAAGGGCAAAAATTATATTCTGGTTAAATTCGCTAAGCGTGTTTTTCAAGGAATCTAATCTTCATACAAAGAAAAAGTGATTTGGTGTACGTGGTCTCCAGTCTAAAAATCATATCACGAAGGTAGAAACTTACATCTTGAGAATTTTGACAGTGACACTTGTAAATAGACGATATTAGCTTATGCTTACGGGTTTGAAGATGTAATCGAAGATGTTTATAATTATTGCTAAGACAGAAATATACGAATAAAGGTTACACCAGAGTGTGGGAGAGAGAAAATGAAAAAAAATTAATGCAGTAAAAATGATTTAAGTTGAATAATATGGTAGGTTTTAGGCGGGCATGCATACACTATAAGAAAGGAATTTAAATAGCATTATTAGTGAAAAAGCAAGCATCAGAAGTTTAGAATTTGAAAGAAAATTTAAAATTAGGAGATAGCGTATCACGCATATTGCATCATTTTCATATGGCCTTAAAAAATATACACATTTTATTTCAAATTGTAGCATTCGCATTCTTTCGTCAATCACAAAAAAAAATGCAGATCCGTTATTAAAAATATCGGGTTTAATCACGAAAACAGAGAAAAACAGTTTGAAAACAGTGTCTTTGCTATAAACACTGGACTTAAAAAGTCCTTAACAGAGGAAGCAAATGCCACCCTTTTTAATATGAAATATTTTCTATTGTTATGCTTCGTGAACAAATTCTTGTCCAACCCAACGAATCCTCGGAAGATGAAAAGGGTGGACAGTGAAAAAAGTTTTATGAATTTTCCTTCTAAATTTGTATACAGCTTTTTTAAGATCCTTACACCGAAGTTATAACCTGACTTTACAGTGTTCGTTGTTTCAGAAACTTTTACATTTTCTGTTAACGTTTTGAAGTTAGCAGTCGAGTAGTTATTTTACTCAACTATTTCAATCAAAACTACTTTAGAGGGCTCATATCATTATTTTGTCATTAAGTAAAAGCAAGTCTGAAACCAACTTGTATATTTTCTTCTTATTAATGGCCGTCATAGCACATACTATAAATTGGTAGTTCGAAAAGGAACAGTTTGAAAACTCTTTACAATGAACAGGTGTCCTCAGAATTTATCACACATTAGCGTTCGGCTTGATAACATTCTTCTATTAATCTCCATTACAATGGAGATATATAAAAAAGCTTCGTTAAGGGGTTCAAAGCAGACTGATATTATTAGCAGACAAATATTATAACCACCATACCAGTTAAGAGGCGCTATACCAAATTATAATAATTAAATTTTAGTTTATACTTGATAAACTCAAAATAGCTTTTTTTTACATATTTAATAGTCTTTGCTTAGTTGAGATTTTTAACTTTCACAAATACATTGGGGTAGACATCCTTAATCCTTGCGTGGTGTGGTAGTTTTGATAGTGGGGTTCCAGCTCGTGTGTTTTCCTGGTCATATGACCGTGCTTCAAAATTATGTCATGTTGTCCTCGGATCTTTCCCCTTGATATTGATCCCTGACCGTCTCTAATAGTCCGTTGAATTGCTCCAGTGCGACGTACTTTAGAACTGTTTCGAAGAACTGTTAAATATATGTCCTCAGAAATTATCAATTTTTAATTTCATAATAAATTCTGTTCTACTCAGCTAAAATTTATAATCTGAATCAAAAGCCCGATTTAATATTAAAGTTACTATGTGAGGAAAAATTAGTTACTTATCAAATTTAATGATTACATGTAAGGTTTAAAAATTACGAAGCCGTTATATAGCTATTTCTATTAACATTTCTAGAGATTATCTAAAATTAAGATGCAATTTGATACCTTCTAGAAATTTTATATAAATCCGCCATATTTTGCACTTAGAAAAAGCATGTTGGAGAGGAAGTCGCTTACTTCGTCTTTTTCCATAAGGAAAAAATATACGGTCCTTTAGTTCATTATCTTCCCAGGGCATTTCAAAATGGTCTCTCAGATTCCCTACACCATGTCTACTTTCTCATACCAGGGTCAGATGAGATTCCAGCATTCTTCGAAATACATGATTAATCGTTCCTTAGATTCCAGTCTACACCTATTGACCTACGGTAGTCCCTCAAAGTAATTTACCTACTACAACTTCAACCAATGAACGAACATCATTTGCTCGCCTATATTGCAATTGGTCAGATTTTCTCTCTTTATATATAAACCTTTGTCAATACACCGGGATCACTGTGTGGAGTCATTATACTCAAAGAACGAGATTACAGGGGAGAAAAGGATTCAAATAAGTGAATAGTATCTATGAACGTGCTATAGAATACCTCACAACATGTGCGTATAATTGTGTTATTCTGAACGTGTTTTGTAAAAGTATGTGTCTTGCCTCAGATTGTTTCTGATTTCATTTTAAACACCCAGTTGATACTATCGATGACTCGAATCATCCCAAAACTTGAATAGCAGGTGTATTGATATTTCCAGATTTGACGCAAAGTATTCAGTACTTGTATCAAAATGCCGTTATAAATATGTGTCAAAGGCATACTTTTAGCAGACTTTGCAAAGACATGTGTAATCATTATTTGTAAAAATAGAACTCTACTTCTCAAATGTACTTTACATAAATTGCGTGTATGTTGGTTGGTAGTGAATTGTTGATAAAGTCAATGACACAGGAATGTGAGTGAGCGTTCAACAACACAAACAGAAAAAGCATTTTAATTGCAAAATGAGACTTTTTCCACCACCTTCCGAGCGAGTTCAAGAAGAAGGGTGACGCTATGGCGTCAGTCTTGGTGGGAAGCTGGAGTTTGTCGGATGTAAGATTCTGTCTACTCTAGTAAAATTATATCCCATGTCTTTCAGTCTAATTCATGGTAATCTAAATCTAAAACAAATATTCTATAGGGTAACAATAATAATTTAAAACCGCGTTCTTCAGTATCACCACATATAATTTAATACTTAATTCTTTGTAACATAACACACCTTTAACATAAAAATTAACTTCCTTTAAAAATATGAAAAACACAACTATAACCATTATGACAGTCGCGTAAAAAAACCGAACCACATCCTTTATTTCGAGAAATATTCATACTAGAGCAAATTCACATATATCATTCAATAAAGAATAACGTTCTGTACAAAATCAAATCCAAAAATTTGCATAAGGGGACGTCTTTCTTTCAAATCGTGTACAAACAATGAAGTTTCTTATGGAAACACCATGTTTTGATGCCTTAATCAGATTCAACATTGTTATTTTAGTCTAGATATGAAATTTCATGACTTTACTACCATTATATCCCGAGGTATTCAATTCTAAAATTTGTGTGTCAATTTCAGGGATCATCTCCACATAGAAAGTCTATTCGTAGATCGAGATATTATTTGAAGTTATCTCTGTTCGGAATTTCAAATTTGAACACTATTTCAAATGTATTTCTCAGCGATCTGAGAATTATTATACATATTTACTATGCAAGTGCAAAAAAATTTGAAAATTACATTATTATGTTTACTATGAAAATGCAAAGATCCGAGAATTATCATCCAAAGTTCATCAAGCGTTTTTTAAGCTTTTGGTTGCCACCTAAAATCGCATTAATGAGGAAAATTTAACGTAGTGCAAAAACTTATCATCGGAATGATCTGAAATCATATTAGAAGTCCTTCTGAATAGACTCCTATCAAAATAATATAAGGTTCGAATTCATAATTTTTCAAACATTAATTTAATCTTTATTATCGAACATAAATTATTATAAAACCAATTTAGTTCCAAAAAGTCGCCGATGAGGGGAAATTTGGCACTGTTGCGATCGAATACGGACCAGTATGGCTACATGCGTCGTCGGACACCGCAATTGCAACTTCTGTTATTGTTTCTTCGACACTTCTTTCGTTCCTCTCTCTCTCTGCCTGCCCTAACTCTATCAGAGATCTTGTTTCTGCAAACTTCTTGATGATAGTTTTCAATGCACTCTCGGTCATAGGCATGTATGATGGTTTTGAAGCCTTTTAAATACCCAGATCCACTCGAACATTACACTGTTTAGGATATTACTTAACAAGTAGGTTTTCAACTTAACAAGTAACACTCCTTGCGGCAAGTTAGGGCGCATGTTAAGCACAACTCGTCAGTCATTCAGTCATCTGCTTGAAGTTATATTCCCATTTTTGTTGAAATTAGTGACTGCTCTCCGCAATAGAAACTTTGCACAGTTCGTTACCTGCATTTAATGCAAATGTTCGACTGTTTTCGAGTCCAACAACTCCCAATGTTCTTCTATAGACGACTCTTTATACTGAACATTTAGCTACATACGCCTCAAAAGATTTAAATGTTTTAATGACCACCCTCTTTTAAACCCGTTAAATTGCGCCCTGTACTCATTATTGCGCCTCATTCCACCTTTCACTGGGATAATAGTAGTAAGTACCCAATTCTCAATGATTCGCTATTCGAAAGTAGTTACATTATTCGTATTCAAAATTCGTATACACATTCGACCTCACATTATACTTATGTTCTAACTTAAAACCTTGCTTCATAGCACAAAGACCATATTTAGTCAAACTCCACCAAGAGATGTTAAGTAAATGGACATGCACACACAAAGAAAGTTTTAATGACACAGAAGGGAGATATACACCCAGAGGGGAATCAAAACTAGGCCATCTACAACTCGTAGGGTGCTAGAACTGTGTCTCACCAGTCATGCCCACAGAGACACGGTAACCCCTGAATTATATATACTTCCATTTAAAAATCTTAGTTATTTCTTTCTATAGTTGAATTTATAGGTATATTTATTTCAGATCATTTCCTTAGTTTATTGAATTCGTGTTATTTATTGCCAAATCGTCGGATTACTCTCTCTGCAAAGACAAGATAACGCCATTTTTTTTTCTTTTCTGAGTGAAGTACACCTTTACAGATATAATAATAGGTACTTCTACTATCTCTGCAATATAACTCAGAGGTTCCCAAACTTATCCAATTCGGGGCACCCTGAAGAATGTTAAAATAAGCGACATTATATATATATATATATATATAGAGAGAGAGATATATATATATATATATAGAGAGAGAGAGAGATATATATATATATATATATATAGATAGATAGATATAAATAAATATATATATATACATATATATATATATATATATATATATATACATATATATATATATACATATATATATATATATATATATATATATATATATATATATATATATATATATATATATATATATATATATATATATATATATATATATATATACAACTTTGCAGAAGAAATTAAGTAGGGAAGTAAGTTGTAAGACATAATTAATACATCTCGTATTTAAAATTCACAAAAATACTTTAATTGTACTTAATAGGAAAACATAGGTGTTGGTATAATATTACCTTCAACATGCTCTTGGAGGTATATGTGTGTGTTTAGTGTTACGGGTGAGCATGCTGTTCACTACACAATTGTTCGAATCGTGGAATTAAGGTACAGCTACTCGCGATATGCTAGTGATACGGCTTCTCGCGATATGCTAGTGATACAGCTTCTCTGCGATATGCTAGTGATACATCTACTCGCATTTCTTTTACGACATTTATTTTTGAACGATATTTGCTCCTTATAAAAGCAACTGCTTCATGGGCGCTTCGTGGCACCACTAATCTCTCTACGTGGCACCCAGGGTGCCGCGGCACACACTTTGGGAACCCCTGATCTAACTACCTCTGCTGCGTCGCATGTATTCGATTGGTTTCAAGTAGAGTTCGCAGTAGTTATCTAGTTTTTGCAGAACATATTACATTCACTTATTTGTGAAAGTGTACTCAGCAAAATGATTAATCTTGTTTTTGAAGTAACGCGACGATATTACACATTACAGCTCATACGATAACACCTATGTCTCCTCAAGCGTGATTTAATGGATATCCCAGATATCTCCTCTTTCTAAACCTCTTTCAAAATTTACAACCAAAGTCTTTTTCTTTCTATCTAAGGAGACAAATGAGAGCGACAAAAATGGATGCATTCATAGAACACTGCTTTCTTGTATGTTTTCGTTTCGATTTCACACTCTACCTATATAGAAAAGATGGAAAAGGAAAAAGATAGTTCCCCAAATAATACATTCGATTCATCATAGTGAGAGAAACGAAACAAAGACACTTCCCCTATCTCCTTTCCATTACTTGGAGCATCGAATATACGTTAGTTCAAGGTAAATGCACATATTAAATGGGGGAAGGTGTTGTACCGTGGACATATGTGTACCTTGGACCTACAATGATTGTGAGTCTATTTGTTATGTTAGCTTAAAACCAGTCGTAGTAGTTTGTTTATTTGCCCATAGAGGCTTCTAGCAAGTTATTCTAGTTGATGAAAGTTGCAGAGTTTTACTGGAAAAAAATAAAAATTATTTTCACATATCGCATGTAAGTATTTTGCCTTTACTGCCTTTTCTTCTCTAACCACTACATTTTGTTTTGTGGATTTAATGATAGTACAGTCTTTTAAGGCATTCTCAAAGCTACAATCTCGTTAGTTTAACACAAGGTTTAGACTAACCTACAAATGGCAGATTGCCTGGTTTTGAAATATGACCAAGTGTTGCACTTTGATCCTAGTCAAAGTGTTGGACCGGTTCAAAGCAGAACGCCTTCGATAACATTTTTTTTCCAATGGCTGGAGTACATGAATAAGAAAAGAAAACAAAAAAGAACGTAGACCGAAGAAGAACAACTACAAAACATCAAAAAGTTCAAAGTTTAGCCTAAGGCTATCACAGCAAGAGTCTTCTAGCTTCCCAGTATCGCGATGTGTCAGTTTCTCCATGGAGAGCTCCACAGACACGTAGGTGACGTTTGTCCATCGGCTCGTTCCTGTCACACAAGGGACAGGCAGCTTCATTAAGAACGCCAATGCGACACAGATACGCAGCAAGGCAATCATGCCCGATGAATAGGTGAAAAGCAGCCACTGCCTCCCGTCTTGGTCGATCAGGAACACCCACCTTTGATAGCATTAATGTAACCAATTAAGTTTTTGTTAATAAAAATATCATTTAATAATTGGGGATTTAAGCTACTAAAAAAACTTTAAATCATTAAAGATAATTTAATTGCTGTAACGTTTAGTTGCTGTTCAATGTTTATTTCCAGGAAAAGGCAGGAAAATGCCACGAATTAAAACGAATTGGAAATGAAAACCTATTGTAAAAGAAGATATCGAGAAGGCAGTTGAATTAATTAGATAAAAAATGACTTATTATAGAGCTGTTAAACAAATGAACGTTTCAAAGACGACCTCGTTGAGAAGCCTTAAATCACCCAAGGAATCAGGATTGGATAGGTTTTGTTATAATAATAATATTGATGTTAAAACAGTTTTGTTAGATCAAGAGGGGATCGTTTTAATTGAGTACATTAATAAAGCTGTTCTTCTTCATTATGGCTTAACGTTAAGAGATGTCCGAAATTTAGCTTGCCCGTTTTCTAAAGAAAATAACAAACCATATGACAAGTCTTGGAATATCAATAAAATGTCAGGCATTTACTAGTTAAGCAAGTACTTTCCGCAAAAAATATGCTAATGAGGTGATTCATAAGCAACAAGCCTGGCTCGATCAACAGCCTTGTTATACTTCTCATAAAACAAAGATACAAGGCAAATGTATCTTGATTTTATGAGAACTATAAAAAGGTTCTACAGAAATACCCCAGAAATTGAGCATATAACATGTAATTGTGCTGAGACGGGCATATCAACTGTACACCTCCCGCCTGAAGTCCCGGTATTGTATTTTTGTTAGCCTACTTATGTATAATAAATATAAATATCAAATTACTCGCATTTTTATTTAACTTTCGTTGATGTAAAATTGTGGCCCAAGGTACAACATATCTAAGATCAAGGTACACCATGGATAATGTACCTTGGTCTGAATGTAAATATTTTATTCTTATAAAAAAATTATGTAATGAAATATTCTACTCTTTCCCAAAAAATATGTATAGTACATAAATACCTAATGTTTGATAAAGGTTATATTTTTAGTATTTAAAAATCCATAATACGCAAGTAAAAAATTAAAATGTCAAAAATGGTCCAAGGTACAACACCTTCCCCTCCTTTTCTCTCGGATAAATATCATGATCAATGTTCCGATTTTTATTTGTTTCAAAATCTCAAATTTATCTACTGGTACTTTATCATTCTTTTGAAAAATAGTTTCTGACACATACTTACAGTGGGCCACGTAATTATTCTGTTATATAATCTGCAGTTTGTAACTATTTTAATTTCGTGTTTTATAAGGATGTTATTTAAATTGCGATTCAAATTTACACACAGTAGGTGCTCTGTCTATTTTCGTCTTCTATCGAAATAATAGAATAATTAGGAAAAGTTTTTCAATAAATATATGTAAAGTAAACACATTAAAATTCCGACTGTTAAGCAAAACAAAATGCAAATCTTCTACAAAAACCTGAAACTGAATTTTTATTTGCATTTATCTTACACCTTAGAATCTTGTAAATGTAAATATTATTGCTCGGGTCAGATATGAATCCCTCTTTTCATTATTAGAGCATCGAATATATGTTTGTCCATGGAAAATGCATTTCTTGAAATACTCACATCATTTGATAAAAATGAAACCAATTTTTCTCTACTTTGCTTGAATATATTTTCAATGGCTTTCACTAATTTATGACATAAAAATGTGTAATTTTACAGGCTTCGTCATATACAAATCTTTAAATTTAGATAAGATTTTAAGTCGCTTGGGACGTTTTAGGTTATTGTCATGTACCAAAATCTATACTTTTCAAATTTACCACCGATGTTTTCGAATTTTTTTAAAGATGAAGTATGCGAAGAATTATCTCTATTAAATTATATAAGTAATTTGTGCAATACCGTATTATAGTCAAATTCTTTGCAAATATTTTAAAAGCATTTTCAATCTCAAGGTTAAAATGAAGTTTACGAAACCTCATTTTGGTAATCAAATCGTTAGTATAACCGAATCTACTACTTTCATTAAAAAATATTATCACATGGTTTGACCATAGGCAGGAAATATAGGTAGACTGAGCGTTGCTATTGAGAGGAGCTTCAAAACGTGTGACGAAGTCACGTGAATATTCTGTGAAAAATTGACTTGGTTGGCACTGACGGTTGGTTTTTTTAGTATTTTATCACCTTGTTTGGCGACATAACATTTTATGACTAGTTGTATGTGCGAAAGCGTATTTCTATAGAGTGGCGGCAAAATGTGATGAAATCGCCTGTTTACTATGTCGCCAAACCAATCAAATCAACGTCTTGGCCTCTTTTCCCGTCCCATGGATCAAAAAAATTATGATTGTTCATTTCCTTCTGGCATAAGAAAGTAGTGGGTCATTTTAATCCTAGTCCAGGACACATGAAGAGTTTACTCTCCCCCTTCCCATTGTTCTCTGGGTTCATCTTCGTTCACATAAGAATCATCTACCCAATTCCATTAAGGTTATGTTTGGATAGTATTGGTATTGTGGATAGTATTCAAGATTGAACACGTGTGTGTCGCTGAGTCATTCCGAGTTGTTCTTAAAAGAGTCATATGTACTTTCTACTCTGAAACTGACAGAACAAATGATTTATTGCTCCCACATTCTTGTATTTTTTTTCCGCTTTCAATTCCATTCCTTTCTTCTGGAGTGCCATCTTTTCTAAGTATGTATACTTAATCTGAAGAAGAAAGATCCATGTGATCCATACTTTGAAAAAGTTTGGATGTAGTGGTTTTACGGCTGAAGATTTCGAAGTTACTTTTAAACCAATAATAAATTACTCTGTGATTCTGTTGTCCGCTCTTCTTTTGACGACTGAAATTCCGTAGTTAATTCTGATGCTAGTTTTGCTGAACCGATTGTAAAGTACATACTGTGGTATTCTGTAGTTTTCTTCCAGACGATTATTCTGACATTATTAATTTATATTGAACCAAAAGTATAAGCGAACACTAAGCCAACAATGAGAAGAAATTTATTGATATTCATTGAAAGCTTTGAAGGAATATTTTGTAAACTAAATACTATGGAGCATAACTTTAAATTAATTTGTTATTTCTTATACATTCAAGATTGGTTTAATATAGCAGAACATGCAAGTATAATACCAATCCAAAGTACATCCGATTTCTTTCAATTGCTTAACATAAACTAGAGTAGTATTTAAAATAGATATGTCATTGAAATTATAGTTTAAAGTTAATAGAGCATGCGTTCTGTAATAGATTTGTCTCATTTGCAACATCATTGCTTATTCTTTTATTTTGTCCTATCGTAGCTCTCAATTTTGTGATTAATAAAGTTGCTTTCATGCAATTAATTAGTCTGTAATTAATTAATCTTTAATTACAATAAAATGTAATGAACTAATAGTACATTGATTTATAATAATATACTAATGCAAAAATCACAAAATCATCGCATAGAAGTCATGAGGAGTCACTTTAAATTCCCTTTATTTAACTAATTTCGCACATTACGGGTATTATCTCTGTATACGGGATTTTAAATTACCTTTTACGTGATTAAGAATAAATAAATCTGCAATTTCATCATTATTGTTAATATTTTTATGGAATTCATTTCTCTACTTGTACTTTTGCAGATTTGAATCCATGTTGCTTAGATATTATTCGTACAAAACCATATTTTCTATTTTTCTTATTCTATCCTATATTTATTTATTTATTTACAATCGAAACAGCGTACTTTCAGTTATATATTACAACTACTTTTATTACATAGTTTTGCTCGATAATTTTTGCAACTTCTGATAAACCAAATCGCCACTATTTCTACAGAATTCTGCGTTATGTACGTATGTTAAACTGTAACAAATTATTTTGAAATTTTTAATGAAGCTTTGTGTGATAAAATCTATCAACTGCAGATTTTGACGAACTTTTCTCCATCAGGAAAATCAAGGACTTAAAGTTATGAAGGGTCCTCCACTCAATGGATGGTATCGGTAGGACAGTCCAGGTGGATCAATTGGCCTCTCTTGTGATAGAGCCGACCAGACGGCATTGTCTAGATTTGTTAGTGGTCACTTGAAAGTCTGTTCTTATCACCACGGTATTAAGGAGTTTCCGATATGCTCTAAATGTGGTTAGGAGAGTGCATCCCGAGAGTACATCCTCTCTTGTCTCCATCTCTCCAGGGAGTTTTTTGAGACGGATACTTTGCAGAGCCTTGACTTTTGAGGGTGTGGGGACTCATGGATGCTGTCTAGTTGCCGTTAATCAGTGAAGGACTAGTAACAACAACTGCAGATTTCTTTTCTTGAGATTTTCAAAAACTAAATAAATCATCTCCTTTAGAGGAGTTTATTTGAAGTAATAACCTTTTAGTTATATTTAAAAGTCCCAAAAAATCTTTTTTACTGTATTAAAATACGTTGTAAGATTTTCATGATTCGTTTATTATTTAACTTTCATCAAGTTCAGCATAGTATGGAAAATAGACTGTTGAGGACACCAAAAGACGAGACGAATCTCGTGTTTCATCACGAACTGAAATTGATGTTTCCTATTGGTTTTAACCATCGACGCTCGTACATCAATATCTGATCAGTTTTGCTAATGACGAGGTATCTCGTCATCAAAGTATCGACCATTTTTACAACATCACCGATCTGGGCAGTTTTTTCGAATGACGAGATAACTCGTTTATCCTCTTCGAGACAACCACCGGGAGAGTTAAATTAAAAACTGATGTCACACTTTCAAATGAGATGTCATGAAAATATGCGCAGATTTTTTTTAAACTCTTGTTGATTTCTTGGTTCAGATTCAATGCAGCCTTTTAACCCACCAAGGTGTTTCGACGAGTTATCCTGTCCACCAAGATCTGACCAATTTCGCAAATGATGACAAGATATTTCGTCATCAAAATATTCCCGTTTTTTTATGATGAGGTCTTTAAATTTCTTTTAATGACAAAATATCTGGTTCATCAAGATCTGGAAAGTTTTGATAATGGTGAGATACCTCGTCGAGACAGCCACCAGGGGGATTGAGTCACCATTTACATTTTTTTTCCAATGGCGGGCAAATATGAACTTAATCATTGGCCACTACAAGGCCGGAAGTGATGGCCACTTGTGAAGGAGCACCCAGTGTGAGGACCATCATTGCCCCTTACAAAGGATAGCACAGTATGCATCCATGTCCTGACCCCGGATTCCTACCAGAAACCTTCCGATCCAGAGGCCCTTAAACACTAGACCAGTTGGTATGACCATTTACATACATATTAAAATTTGAAGTTCACTTGAATAGACCCAGAAATATCTATCTAAGGAAAAGTAACCAATTTCCCCTTATGCACCTATACCCAGCGTTAGAAAAGAAGAAGGAAACCGACTGGTTAAAGGGACAAGTGTATACGAAAATATAATGATCCGCAGCCATCATAGCAGGTTCGCTCCTCAAACAACAAATTTATTTAGTTAATAGCGTGTTAATTCAGGGCACAAAATTGCCACTCACCGTTGACGAATGAAATTTTTTCTTCTCCGTATGAAATTTCTGTCAAATTGTAAATAGATTTTTTTTATTAGATTCAAGTATCTAAGGAATTTTAACTACCCCACACTCAGAATTCGGACGCGCCGGCCATCGCAAAAGAACAGGGTGTGATTTACCACGTGATCAAGTAAGCGCGTCCGCCGATAGCGATAATGCGACCGGAAATGCTCCACAGAGCACCTGCCGATCGTCAACGACCAATCATTCAACAGCCACCGATTATTGTGTTTGCAATTTGGAGACAGAACCCAGAAACGACTCTAGCATATGCGGATACGAACTTCCGAATTCTCGATCACGTGACCGAAATAAATTTTGATAGCTTCCCAAAAGTAAGGTTTGGGAGTTTGAAACGTATTTTAAAAGATAACACGTGCACTCGCTTTCTCATTATAGCTACTGGTCCCTCTGACCATCCCGATTTTTAATCTCCTGGACCGATCATACTTTTAGGCCCGGTGCACACATCCGGCTTTTCAACGTGCGGCGCCGCTGTCGTAACGCAAGTGCGGTCTGAGATACATTAGATCCAATGGAGCAGTGCACACATGCCTCCAGCGCCGCTGAGGCGACGCACGTCCAACTTGTGTGCAATTTGCACCGCAGTTGCCCACGGCGCCGCACATAAGTCACCGTTCTGAAGTACCTTGTTTTCATAAACAAATGTAATACAAGTAATAATTAATAAATGGTTGTATCCAGTAACGTCTATTTTGTTTCAGAATATACTTTTTGTACACCAAGTAAGCCAAATAAACACGTTTTCTTCGATAGAATATTTATCGCAAATGGCACGAATGAGTTCGTGCGCCATTTCATGGTTGTGTGTGCATAGTTGATCTTCGGTGCCGCATTGGCGCCGCACGTTGAAAAACCGGATGTGTGCACCGGGCCTTAGTGGTCTCGGACCAGCGAACCACCAATGATTTTGAACGCTGCTTATACCTATTCGAGATAATCACCAGGATGACCGAGGCACCATTCACCATACAGTCCAGTACAGAAATTTTAAAGATACTTGGATAGACATAGACACAGCTACCGAAGGAAATGCAACCAATTTCCTCATACGCACCTTTACGTAAAGAAACGTTAAGAAGCACATAAACCCAAGAAACGGGAAAAGATATATTCCATTTGAGTGCAAAAGGCGGAAAAAATCCGTTCGGCCATGGCACTTTATTTCATTAAGGGTCATTTGCTAGAGATATAAGAGCAAGGTACCTTATGAAAGAAATTATGAAAAAGAGCTATCTGAGAAGAGAAAGAGCATTGAAGAGATACTTTGAAAAAAGATAAGCAGGGGACATTCGGACGTTTCGAAAGGAAGATAATGATGATGATGTCCATATAACGTTGACCGACACTTTTGCTTTCTCTGATTTGCTGAGCGCTTGGAAATGTTCTTAATGGATTTCTTCGATAAGGAACGTGTCCCCACTTCCAGATCGATGTTAGAACATGACCCAATTCCTCACCTTAGCGCATGGTTCGCAGAGTCTATAGATGTGTGAGCTACCTTTCTAGAATAAAGGAAATGATTAACCTAACCGTAACGCAAAGTTTTCTTTCATTAGGGTATGTTACACAGTACAATAATTATGGACTTCTACGGATTTCAAGGATTCGTGATTAATCTGTTTTAGGAAATCAAAATTTGGTGTCTTAAATAAAACTTGGTTGTTTTTTGAGAAAAACTATTTACATTAAAGTAAAATGATTAGACAAAATTTCTTAACTGGAAAGTATTGGAGAGTAAATATTTATTTAATGCTCTCCATTTAAGAAAAGTAATTAATATAAATTAGTCAAGGGGTGTACAGCTGAATACTCGTATTATATAGAATTTTTGAATAAAGAACAAGGTTTCTATAAGTTTTTATAGGTTAGTTGGTTGATATTTGTGTTAAAGAGGCATATTTGTATATTGAAGAGCATATTGTTCCAAACACAAGCAGAATATTAAACATAACCTATAAGATTCAGCAATTTGCTATTTCAAGCTTAAATTAATCAAGATAAAAAGTGAAGATAAGGTTTATAGCATAAGTGTCAGAAATGAATAAAAAAATAAATTTTTGCTATATGGATCTCCCAAAAGGTCTTCGAAGACACAATTTGGAATTTCACATTGGATTTTTCTATGGTTGATAAAAATTCAATTCAATGGAAGTGTATCAAACAATAAAAAGGCAATCACAACATGAACACAGTGAAGGAGTGTCTGAACGTAAAATAGGTAGAACCTATGCGAAATCTTATTGATTATACCTCATTTGTGCTTGCATTTTAGGCTTGCATTGTGAAAGCTTGTAATAGATGGATACTGTGGAACTCATTTTGTGCTTATTTATGCCAGTTTTATTTTATTTCCTATTTGAAATGGTTCAATTTCTACAATAGGGATAGTGAAATCATTTCTCAAACGACTCATGAATATTCTCACCATAGTGTAAATCAAGTAATCCAGCAACTCGAGTCTAAGGTAAACAACTTAAAATTTTTAAGTGCAAGGATCCTACCGTTTGCATTAAAATGAATCTCTATGGTCTGTTTACCATTAAGAGACATTTAAGTATTACATAATGTTTTTTAATTATTTCAATATTACTATTTATTGAATTCTAGATTTAATATTTTTTCTCTAAATAAGTTTCCAAATTTTTAGCTTGTTGTTAAAAAAAGGCTTTCATGAATTATGGCTAATCTTTTGAAATATTTATGTTTTCTTTTTTTTTGTAGTTGATAAAAAATAAATAATTAAAATATTAACTTTATACTCAAACCACATTTTTAAAAGCAAAACATTCATTTAAGAAATCTCTTCAATGGCTTCCAGCGTTACAAATAAAAGTACAAAAATACGTTAGCAATGTTAAAAAGTTCGAAAGCGAAAATAACATCGACCTCGTTTGAAGTCGTAGAGTGAAACCCTTGAAAAACTGCGAACTTAGAGCATGACGCAACTTCTGCTTTTCTATAGAAACATTCAACATTATTTCAAACAGAAAAATCCAAATAAAAAGTATTTTCGTATTATATTATACCAAATAAGTGATGAAACTTTCATAATAGTTGTACTTTTATGCACTACTTAAATGGTTTGATCCAGAACTATTATATTATCAAAATATGTAATTATCTTACGTGGCACATGGAAAAGATGTTATTTGTCATCGCGTTTTGGCAACACTGTACGATTGTTTGTTTACCACGAAGCCTCGCGCCTCAATTGAATTTATAGTGTTATCGGCCATTTTCAGGGCCAGCAATTATTATTCAACATGACGCTTGCACTACAACTTTCGACAAAAAACTCAATTAAAATGTTGTGGATGGCTTGAGTGAAATGTACACACAAACAACATGGTGGATATTCGATTACCAAAGCAGCGCTCACATTTCGAGTCAAAATTTGCTCAAAGTTTTCATTTGAATTCCAAACTGTTCGAGTTCTGATTCCAGAGGTAATGAATAACTTCTGTAATACAACAAATTTATATTTAAACAATATTTTTTAGAACATCACATATTTTATAAACTATTATTTCTTCTAGGACACATGTCTTCATTGATGCGAGCGAAGCGAGCAAGTTTTCGTTGCGAACCAATGTGGATTGAAAAGCAATCCTCCGGTGGTTGGCGAGCAGCGAGCAGAGGGCAAGCCCCCTAGTATAACATTATTAGCATTTAGTGACATTTCAATGAATCACACCCTTTTACCTAATGCAGATTTTTTAAATCTATAACTGCACAAATCTGTTAATGATAAAATATTTTTCAAACCTCATGCGCAATAATGAGTTTTCTGCCAAGTCTTTAATTAAAAAGTACATTACTGCAGCATTACATTTGGAACTGAAAATATTTTTATATGTGAATCCAAACTCTGTCAGTAGTCACAAAATAAATTTTTATGACATATTTCCGTTACTTTCTTTTCATAGAAATCAAGACGACGTTAACTTTAATTAAAACTATTGAATGCAACAAATAAATTTAATCAAACTATTGAGTAAATGAATCCATTACCAAAATCCCCTCGGTTGTTCGAACTTTTAAACAAACCACCAATGTCGAACACAGCAAACTCATTATTTCATATAAGAACATCGGAGTAAGGAAAGCAGAGTCCTTCAAATCCCATCCTCTGAATGAGCGTGCATTTTGTACATCCGAACGAAATTCCCCAAACTATATCAACACAGAGCAAAATACTTTTATTGCAACTCAACTAACTTGGACTTGGCGGAATATAAATTAGCTCACTCCATTTACATATCGACTGGGGAAGTTGAACCGTCCAACCTAACCTAAGTTTGGAGCCAAGTCTCCGGGACTTCGAATGAATAAGCAAGCATTTATTATACCATAAGGTTATTTTAAAATTAGATTTGAGGCAAAATCGGATATCCAGATTGGCAAAGTTTAATTACAAGCCCGGCAAGGAGCATGAGAAATGATTCCGACGCCATCGCGTGCAAGCCATAGGTCATGCAAATGCGGGTATCACTCGATGCGAAAGCCAACTTGATTAAATGAGACCGCACAATCTTCGGCTGCCTGTCCATATTTCCTTGAATAGCTTTGGAATTAAGTCGCATATTCAACGAGAAGGAAATGAATGCGGGGCGGAAGATGCCCGGCTTATTGCTCGATGGTCGCGGATCGATTTATTGTTCCAATTCAAATGGCAGTTTGGGAGCATAATAAACAGGCAAGTTTCACACAAGTTCATCATATGTGGATGAATGTCTGAATTTTGTTATAGCTCTCATCGAGTATCTGTTGCCGAAGCGTTTTAGTTTTCCCTATCATTATAGTCTTTCCCAATCGAGATTCGCACATTAAGGTAAATGCTCTATAAATATTTTAATTCTTTTTTTTTAACTTCTAATCATGGAATATTTGTTTTCAAGAACTGTGAGTTACACATGCAATGGATCGATCGGTTATTCAAATCGGATTGTAGCTTCGGATCCTAATAAACCGACGTTTCATTCAAATTTACCATTTGTTCGTTGAAGTCAATTAATAATCTGAATTATGCTGTAACTATCATCGAGTATCCGTTTTCGCGAACCATTTTAGTTTTCCCAATCGAAGACAGATTCGCACAATAAGACATTTACCATTTATTCATACTTGTGAATGAACTGACTGAATTTTTTTTCAAAGGCATGAAGATTTCACGAACTAATATTAAATCCTATCCCATCTGCAGGTACTGTCCCCAATCGCAACTAACTCCAGATCATGTTTTTGACTGCCAGGCCATTATCGGTTCCCTCTTTCAACTTAGAGCACCCCTAATCGAAATTCTCCATAGCCATCGAGCTCCAGAACTTGCAGATCTTGTCACCAAGGCTTTTGGAGGACTCTAAAGTTTTGCACTAGTACTGTATGCATAGACACGACAATAACAACAACTGTCTGAATTTAGTACTTATTGCCTTCGAATATCCATTTTCAATACATTTGAGGTTTCCCTATCGAAGATGGATTCACATTGAAGCAAATGCTACTCTAAACTAAAAAACAAATTAACCTTCATGATCAAGGACTATATTTTAAAACACCAAGGGTTCCCAATCCGAGATACATCACTGATCATGGGTTTATTTATTGTTTGGAATCTGATTCCGGTATCGGGAATATAAAATAGACAAATTTCACACACATATGAGCCAATTCGTTCACGGATGTAACAAAACTGACCGAAGTTTGTTCTGATCCTGACGAATATCAACTATCTAAACAAATCATTTTGATTTCTTAATACAAGATAGACTCAAAGATTTTTGAAAACTAAACTAATAAATATTTTTTTTATCGTCTGTGATTACTACTTCAGTTAAAATTAATTTTTTATATCAAAACTTCCCGAAAGAAGTATAAATTAGTTGCCCCAACTGTGGACGAGCGGCTTAAGGTGTCTGTACTTAGACTGAAGTTCTTGTTTAAGTATTCAAATATGGAAAGCGCCAAAGTCTGGTTGAACACTTGAAGTTTCGTGATTTTTTTGTGACGATACATATACGTGGGCTAGTTTCCCCTGTCTCCAGGAAGGGATTAATCCTTCCTCAGATGTGATAGCACCTTCCATGCTTCCACGGGTAAACACTGAGACTGCCACGTTCTCACCTATAGAAGTCAAAGCTGCTTAAGAATTCTGGAAAACGCTTGAAGTCCATAAACTTACATCGAAGGAAACGAAGTATAACTTAATTTACTGCCATGTGGGCCTGAAATATTATTCTGATGTAAGCATAATGCTACATATCTTTCCATCATAGATCACTTATGAATTAAACTGATAATTACTACAATCATGGAACGTAACTGCTGCAATAAGTACAGGTGTAACATGAGAAGTAACTGCTAACAGACGGAATGTGAGACATTTGCTAAAATAAGCTACAGATGTAGCATGCAACGTATTTGCTGAAAAAAGCTACAAAAGTTGCATAGGGTTTAATTTCTAAAATAATCTACAGATGTAACATGAGACGTAACTGCTGAAATAGGCTACAGACTCAATATGGGTCAATTTGTTAATATAAGCTACAGATGTAGCACGGGACTTATTTGCAGACATAAGCTATTATCATAGCATAGCGTTTAACTGCAAAAATAATCTACAAACTCAATATGGGTCTATTTGCTAAAATAAGCTACAGATGAAGCTAGGAACTTATTTGCTGACATAAGCTACAGACATAGCATAGGGTTTAAATGCTAAAATATTTGTCAGACATAACTGCTAAAATAAGCTACAGACGTAACTGCTAAAAAAAACTTACAGACGTAACTGTTAAATAAGCTACATACGGTAAAATGGGAAATAAGAGCAAAAACAAGCTGCAGATGTAACTACTGATCATTTAGGTACATACCGTGAAATGGGAAATAACTGCTAAAATAAACTTGACGTAACATATGACGTACTGCTAAATTAAGCTACAAACCTAACATGGTGCTATAACTCATAAAACAAGCTGCATACGTAACATCGGACATAATTGCAAAAGCAAACTGCTTTACAAAAGATTATATATTTACATCTGAATCAAAAGTAAAACAGCAGAAGTGCAGTATTCAGCAAAGAATATAACATTGCAGAGTTATAACATCCACCTAGAAGTATAACTTAATTTATTTTTCAAACCTACTTCCATGATGTTCGAAACTACTTTCCGAAAGAATAGAATTTAATGTATTCCATACTTAACTACATATTCAGAGAACGAATTTCGTCCAGTACACGATAAAAAGTCACAAAAAAAATTGATGTATTTCCAAAGACGGGGAACCGTGGTCCCAAAATAATGTATATGCCCTACGAATTCAATGTAACGTCGATTTAACTTGTCCTATATACCACGTACTAGTACGCCCAAGGACAAACTTACATCACCTGCCACCTACCATAGTAGGACATTTTTTTCCTGCCTTCGAGATATTAGATTTTTTCCTTTCGTATTTCCTATGAAGAATTTTTATTCTTTATTTATCGTTTCCCCCACACACCAACTGGAGCTTTTCCCGCGTAAAGAATGGATATGACAACCTCTACCGCAAGGAAATAAAAAGGTGTATGTCAAACCGAGGCAAAAGTCACCATATGGTTTTGCGGAATGCGTAATATTTCGGGGGGTTTCCTTTTTTTGTGAAGGATACATTTTTTATTTTCGTTTATGGTGGCGGAGAAACCGATAGATGGTACTACCCGCCTATTCAGCTACGTTTTTTTTTTTGCATTAGAAACTTGCTGGTATTTACCTTTAGATACTCTCATTTTGTGTTAAATTTCAACTTCATGAAACCTTCACATGTCAGGGATTCTTAAGCTATTTTGGCCATGTCACGTCTCAATCATATAATTTATTCACATAAATTATATAGTGATGGAAAGGGATAAGAAATTTACAAACCAATAAAAAAATAGAACACTAGAACGCACCTCAACTTCATCGTGGAATACCAACCCTACAAACCATTTGAAGTAAAAAAAATCAACAACATATGAGATGACTAGATGTGGATAAGGGATGGTTTTTATTGTAATACAAAGCAGAAATTCTAAGTTAATAGATGCAAATGCAGGTGATATTCTTAACCCTCCAACTGTTTCGACGAGATATCTCGTCCAAGATCTGTTCAATTTTCCTAAGGAAAACATATGTCGTCAAAGATCTGTTCAATTTTCCTAAGTATGAGATACCTCGTCCAAAATGTGGTCAATTTTCCTAAGGATAAGAAATGTCGTCCAAGATCTAGTCATTTTCCTAAGGAATAGATACCTCGTCCAACATCGTGTCAATTTTCCTAAGTATCAGATTTCTCGTTCAAGATCCGGTCAATTTTCTAAAGATGAGATCTTTTGTCCAAGATCTGTTCAATTTTCCAAAGGATGAGATACCTCTTCCAAGATCTGGTCAATTTTCCTAAAGAGACACATATCTCGTCGATACAAAACTGCACAATTACGTCAATGGAAATGAAGATCCAAGTACGAGAAACCAAACTGCCCCCTGTCCAGAACTAGTAACAGTTCGGAACAGGTTTATGCAACAAAGGCTGGCCACTACAGGGCAGTTTTCGAAGCGTAGATAAATCACCAGGAGGTTTAATAATTTTTACTCTGAGGATTTAGAGGTGAGCGGCTGAATTGAAGTATCGCATTTAAGATGAAAAGTATTTAGGCTTAAAGAAACATTTGCATATAAACGACTATTGAATTTGAGTTCATTTCTTCAGTTCAAATTCCCTGCTGGCCACAAATTACACAAGTTCAATGATTTTTCTTTGTAGCAAGGAGTGCCAGACGTTTAAGCCAGGTGTCATAGTGGCTTAGAAATGGTTCCTTGATAGGGAGAGGAGTTGTGATGTGACAGGTGGTAAATGTAATTGTCCTAGTATGAGGAGCTTCCATACACAGATTCAGATGCGTGAAAGTTTGATGAGTGGGTTGTGAGCTCAGATGTTGACCAAGTCATCAAAGAACGTGATTCAAAATCATGAGTGTTATCCTCGCATCATTCCATTCGGGAATGACCCGTTGTATTACTCCAGGGCGAAGTAAATTCAACACCCTACCTACCTAAATATTGGATTGTCCAATGAGGCTTCGGTCCATCTTACCACGAATAACCAAGTTTCTACTGAGTTATTGACGTGACATTGAATAGACGTGACATTGACGAATGAAACATGTAGCTAAAAATATAATTTCAAAGTTAGAACTTGAATGAGAAATTTGCAGTACAGACAAACAAAGAAGACTTGAATAGTTATTTTACTTCTTCTTACCCAGATACTCCGGCATGATACATTTCGGTTGGTTATTAAAATTTTCAGAAGAAAGGGTCGTATTTGAACATGTGCCAAACAACGTCACGAAAATGGACATAAACACAAGAAAAGCTTTACTGACACAAGTGCTAAATACACCGAGTGATTAATAAACCTTTGTCTCCTACAACTCACAGGTAGATATTACAGTGGGCAAATCACAGTGGGATTTATTGTGACCCGTCACCCTCCAATTTTACCTTTAAATGTGCGTTATTTTCATCTTTGCTACGTTTGGTGTTTACCCTAATTTTTCCCTTCGGAAATGATCCCGGACCTACCAATAGCCCGTTGTGTGCTCCAATGCTACGGTAGTTCAACTACCATCATCTACTGCTGAGCATCCACCAAGAAGCAAACTGCACAGTTTCTGTAAATAAGATCAGAACATTCACCACATCAAGTGTATCGTGGAGTATTTAATGTGAGATTGATAAAGTTTCTTTCCACACTTAGATTATATTTATTAAAAACTTATCTAGATACTTTTTATTTGACTGAATTTATCTAAAATACACTAAGTGTGTTTGAATTAAACCAACTAAGATTAAATACCAACTAAAATACAGTAAATCCCAATTTTTCTTATTAGCAACCTTTGATTATAAGACTAAAAATTCCTCATGTTTGGTTACCTCTATGCAACTAGATTCTTGAATTGAGTGATTACAAATGGTTTTTGTTAGCATAATGATATATTGACATGAAACTTACTAATCTATGAGCTTTTTATTTCATGAAGTTAATACCAAACATACAAATCTGGTAATAACTGATATTAAATGATGGATGAAGACTATCAGATGGCTGAGTTTTGAATGATGAAACTTATTTCTCTCTTGGGGAAATAAATGAAACTTTTATACAAAAACTATTTTCAAATTAATAACAGCCTAAATTTACAAATATTTTTTCGTTGTAGTTTTGTGCCCCAGGTTAAGAATAGTTTTTTTTTTCTCATCTCTTCCTTGTATTAAATTAGATACTTCAGTGATTTATTAAAATAATATTTCTTTCCGTTACCACGTTCTAAATTATTACAACTGATTTAATATTTAATTCTTTTTTATGTAATAATACATCCTTAACATTATAATTAATTTCTTTTTAAAAACTTTTAAATAAAATTTAACTATAACCACTTTGCATATCATAGTGCATAATTCTGTTGTTTCAAAGTACTTTAATTTTTTTTTGGCAAGTTTGAAATGACACATACAACTATTTTTACAATCGAAACTTGTCAGGATAGTCTATTTCTATTTCAAAAAGAACCCTACCCCCCCCCCATATTCTAATTTATAAAACTTTTTTAATCTCTTTCAAATTAAAAAAAAAATTATGTCTAAAATGCATTTAGTGTCATTCTAACGTCAGTTAGTCTTACATGTAATTTGAAAACTATATACGTACGTAATCTATTTATAGAGACCATTATTTTCATCGTGACTTTATACTGATAAAATATCTACAGTGACTACAATTACAGTAGGTAAGAATTTAGAAACATATCAGTCAAGAAAAAGTTTTATTCAAAATAATTTTAGTTAGTTCATTCTTGTTTAGGATACATTTTTAGCAGAGAGATTGAAAAGACAAAAACTTCAGTCTTACAAAAGATAGTTTATCTGCATAAGGATAACGCCACATAATTTTGAATAACGGTCCGATAATGCTGTTGAACCAAGAACCAGAGCGCTATACACTCGGCTACTAAGCGGAATGTGCTTGACGGAAAACTAATTGCGTGGTGCAGCTTTGTCAGGGGATCTGAATCTTGATTAATAGAAAACACAGCCTTGTGGTCATCTCCCTACTTAATGGAACGCAACAATTGCGTTTTATGGAATAAGGGTCGTATTTGGCTATGATGCGCCAAACATAAAACAAAGTCAAGTAATATACAAACACACACAAGAAAAATTCTACTTACACATTAGAGAGAAATACGCTGAGGGGTAAATCGAATGTGCACCGACTATAACTATCAGGTTATTAGAGCAGTGGGTAAAGCCACTGAGCCACGGCACCACAACTACAACACTGACGTAACCATGGTTGGTATGTAGTTAAATTAACGTTGCACTGGAGCATTACAACGGGCTAGTTACGACGGTCCGGCATCTATCATGAGGGGAAAGATCCGAACACAACACCACGTAATTTTAAATCGCGGTCAGATGACGATTATAACAAGCTACCACTGTCAAAGCATCCACACCATGCCCCGGGAGCAGAAAGTGCTTAAAACTGCGACGAATGTCGCCGAACAAATTCTTTGCGGAATAATTTTTCCTTAATTTTATCAAAACTTTGGCCTATTTTTTTATTATGAATTACGATGTTCTGCAGTGAAAAGTGCGCTCCTTGCCACACCTTTTGTTCTTTTCTTGCTACGGAACAACCACCCTACATTGCTCAAATTAACACAAACACTTTATAAATAACACATCTTCTATGTTAATGACAAAATAATTAACTTCAAAAGTTATCGACTTAAAAGCAAATTCTGAAAGAACTAGGGGGCCTGCCCCCTGCTCGCTCACGCTCGCCAACCCCCGGAGGATTGCTTCGCAATCTTCATTGGTTCGCTGCGCGAACCTATGCTCGCTTCGCTCGCATCAATGAAGACATGTGTCCTAGCAGAAGGGATTATTTACAAAATATGTTACCAAAAAAATGTTGTTCAAATCTAAATTTGCTGTATTACAGAAAAAATATATACAGTATCTCTAAAATCAGAATTCAAATGAAAACTTTGTGCAAATTTTGACTCGAAATGTGAGCGTTGCTTTGGAAATTGAATACCCAGCATGTTGTTTGTGTGTACATTTTCCCAGCACTCAAACGACCCACACTTTTTCATTGAGTTGGTTGCCGAAAGTTGTAGTGCAAGCGTCTTGTTGAACTATAATTGTTGGCCCTGAAAAGGACCGTTTTTTAAATGGCCCTGAAAAGATCCTCCGCTTTCTTTGATTTCTATTATAAACTAACCGCAACAGCTCATTAAAATTTCCTTTTTTTTTTTCAATAAAATTTTATCCGATGACGCTATAAATTCAATCGATGCGCGAGACTTCGCGATAAACAAACAATCGTACAGTGTTGCCAAACCGCGATTACAAATAACATCATTTTTGCGTGCCACGTAAGAGAATTATATATATAGATGACTTGGTTTTAAATAAAGTAAGTTAATTAATTTTGATGTTTTATTATAAATACGTACTACATATATAGCCGATAATTGTGCTTTACGTGTGTTTTTGATTTTACTGCATTTAACAAAATTCGCCATAAATACCTACTGAACAATTGCGCAATTGCTTGGAGTTGTGTTGCAGAACACTGAATATAATTCTGCACCTCGGCATTTCAAAGCGAAGACTTTTGATGTCAAGACATATTTAACATACATCAGCCTCGTGTACACAATGGTCTTTGGTTGGACCTTGCTTTAAATTCGGTTGTGAATCCGTTTCTCTTCGAGCCGGGTTACCATTGCCTATGTATCATACAGAAAAACCCTTGCATAACCATAAGTATAGCAATTATATCAAATCTTTACTATTATAAAAGAAAACGTTTATCTGTTTGTTTATTTCGCTGCCGCAAAATCCTGACGATCCATGTCACTTACACATTGAGATTTGGCACACAGGTAGTCCAAATTTTTTGCAATTTTTGGGTCGTGGCGAATTTTAAAATTCAATATAGAAGATTTTAAATGTATTGAAAAGTTTTGTTCTCCATCGGGGTTCTTCAACGCGTTTCTACCAGATAGAGAAGAAACACAGGAAACTAGACTTGTCTACCCACTTGACCTTGCCGTCACAGGCATTGGAATCACGGCAAGTTTTTTTCATCGCGGTAGATTCAAAATTTATTTTTTCCGTTTCCGCTTTTTCATTTTGCGCAGAGTTGACTGGGATTATTAATTCTTTTTCGTAAAATCGGAATCGCTGAAGATAGATTGAAAGTTTCAACGGATTTGAAACCTGCGGAAAATTTTACACCAGATTAATAACTTACACCACGGGAACGAGCAACGCAGTGGCTAGTTTAATATTGTAGCGAAACTTATTCACTTCGTCTGAATATCGTGGCTCGGTCGGTATTGCACCTTACTGCGAGTCGGAAGGTATGGAGTTCCAATCCCACTAGAGGCAAGTGGCCTAAAAGTAGATTTAATTTTAAAGTTTCCTTTCTGTTTGTTTCTCATCCCGGTTCGAATCCAGGTTCGGGCATGGATGTTTGTAAACGTATGGTGTAGAGGCGGCTGGTGCACCTTAAATCTGTCGTGGCGGAAAGTCCTCACGTTGGGTTGGCGTGGAAGTTTGGAGAGTGGAGTGCCAGCTCAGGTGTTGTTTCGTCATCTGACCGTTGTTCAAAATTACGAGATGTTGTCCTCGGATCTTTCCCTTAAGGGACTGATCCCGGACCGTCGTCAATAGCCCGTTGTGTTGCTCTAGTACGACGTTAACTGAAATTACCATTACCATTACTGTTTGTTTCTCACTTCTTCAAGAATATACTTACGTTAATTTCTAGAACTTTCCAATTCTCGAATGTTCGATTCATTTTCGGAAAAGGTATAAAAGCAGATGTATCACTCAGTTGAGGTGAATAATAAAATCTCGAGTTGAGATTAGTAATCTTTGTCCTCGCTTGCCTTTTGAAAATATACACGAAGAGAGATTAGCTATAAATCTACGCGACAATATAACACCAAAATGTCAAAGAACACAAATTTTCATATATTTGTCTCAAAAGAGTGTTGGAATATTATTTACAATTTAACAAAAAAAGTGCTGGAATATTATTTACAGTATAACAAGAACCTGTGCCTTTTTGAGTGTGAACGCCAGTATTTTTGAGATAATAGTATGTACGAGGTGATGCGTTACAGGATTAGAGCTCGGCCCGCCCTCGTGGATAACAGAGTAAGTCCCGCTTTGATAACCAACTGCGCCAAATAATGAGAGGCCCCACGAATCAGTATTTGCATCTGTGCGATTAACTATCACAATGCGGAGAAATTCGCGCCATCAATCCTTTTAAGCGTTTGACAGGCGGGGAGAATCAACGTGTTAACATAGTTTCACACAGCGCGATTGATTTCGAATGTTCCATTCTTGACAGTTGTTCGATTTCCAAGTGTCAATAATGCAGGACTGCAGATTGAGGTAAACAGTTGCCACTTGCAATATCATTGGGGCGGGGATGTTTGCTAGTCTCTTCTCATTCAGGTGGTCTGCTCGCTGTGAAACAAATCGGAAACTGATTTGAGTAATAAAGAGTATTTTTTCTAGCCATCGGATTCTGTTTCATGCTTTTAAATGGTAACCCAATCACAAGTTATGTAGTAATTCTCTTACGTGGTACACAAAAAAAAGACGTTATTTTTAATCGCGTATTGGCAACAATGTGCGGTTGTTTGTCTACCACGAAGCCTCGCGCCTCAATTGAATTTACAGCGTTATCGGATGAAATTTTATTAATAAAAAATGAATATTTAATCGAGCTGTTGCAGCTTACAAACTACATGCTGGGTATTCGATTTCCAAAGCAGCGCTCACATTTCGAATTAAAATTTGCTTAAATTTTCATTTAAATTCTAAATTATTCGAGTTCTGATTCCAGAGGTATTGTATAACTTTTCTGTAGCACAACAAATGAATATTTGAAAAATATTTTTTTTGGAATATCCTATTCTGTTTACAATCCCTTCCGACAGTGCACATGTTGTTATTGATGCGAGCGAAGCGATTAAGGTTCATGCAGCGAACCAATGAGGAATGCAAAGCTATTAGGGTTGGCGAGTGTCCGATCAGGGGGCGGGCCCCCTAGTGATATATATATATATCAGGTTAACCTCAAAGTGTAATTTACCGTCGTTTTTCAGACGTTAATCTAATTGACATTGAGCAATCAACTATCATATCTATCAGGGGGGTAGGTAGTAAAATTAACACCCCACTGTTGTATGATAAACAGGCCATTCGTGAGGGTTCGTGTGCAATCCCGAAGCAGAAAGATCTGAGGACAATATCTTGTAATTTTGAACCACTTTCCGATATAAAGGTCAACAACTGAGCTGGCAACCCACTCTCCAAACTTGCCCACTGCGTAAACCATGTTAGGAATTTATTATGTGAAATTTTTTGTAACAAAATGGATAAATTATATTATTGTATTCTAAATCGTATTTAAATAATCAGTCGGATGGGGTCAAGTTCGTAATTCGTGTAACACGTTCCGCCCCAAAATCACTACCAACACCTAGGTTTAACTAGGCAGAAAGTATGTCTCGTGTTTATTTCTCTTATATCGCCTGCCCTTCTGGATTGATCCCGTGCCACATGCAGTATCCAATTGTGCTTTGCTCGAGCATGAAGTACGAGGGCTGTTCAATGAAGAATGATCATAATTTCTTAAAGGTGATTAAAAAATCAAGAAAAATAAAATTAATATTAAATGTATAGCAGGATAAGTGAAGAACATATTGCGTACGTTTCACGGTCATGACGTCATTGCTTAGGCCTTGGCAGCCGGCCAAGTGCGCCTAGTTTTACTTTCGCCTACTGCAAAAATGGATATGACACGAGAAGTGCAATGCACTGCATTGAAATTTGGTTTTCACCTTAAAAAATCGTCAGCTGAAGTCTATGTGATGCTACAGGAAGATTATGGAGAGAGTCATGTGTGTTCCCCATCCTCTATATAGTCCTGATTCCAGGCGATTGTTTTCTTTTCCCGAATTTGAAGAAACATCTCCGGGAAAAGCGGTTTTCATCATCACAGGCAGTGGTAAAAGTTACGTAGGCGTTTTTGAAGGACCTGTCAAAAAATGGCTTCCAGCATGTGTTTGAAGACTGGAAAAGAGGTGGGATAAGTGCATTGCGTGTAATGGGGAGTATTTAAAGAAAGACCATAAAATGTGGAGGATTAGTACAGAAAATTATTTTTTATTAATTTATTATCAGTCTTTATTGAACAGCCCTCATATATTCAACTATCTATCTTACGTCGCAAGCATAGACGTGAATTGTAAGAAGACTGATCATTGCTATCGAGTGAAGCTTCCAAAATTGTGACCAACATGTTGACGAGCAGTATCGTAACTGGTCTGTGTAAAATTGACTTGATTGGCCTACTTGGCATCTTATCACCTCGCTTGGTAACAAAACATCTCAGGACAGGGTAGATATCTGGAATGTTTATTTCTCTAGCGAATAAAGCTTCGAGGGTCTACTATAATGTCGTACGAGCCAATCATGATGAATCAATGAATTACATCTTCTACCTTCATTCAACCAATCAAATTATGAATGGTAGTTTCCACCCGGCAGTTGAATGTAGCATGCAATCTCTTTTTTGTTCCTTTATAATATCAGCTTTTGTATTGAAATTCAGAGAAATTACTTAAAAATGAATTTTTATTGCATTCTATATTGTATACTCGGTAAGTATATTTCTAAATCACTTTCGTGTGTGTTCTTTCTTCAGAGAAAAGCAACATTAAACCATGTCTAAAAGATTAATATCTCGTTTCAGAAATACAATTATTTTTCAACTAACATTCCAACTAATCATCTTTTGTTATATTGGATCTAAGAAGTCTTTTGTCAAAAGTCTATACTCTATCTATTAAAACATCTTTATATCCAGCTTTTAGAACTTTTAAATCAATATTTATGAATTGAGTATGTTTGCCGGGCTTAGATGCCTAAAATGTTTATTACACGTCTATTTGATTATGTAACTTGATATTGCAGTCTTCATGGCTCCGTGTGTTTGCCCATAGCGCTAGCAACCTTCACGTTGTAGGTGGCGTATATATGTGTGTTCCTGTAACTAACCCTGTGTGTATTTCTGTCTTTTCTTTGTTATATTGGATCTAAGAAGTCATTTGTCAAAAGTATATACTCTATCTATTAAAACATCTTTATATCCAGATTTTAGAACTTTTAAATCAATATTTATGAATTGAGTATGTTTGCCGGGCTTAGATGCCTAAAATGTTTATTACACGTCTATTTGATTATGTAACTTGATATTGCAGTCTTCATGGCTCCGTGTGTTTGCCCATAGCGCTAGCAACCTTCACGTTGTAGGTGGCGTATATATGTGTGTTCCTGTAACTAACCCTGTGTGTATTTCTGTCTTTTCTTTGTTATATTGGATCTAAGAAGTCATTTGTCAAAAGTCTATACTCTATCTATTAAAACATCTTTATATCCAGCTTTTAGAACTTTTAAATCAATATTTATGAATTGAGTATGTTTGCCGGGCTTAGATGCCTAAAATGTTTATTACACGTCTATTTGATTATGTAACTTGATATTGCAGTCTTCATGGCTCCGTGTGTTTGCCCATAGCGCTAGCAACCTTCACGTTGTAGGTGGCGTATATATGTGTGTTCCTGTAACTAACCCTGTGTGTATTTCTGTCTTTTCTTTGTTATATTGGATCTAAGAAGTCATTTGTCAAAAGTCTATACTCTATCTATTAAAACATCTTTATATCCAGCTTTTAGAACTTTTAAATCAATATTTATGAATTGAGTATGTTTGCCGGGCTTAGATGCCTAAAATGTTTATTACACGTCTATTTGATTATGTAACTTGATATTGCAGTCTTCATGGCTCCGTGTGTTTGCCCATAGCGCTAGCAACCTTCACGTTGTAGGTGGCGTATATATGTGTGTTCCTGTAACTAACCCTGTGTGTATTTCTGTCTTTTCTTTGTTATATTGGATCTAAGAAGTCTTTTGTCAAAAGTCTATACTCTATCTATTAAAACATCTTTATATCCAGCTTTTAGAACTTTTAAATCAATATTTATGAATTGAGTATGTTTGCCGGGCTTAGATGCCTAAAATGTTTATTACACGTCTATTTGATTATGTAACTTGATATTGCAGTCTTCATGGCTCCGTGTGTTTGCCCATAGCGCTAGCAACCTTCACGTTGTAGGTTGCGTATATATGTGTGTTCCTGTAACTAACCCTGTGTGTATTTCTGTCTTCTGTGGTAGAAAAACTTTCCTTGTGTATGTTCATTACTTAATATTATTTTCCTTGTGTTTAGCCTGAACTTAACCAAATATGGCAAATACGCCATAAAAACCCAACCAACCGTGACTGTTTAAAGAAAGCATTGAAAACTAATTTTGTTATATGTACACAAAATTAGTAAAAATATTTGCTTAAATTACTCCTTTAAAGAATTTTATAAATTATAAGAGAATGAATTAAAGGATTTTGTAAAAAACAAATATCTAACTAACCTAATATTGATAATTAGCTTAAAGACTCAATGAAAAGCAAAAATTTAGTGTAATTATGCTATTAGAAACATATTTGATTATGATAAAAAATAGTTCCTTCCAACAGTAACAGCAAATAATGTTAATAGACTAACAGTTATTTTAATCAAATTAGTTACATTTCAAGATCCCTGGTACTTGCACAAACTCAGTTTCACGAAACATTTGTAACTAAAGAATTTTTTTTTTAACATTTATTGCATTTTGCAGAAAATTAGAATTGAATGGGAAAAAAAATTATTGTTCATGAACCGAAACTCCACAAAAAAAAAATGTTTGCTCGTGAAGTTGGTTCAAAACAAACAACAGAAAACTGGGCAAAAAAGCATTCTTCTCTGTGTTCAGACATTTTGTAAACATAGCGGGTGTAATAGTTTAAAAGATTCGTTGATTAACTACCAGTTTAACCAAATTGACTCAAAAGCGGGGATTAAAAATACGAAATGCCTAGAAGCAAAACAAGAACTGACGCATTAAATTCTCACCGCCTCTCCCTATGCCGTCCAATTATTTCACTTCATTAAAAAAAGTTCTAACTATATTTGTTCGAAATGGAGTGCCTCATCTAGTGAATTAGACCGGTTGCTTCTTTTTAATTGGGTACTAAATTCAAAGGATAAAAGTACTTTGACCGGTGAAAAAAGCATTTCGTTACTAATTAGTGCAAATTACCGAACTCCAAGAGAAGAAATAAAGTAAACTAATGCCAAAAAACTAGTTTTTCATACGCAGCGACATATCAACCCACACTCCAGTGTGTTGGTGTTCTCCTGAGGTAGCGTATTAAAATATCCCTCCGTAAAAATGTTCCCGGCGATTTTGGTAGTTTTGCAAAAAAAATGGGACATTGAAAAATCGTAAATTCCTCAAAAGAGGTTCATCGAAAAGAGGAAAAAGATTTATTTGTTGGTAAAAAAAAACTCGATTGGGGCGCAGTATTAAAAAATTGTTGCCCGTTTAAGTCAAGTGTAAAGAGGTAATTATTTATATTCTGTGTTTGGAGCCCTTGTTAGTCAAAAAGTTAGGGAGATCACGAGGGCGTAAAGTTTGGATTTATGATTCCGTTTTTATCGTTATTTTTGTTTTGTAGAGAGAAAAGTCTATTTGATAGGCGTTATAAAATACCTGAAAGATGAATTCATTCTAGTTTATTTTCTGTGCGTTGATTAAAAAAGAAAATACTAATCAGGGCGCTTCGGAACAAAGTACGCACTTACGCATCGTTGGCTTTCATGTTATGAAGTTTAAGTCCTCAAAATTATACACATTAAAATCACACAAAAAATTGCTTTTTTTTTCTTGGTTCATTTTGATTTTAATTAATAAAATGCATGCATCATCGCATAATGGGAAAAAGTTACATTCGATTAACTTATTCATTTACTGTTGTGCTTTAGAAATGAATACGTGTATTTTTAAATTGGAAAATAATCAGGAATTGCTAATATCTGCAAGAGTTCAAGCCTAAGTTAACGTGTTTACACTTACAAATAACCGTGACTTGGATAGGAAGGAATGTAGTGTCTTTGCGTAACCGTTGCTCATGAGTTTGCCCACTACGAATTATAGGCGGCGTAGATTTGATTCTTGCAAATTAAGACTAGAAGTATCTGTTTCACTAAAACTGCCTTTGTTTACGTCCATTATTTGACGTTGCTTCTCTTGTTTCGTGCAGCACAGCCTATAGTATTACCGTTTACCCCATTCCTCAGAAAACCCAACCAACCACCATCTACAGATGAAAACAAGTGATGATGAAAAAAATGGCAAATTATGTCGGAGGACAGAAACCGTAGTTTTGATGTGAAAACTAGGTCTTGGTGTTGGATTTTGGAATGAATGAAGCAGAGGTAGGAAGCATGAATGATTGTTTAGTGGGTGTGAATATTTAACAGTTAATTTACAGTTTGAACGATTGAAGTGCAGTTTTATATTAATATTGAAGGTTAGTTTTATTTATTAAAGTCATGTTGTTGTAGCGTAGTTCGGCAGTTTTTAAATGGCACTAATTACTCATTCTTCACTCCACACCAAGTCAAAATTAAACTGGCCCAAAACTCACCCAGCACCGTAGAATTTGGCCATGTTGCATGTTTTGTGCAGCACTGCCTAGTATTACCGTATACTCCATTCCCCATAAAAACCCCCACCACCCACCATCTATAGATGAAAGCACGTGATGATTGAAAAATGGTAGGTTATGTCGGAGGACAGAAAACTTAGTTTTGATGTGAAAACTCGGTCTTGGAGTTGGATTTTGGAATGAATGAAGCAGAGATAAGAAGCATGAACGATTGTTTAGTGGGTGTGAATATTTAACAGTTAATTTAGAGTTTTAACAATTGCAGTGCAGTTTTATATTAATATTCAAGGATAATTTTATTGATCAAAGGCGTGTTATTGTGGGGTAGTTCGGTAGTTTTTGAATGGCACTACTTACTCACTCCACACAACTCAAAATTACTTTTGGCCCAATACTTGCCCAGCACCGTAGAATTTGGCCATGTTGAATGTTGCGCTCATTGCGCCTGTACACTCTATCCAAAAGTCACGTCAGTTACGGACTTTTTTGTATTACGTTGTATTTTTTGGGGGGCGTTTTTTCTAGTTTTGAAATCCTAAAACAAGACAGTTGTAATGCTCGACTTGTCATGCATGCCATCCAGTACCGTTCCGATTCTAAAGACGTATTTACGTCATAAAGATTATACGCCTTATGTACCCTGACCATTTTGAACACACATATAGCACTAAGACTTATCGAACTTACGTTGAAGTATCGGGAAGTGAGCTTTTGCGCCAAACGCCTTTTCCCAGTATATTTGGTATTACATCATGGCATCAAAAATTCACGAATATTTATGGAAGATATTAAACGAATTAATTTTAAATATTGATGATAATTCTCTACGCAGAGACCACCTTACTTCCTATCAATCGGTGAAGAAAATATTTACTCCCAGCAGGTTTTACTATAACCGCCGTTTTCTTGAAAAATAAAGTATAAAACTGTAAGTAGGAAAAACTAGATATTAACATTCGACACACACACACACACACACTCTTCGATAAAACATAATTTAATAATACTCTAAACATGTTATCGTGTTCGCTCGATAAATTTTATTAAAATATTTTCTCGTAAAAAGTCGAATTTCAACATTTAAGACTCTCGCCTGAGTTATTTAATGCTTCGAAACCGCTCTTTTAAAATTTATTTTCGGTATAAAGTACCTAAGACATGAAATCACGGGGATTAGTTGAAACAGAAGCTTAAGAGATATGGTATTAAAGTGCGTGTGTATTTTTGCCTAAGTACTTTTCACTTAGGCTACTTGTGTCATTAAGATTTGGATCTGTAGTTAATGTTTTTGCACGATAAATCCTCTACGTATTTCATGAATTCTCTGTAGACCAAAACGACATGTTTTATTGCTCATCAGATATAAGTAAAAGCGTGATTCAGTAGTATATTTGATTTATTACACTCAATCAAATATGTATAACTATATTTAAAACTTGATGCCTTACATTCAAAATTAATGCATATATATCTGTAAAAGAGCATTCCTGGAAACTGTTTACAGTTGCTATCGCAATAAATACTGTAATACATGCTTTTTACATCATGTAATTAGATTAGTTGGGCATATTTATGAACTCTAACCCTCCAAGTGATTTAGACGAGATATCTCGTCCATCAAGATCCAAACAATCCCGCTAATGACGAGATACCTCGTGATATTGATATTATTGATTTTCTTATAATGATGGGATCAAGATCTGGTCAGATTTCTTATAATGACAAGATATTTTTTCATTAAGGTCTGGTCAGTTTTTTCTAATGACGAGATATCTTGTTCATCAAGATCTGGTCAGTTTTGCTAATGACGATATATCTTGTTCATCAAGATCTGGTCAGTTTTTCTAATGACGAGATATCTTGTTCATCAAGATCTGGTCAGTTTTGATAAGGACGAGACATCTTGTTTATCATGATCTGGTCAGCATTTGTTAATGACGATATAATTTGTACATCAAGATCTGGTCAATTTTGCTAATGTCGATATATCTTGTTCATCAAGATGTGGTCAGTTTTTTTCTAATGAAGAGATATCTTGTTCATCAAGATCTGGTCAGTTTTGCGAATGACTAGATATCTTGTACATCAAGATCTGGTCAGTTTTGTTGGTGACGAAATAGCTTGTTCATCAAGATCTGGTCAGTTTTGCTGATGACGAGGTATCTTGTTCATCAAGATCTGGTTAGTTTTGCTAATGACGGGATATCTTATTCATTAAGGTCTGGTCAGTTTTTTCTAATGACGAGATATCTTGTTTACAAGATCTGGTAAATTTTTCTAATGACGAGATATATTGTTCATCAAGATCTGGTCAGTTTTGCTAACGACGAAATATCTTGTTCATCAAGATCTGGTTAGTTTTGCTAATGACGAGATATCTTGTTCATCAAGATCTGGTTAGTTTTGCTAATGACGAGATATCTTATTCATTAAGGTCTGGTCAGTTTTTTTCTAATGACGAGATATCTTGTTTACAAGATCTGGTAAATTTTTCTAATGACGAGATATCTTGTTCATCAAGATCTGGTCAGTTTTGCTGATGACGAGATATCTTGTTAATCGAGATCTGGTCAGCTTTTGCTAATGACGAGATATCTTGTACATCAAGATCTGGTTAATTTTGCTAGTGGGGATATATCTCGTTCATCAAGATCTGGTCAGTTTTACTAATGACGAGATACATTGTTCTAGATCGTGTTAGTTTTTTCCTCTGACAAAATATCGTGTTGGTCATATTCGCCAAATTTTCTTATGACGAGACATCTTGTTCATCGAAATCTGCTCAGCTTTGCTAATAACGATCGATCCACCTCGTAGCGACAGCCACTAGAAGGATTGTCATTCGATAAATTTGTGCTGAATAGTTGCACTTGCTTTTTTCCTTCAGCTTATTTGACACTATGCTGCACATTTATTTTTAAATGCCAAAATGCTATTTATCTCTATTTCTTCAATGTCACTACTATAGGGTTACTATCGTTAATTTCCAAAACTGTTCGCGGCCAATTAGTTGTGATTACATTTAATATCTAGCAAAGATAGTATTAATGTCCAATATTTTCCTAGATAAAAAATACAACAAGTAGAAATATAATTTTTTATCAAAGTTACGTCATCTCATAGATTTTTTACATAAATAAAAAATATATAATTTGTATAAATATTTAAAAAGTTATACAAATTGCATTTTAAATGCTGTAACTATATAGTATTGTATATTCGATTGCATTGAATCATGCTTGGTAGCATTATTAGTTTGAAAGATCTTGCCTCACCGTGGTATTTCAAGAGCTTCCTTCCAGAAATAATAAATTCAGTGATATTTCCCAAACCATAAAAAGAAATCCGGAAATTTTTGTTCCATTAATCTACCGTTACACAAAGAGTCAAAGACACAATAGTTGTGAAAAATAGAAACCGAAAAACTGTCACCATCAGCGCCAGATGAGAAGCGGGAAAAAGAAGTTTTCGATAACTCGCTTATCGAAAATATGAAATATGAATTCTCGTGATAGATGGTTTCCGCCCTACACTCTGTATGCACGCATACGGAATGCGCCATTTTTTGCATTTTGTTCTAAACATTGTAAGGGAATGTGAGGACGGAAGAGGAAATTGCTCTGACAAAACCTAGAAGAAACTCCCTCCCCTGTATGAGAGCTGCATCTCGCACACTCAAAGTGTGAAAATAATACCTATTCCGGACTATTTCTCACGGTTTGTGTCATACATTTGACTGACCCAGCCTTGAAAGCAATATTCTTATATTTCTTGTTTTTATTCATCCAAAGTTCTATTAGAAAAGAAGTCTGTAAGAGTGCTGATTGTTAAATTCTAAACATACGCTTTTGTACAATGTATTTGGTACAGCGGACATTATTTTAAGATACATTACAATCTTACCCTACTTGGGATCTTCACACTCGCTTCAGATATCCATGTTCAACTGTATGATAGTCATTGTTTACCATGCATTATTACTTTTCACATTCCATTGGATAATATAACTGTAGATAATAAGTTTAAAATCTTTCATTTTAAGTGTGACTTCAGTGCTTGCGTTGTACTCCTGAATTCATTGTATTTCATTTCAGGGCATACTATTTCAGGGTTTTAGTAAAATTGCAAAGTTTCAAACATATGCTAACGAAAACCAAATATACCTCCACTTGGAACAAAAGCATTTAGTTTATCACTCCAAAGGCACCTTGAAATGATTAAAGTGGTGTTTTAATCCTATAGATACACAAAACTTTCTTCTCACATTCCAAGCTCTATCATTCCCAATGAATTTTAAGCTGTATGTTTATCAACAGTCTTAAGAGCACATTTAAACGAGAGAATTTGAAATATCATGTACTGAAGTTTGTTTACAGTAAGATTGAATACAACATGTTCCATACTGATTAATTTTCAATCAAATTCATAGAAATCAGGTCAATATAAACCTTTTGTAAAATTTATATACTGTCTTACCTTCAACTATGTCTAAAGATTTTTAGCAACAACTTGTATTATGAACTTTTTATTGTGAACTATACTCATGTCCAAAATTATATTTACATACCCAAAAATAATTATATTCCATGAAATCACATTCGATATTAAATTCATAAGCCTTAATTTTTTTTCTGAGTTATTCATTCTTTTCTGAACTCTCCTTATCACATATTATTGCCATTTTTATGGTTTAGGCTACAGTATTATATCTTATACAGAGTTCTTAAATTTTTTTCTTTTGTATTTTGGTGTTATAATGTTCTGTCTCATTCCAGACAAATTCATAAAATTATAGTTCACAGTATCTGAGAAATTTATGATTCTATGTATGTAAAGATAATTTTGGACAACAGTGTATATCACTTAGTGAATAACGCAGACTGGTATATTTTTGCGTGTACTAATTCCTTTAACAGTATAAAAACAGAAAAGCTTGGTAAAAGTTGATAATTTATGTTCAAACAATTATTATTTCATTAACAATTCCGAGAATTTTTTTTACCGACATGTTTCGTGGAATATCTATTGATTCATTATTTTTTATCTCTTTTGTGTGCCACATAGCAAAATAATGTCAGTATAAAGATTATTACATAAATTAAATTTTTAAGTAAAGGAAACTGAAACATATATATAAATCGTTTTAAAAATACATCGCACCCCGGCTAGAAAAGTGACGCAACTCAAAAAATAAAATTTTTGATGTTATGGCATTGAAAATATATATATGAGGTGCCTCAGCGTGTCATATTACTATTCTGTAGAATGTAATAGAATTTAAAGACACAAATACTAACCTAAAATTTAAAAGAAGCTTATACTTTTTCAATATAACTTTTATAGTACCCTTTAGATTGATGTTTCTCAAATTCTGCAATTTTGAGTTGTGTCACTTGTCTTGACGGGGTGCGATATAACAAATTGGCATTTTAAATAAATAATTATCATTTGATAAATTATCAATTATAATTTTTGTTTTTGATTAAATATTGTTTGGTATATATTTTTATATTCTGGGTACTTTACTTGCTGCTGATTAACCATTAACTATACGAAACTAATAGTTGGAACTTGATTATAACTAAAAATTAAAACTTAACTCCATTCAAACAACAATGTGACCGCATCTCTACAAATCAAATTGGAATTAAATCTTCAGAGGTGAGAAATTTATATCAAACTTGTTAAGCAAAACATCTAGTCTTGAGTTTCATGCGAAACTAAATTTGAGGTTATGCAACCTTAAGGTTGAATAGAAATAATTGATTCTATCGTCTGGTTTTTCAATTGGGGAAGCACGAGAAAATTGAAAATGTAAAGTCGCAGCTGCGATGATCTATCTTACTCTCAATCTGTCTTAATCTCGTGTTCCAAGATACGCTTGACTTAATACCAAAATAAAACACATATCTACCCTACTAACAAATTTATTTTTAAAATTATAAACTTCAATGACTTGTCCGATTTTCTTTCCAATCCTGTATCTAGAAGCATAATAAAAATGTATTTGATGGCGTCTGGTCTCGCATCCTTCTCCAAACTTTTTATGTGCTCTTAATTTTTATCTTGATAGTTGTCCTGTTCTTCTTTGTCTTTTGCTCTACATGATTTGTGTACTCTGAATTTTTGGTGTTCAATAACTTTTTAATTTGAACTCTTAATCGTTACCTCTTTAGCTATTTTATTCGTTCATAGTTTCGTTGACCACTGCTTTTCCATTTTACATGTCTTGAGACTGCTTTTTGGAGATTTTATGTTGTTGTTGTTTTTTGTTTTTATTTTGCCTTAATTTTTTAGGGTTGTGTGGATATTCTGGACTCATGCACCAGCCAGTAAATAGCTTTTACCTATGTGTCTTTTCGACGTTTAATAATATGTGTCATTTTTAAGTTTATTTGCGGTATTTTATAAACTGGTGTTTTGTCGCGTTTTTATAGTTTTACTATATATATAAATTATATAATGACTTACGTTTTTCGTTGAATAAAATAATATTTTAACACTTTTTGCCATCTTTATAATTTCTACAGCTTACTTTGGACACAAATCCTACACATGCGTATTCATTCATGTAATACATTTCACTTATGCTGTATGACAAAGCTACAAAATGACGAAAGGTGACACTAAGATTACTACTACAAAAGACAATGTTGAAGGAGATTTAGAATTCCTTTTCTGAGTTCTTTTTATGATCAACTCAATCGGTTAAAATGACGATTTAAGGTGAGTGCTCTCGCACTCATAGTCAACAAAACAATATTTTTTTACTTGTAGCACTCTTGCATCCGGCATGCGACATTGTGGAATTTCGCAATCTGTTCCTGTCATTATGACAACGAATTTTTTAATGTTTGAAAAGTTCTAGTTCGGATTTTTTACACTTTATTATCTTTTCAATAATGGCATAATTGCACTTTCAATTTGCTTTATTCTGATTTATCTGCCACTTTAAGTAAAATACTTTGTGGTGGTGTTGCGTGTGATGAAAAAGAAACATAATTTATTAAGGTAAGAAATATTTAAAACAGAAAACAAAAGAAAACAGCGAAATAAACAAAATAAAAGATGTCGGGAAAAAGTTGTTTTAAATATTTCAATTTGTGATTCCTTTTTACCTGTTTAACTCGAATTTGCCACAACCTACAATTAAAAAGTACACAAATTTTAAAAATGCGAAATTAATTCAGAGCAAAAGAAACGGAAAATATTACTTCACGTGATTAAGCACTACGTGTTTCCGTTTCATTCCCGTTCGTTGAAAAGTATAGTCTGTCACGAATATTCGGAAATCGTTTACATTGTGCAAAGAACAAAAATAAGACTCGATAAATAAATAAATGAATTAGGATAATAAATAAATGAAGTATCAGAGCTGAAATTCCATAAAATAAATAATTTTTCGAAGAATAATTGATTTTTCAGCAGTACTCATAAAGCAATCCAAGTAATCGTAATACTCAATAAACATTCCAGTTTTTCCAAGCCTACTAAATTATGATTGATTTAAGTATACTTACTCAGGTGTTTTAGCATGAAACTCATCTAAATATAGCAATAAAGAAATGTGTAATTTTACATTCACTAAACTAATAGATAATGTATAAAATAAAAAACATGTCAATCAAATATCTGTAATACAATGCATGTGATGCCTGCACAAACACACAAACACAAAATCGAACGTAGATCAGAAAGACGGACAGGCAGACTTTCGCAACCAATTTCACTCACTAAATGAAAATAAATACTCAATGTATTCAAATCTCCATGAAAATATATTGAACCGTTTGGACGTGTATAGGGCACATGCATACAAATAGACACCAAACGCGTAAGAGGCAGATTTGGCTTCAGAAGTGTCCAAAACGGATAGAAAACTTGAACTGGGTCAAAAATATTCAATGTACAAACACTCCATTCTTATTTATATAGATAAGCTGTATTTGTAACCAGTCGTCTGATTGTATTTGTGTTTGTTTGCCTTTTTAGCGCTGTTTTATTTTTAAGAAACAAAAAATGTCAGTACCCTTGATCTGGGTGCCGCACGCAGGGATCGGCGTGTACACATCCTCTTCGGGGAATGCAAGTTTTTGTTCCTGTTTCACCTTCGGTCTTAGGAAGTGCCCCATTTTCCACCTCCCACTATGAAGCTATAATCCTCATAGATAGCAATGAGAGGTGAGGATCGTCAGGGTCACTAAGCATCTGTGAGCATCTAAAATTTATTCCCGTCCCGAGATTTCCGAGTAGTGTTATGGGGCCGCTATCCGGTTGGTAGAGTTAGCAACCGGAGGAATGAAAGTTCGAAACTGGGCCAAATACAAAGGCCGTAATGTACATGGTGCATGATGCACCATGATCTGCAGTGGCCTCAAATGTCCTCATGCTGGCTTAGCGTGGAAATGTTTGTGAGTGGAGTACCAGTTCAGAAATTAACCTCGTTATATGACTGTGGTTCAAAATTGTCCTCGGTTCTTTCCCTTGTAGAATTATCCCGAAGCGTTGGCTCGTTGTGTTGCTAATTCAACAATCTACCGTGTAGTGTAGTATTACATTTACCCCACAACACACATGATGACTTAATAACCAGATATCTTGATTGGAAGAATTCTAGATATTCAACTGCTTAAGAAGGTCAAAATAGTTGGCATTCGTGTAGGAAAAAAGGAAGGTTGTAGATTGAGTGTGATCACATTAGATGATTAAAGCGCACTTAAAACTAAAACTTGTTAACAAATACTTAAATTGGAAGCTAATTTATTTAAAATTACCAAAATTCAAATTCGACAAGACATAACCACTAATTGCACTATGCGTTGCAATAAACATGAATGCAGACGTAACAAGTACTATAAAATACCCTCTCCTTTTGAAAAGTATTATTATGAATTGATATGGAGGTACTGCTATATTAACAATATTTGAAGCTAATTGCAAAGATTTACATATGGAGGATGGTTACATGAATATGCTATCTTCTAAATTTACTATTCTATCTCACTTTCGTCTCAGGAGAGAGCAATTTCATGACAAATAGCTGGTGAGGAAGACCTGTCTCGTCTAAGATATCCGTCTTACTTGGAATACAAGCTTGAAATATAGCAGCAATAAATCTTTAACCCCATGTATACAGTATTAATTGAGACGGAATCAACTCGTCTGGAAGTTCTCTGAAAAGTATTGTCTTCAATCATAATTTAGTATAGTGTCCAATTTTATGCAAATAAAAATATTCGAATAATATTCATTTGTTTTTATTCTTTTCTTGTAAATTATACGATTATTGACAAATTAACCTAAGAATAATTTTATGGAACATTTTTTTGGAAATATTCTTTTTCATGAAATAAAAGTTTGGATAGAATTTTTTACATGTATAAATTAATATTCCTATGTCATATCATTCCAATCACAGTGAATGAAAAGAATATAGAGTTAGAAATAATAATAAAGGGATTGATTTCATCCAGTCAAATGGATGTCTTGGTGTAATTAATTCTTAATTGCAACATAAATCATATTGTCCACGAATGTTTCTTAGTTGCCACATAAATCATTTTGCCCACGAATGTTTAGAGAAGCTGTTTTCGAGACATTTTTGTAAAGCATTACTTATATTTTATTCAAATTGAATTTTCTCAAATTAACATATTTTAAAGCATATTTCTTATTATTTTAGCTTGTCGTGGTTTTATGAACAATCGTTTTTATCATTATTTTTCTGTATCTAATAAACTTTTTAATCTTATTCTTCTGAAGCCGAATGGCATTGAAACAATTAAATATTTTTATTTTAGATAACTAAAGTGCTCTTCAACTCGGCATTAAAGCAAGTAACTTACTTTCAAGTGTCATTTTAAACTTGAAATTTTAAAATTGTAAGCGAATGCTTAACAAGCTAGATTTAAAAACCATTCCTAACCATATTTTCCAATGTCTTATTTTTGAAAGGATTATAATACAAAATTAGAATCATCATTAAAACCCTGAATATTTGTGTCCTAACTATTACTGTTTTATGTTTTCCCAAGTAAAAACTCTATATTGGTAAAATGCCTCCTTCACTTGGAAATGTTCAGTGACATCACCATAAAGTGACGCGTTCTTAACAGAAAGTAATACATTTCACGTCATGAAATTACATGATTCAATAAAATATAGAAGGACGTCCGTCATTGTTTCTTTAAGATAGTGGAGAGGTCAAATTATTATCATTACGACAAATATCAGCAAATTGTTCATCAAAATCTACCGAGTAACTTTCTTTCCATAGTTAAATTAGTGAAAACTTTTTACTAAATGACATTTTTTATTAGAGACGAATAAAAATTAATTAATAACCAACAAAAATATTTAAGATACTTCTAATGTATAATTTCTACCCTCTCATCGAAAAAATCTCAATTGTTCCCTTCTCCAACAAAACATTTTTGATTCAAAATGATAAAACTTTTATCTGTATAAAATTTAATCAGAATGCCATATATATTTCTTAACAGTTTTCTTCCACGGGGTTTGAAAAACACTACAAATAAAACATATTATTTCCCCTTTTACCAAACATTCGATGCTCTTAACTAAATTTTGAAAACATTTTCTCGAATTTTTCTCTTGACGTAAGAAATCTACGAGTTGTAAGTAGGGTTTCCAACTTATTCCGATACAATTCCAACATTTTGTGCAAAGCTGAAATATTTATACCGTCACTCAAAGTGCAAATGGCCATTTGCCTAAAATCTGTAATTTTTCACGAGGGTAAAAAAACGAAATTTTTCCTTATGATTTGATTCTATTATTTTGTACTTTGGTTTTTGTTCTTAATTTATTACATCAGCTGATGACAAAAGAGATTTTGCCACCAGATGAAAATCACAAAAAGTCACAGCAATAATAAAAGGAATATATAGAATCTTTAACATATACCCTTTTGCACTTTTATTGACGATATATAGTATTGGCATGGGATAATGGGGAGAACGGACGTTTGATGGACACGTGTCAGTCTCTACTTTTTAATTGATGTTAATTACTTCACATGATCTTTGTGTTTGTCTCACCTTTACCAAATATGGGCTTTGCAGCGTAAAACCCTCAATGAACCAATCACTTTTCTACAGGAGGGCTAATTTGAGCGGAAACAAGAGTTTAAAATGATTTACAGACACCGAGATTCAAACTCAGTCTACTGAACAGAATGCCAGAACGCAAACCATTCGGTTAGTAGACCAAAAGTTCTGTGGACAGGAAAATTAGCAAGATTTTATCCATGCGACGTAGTTGACTGAAAGAAGTGAATTGTGTGTATTTATAACTTATTATTTACAATTAATCCATTTGCACTAAAAGAGTTTGTGGCTATAAAATAATGATTACTTGCGTCAATAATAATTTGTGCAGTAGCATAGAAGTCAACGTAAAGCAAGTCAAAACAATTCCAACTGACAAAAAATTCTAAAGATAACAAAAAAAAAGTTTTTAAGATTATTTTTATGTGTTATATACCATAACTGGAGAGTCTAAAGAATATAAAACAAAATTCATTAAAGTAAATATAATGTCGACGTAAAGCTAGTTGAAACAATTCTAACTGACAACAAGTTCTAAAGATAACAAAAAAGTTCTAAAAATAACAAAAACAAAAATGTTCTAAAAATAAGAAAATCCAAAATATTCTAAAAATAACAAAAACAGAAATATAATAAAAATAACAAAAACAAAAATGTTATAAAAATAACAAAAACAAAACTGTTATAAAAATAATAAAAACAAACATTTTCTAAAAAACACAAAAAATTTCTAAAAATATTTTAAATGTTTCTACAACTAGCGTTGAAAGAACAAAAGAAGATAAATTAAAATACAAACTAACTTTACTACTCAATGAGTCAAAATATCATTGCACCTGCGCACACAATAATTATCTGGTATGCGCGCACAAATACAAGATATGTATAAAATTCAAGATATGTATCAAGATATGTATTCAAGATATTCAATCAACAAGATATGTACAAGATATGTAAATAACGAAACCCGAAAAAGATTTTAATAAAAAAGCTTTATAATCTGTACAACAGATGTCAGTTGAATCCACACAGATTGATTATTTCAAATAAACCCGTCGTATTGAATCATGAATGTAACTCATACGTTTGTAAAAGGTGATTTTAACTCCGATATATATACGGGAAAAAATGGCACTTTTAAAAGACGTTCCAATGTCACCTGGATATGAAAATAGTGATTGATGACCTCGTTCATGGACGGAGGGGAGTAGAAGCTGGGAAAAATAAATTTGTGAAACCATGTTGATTAAATGTAGAACTCTACCGATTGCGTAATGCCTGGTGTTTTTTTTTCTTCTGTTTTTTTTTCCTGGAGAATCTGAAATTTCCTAAATTTACTCTGACTTGAAAGCATCATGCGAAGTTAATGAAGGGAAACTGTTGACAGCTTCAGAAAAAGGAGCTTAGAAAGTTAAAGTTGGAGAATGTTCGCATTTCAATTCACTTCGTTTCCAAAGTTTTTTCGACAAAATTGTCGTCGCTTAAGAATTTCAATTCCTAGTTTACTTAGTATTCTGGATTTGATAGATTGGATTGGAGGTTTTATGTACTTTTTCAAATATTGGCATTTTTGTGAAACATTTTAGTATATAATTTTTCAAAAACTTATAAATATACAAACGGTTTTAGAGCTCAAAACATGCTGTTTATTTAAAGTGTCTCGATTTAAACTTTTAATTTTTTTTAAACGTATTTGACACAAATATGCGTGAGGCTAATTATAGTTTGCGCGAATGATAAATGATTATCGTTTGAGCTCTCATTAATCTCGAATAATCAAGATTCGTTTGCAGCTTTTTATTTTTGTTTGTATTCTTTAGACGTCAGTTGTGGCATTATTAAAAATAGATATATTTAGAATTTGTGTTCTTGTTATTGAGAACTGTTCGTGTCAAGAATTCGACAAGATGTATGACTATTTAACATTATTCTTAGCTCTTAAATGTAATGACCTCTGTTTATATAAATACAAATTTTGTAAATAAACAAGTTTTAAGTTTACAGTTCACTTATTTGTACCTTCTACATTCCAGGAAAGCAATTTCTAAACATCGCAAGTAAGTTTACTTTAGTTAAAAAAATATTCTCTGTCCCAAAATAAATGTCACATTTAACCCTTGAATTATGTTAACCCTTGAAATTATGTAATGTGTTCTTGAATTATGTAGTCACGGAAAAAAATGGAACCACCTCGTCATTCAAGTATTTTTGACAGCAGAAAAAACTGAAAAATGTGTCGTTTGACTGGTATTAACGTCTTCTATAATTTCAAATTCATTAAATTTTCATAATGGGTCGTTTTCATATTAAATTGAGCAACAACTTCATACTTTGTAATGGGAATTCCCTATTTCGACACACAATTTTGAATCTATATCATAATTTAACTTCAGATACCAAATTTCCTATCATTAGGTCTTACCGTTTCGAAGTTATGAGTACAGAAAGATTACAGTCCCTAATATTAGATCAGTTTCTTACACTTTTATGCATATCTTCCTATTTAATATTTCTATAGCGCTGATATTCTATACCATGTTACTGATAAACAACCCAAACAAAATCCACCTATTTTATTTTAAAAGTAGGTTTTAGTGTGTAATAATAACTATAAATTACTATTTTAAAAAGTTATGAATTGGAACAAATTTTGATGAGAATCAATTCCAAAGGACTTCTAGAATGGCCATGAAAAATTTCAGCTCATTTCGATAGTTTGTTTTTGTTCTAAATTAAGTTTTCCTCATTAATGCGGTTTTAGGGAGAAACCAAAAGTTTAAAAGACGTTTGACAGACCTCGGATTGTAATTCTTGGATCGCTTGCACTTACATAGTACATATAAAAATATTTCTCAAATCGGCGTTATGTGATAAATATCATAATGTTCTCTGATCGCTAAAAAATAGGTTTGAAATAGTATGTGTTCATATTTGAAATTTGGGTAGCTATAACTACATACAATTAATCTTAATCTACAATCGCAAAAATTTAGTTTTTTTTTTTTTTTTACTTTAACACGAAATGCACCCTAAACTAATAGTCTCATCATTAAAAAAACTTCTCTATCTTGTTCCCTAATAATTGTGAATAAACCATATTAATCTCGTAATTTTCTGATCTGTACTTTCTCGGGAAACCCTATGAGAATCGATCGAAAAAAGCGAGTTCAGCCTCTTGGACCCCAGGCCAGACGTCACGAGTTTTAACGGCAAAAAATCGTTGTTGTGGTAATTGTTGTTACGATAAATTTTATAACTGGCAAACCCGTTAGTTAGAAATCTTTCGTTTCACCGTTTCATATCAGCGTTCAATAATTTGTACACTATCGCGAAATTATACTTTTCACCGCATCGAATTTATTTATCAACCAATTTTAGAAATAATTATACCATAGGAAAAAGTGCATTCTAAGCATTCATGTTGTAAATTCAAATTTTGAAACTAAAAATACTAAGCTATAGAAATGAGTTTTAGTTTTGTATCGGAAATTACGATCTAAAAGTTCATACATTTGTATGACCAACTTTTAAAAGCATCAACCTTATTTATTAACCAATTTGAAAAAAAAATTGTACCGTAAAAAAGAGTACATTCAAAAGTATCCAGGTTTTTTTTTCCCCCAAATTTAAAAAACAATAGTTATAAGCTTTAGATATGACAGTTTTAACAAAAAAGTAACGAAAATGTCTCGATTTTTCTGAATTAAAAAAAAATATTATCTAAGGTTATTGTATACATACATATACAAGGGATGTTCAAATGAAAAGGTACGAAACGTCGTAACAACGTAACCGTTAACATATTTGCCTATGCTGCTATAAGAGAACGTAGCGAGACATCTAGGGATAGAGAACAGCTAGAAGATGGAGTAGTCATTTTCGTGCAGGCCGTGAGAGTTTGGTTGATGACCGAGACCATTCCAGGCAAACACAGTCATCACGGCCGATGTCATCGACAAGTTGGACGACCTAGTGAGAAGTGGTGATCGGCGTGTCACATTGCGAATGTTGGCGGTGAAGGTGGATATCAGCGTTGGAACAGTGTCGACATTTGTTCACGATAATTGCGTTATCGGAAGGGGTGCGCGCGGTGTTTTACGAAGCAGATCACCGACCAGCAAAAGGAACTGCGTACGGGGCTAGCACTTCAACATCTGTTTCGATATCATGAAGACCCCGCTTTCCTGCAGCGGGTCGTCACAGGTGATGAGAGCTTGTGCCATCACTACTAGCCAGATACAAAGCGGGGCAGCATGCAGTGGAAGCACCTCCCCCTAAAAAGTTCAAAGCCGTGGCATCAGCAGGGAAGGTGTTACTCACCGTTTTTTTCTATTTCCAAGGTCCGCTACTTGTTGAATTCCTCTAGCACAGAAGAACCATTAACTTCGATGTGTACCGTGGGACACTCAGAAGTCTACGCAAGTCCATCAAGAACAAAAGACCCGGGCTGCTCACTAAGGGTGTAGTTCTGCTCCTTGATAACGCGCGTCTACAAGTCTCCAGGGTCACACACGCGGAAATCTCCAAGTTCAAGTGGAAGCAGCTTGACCATCCGCCCTACAGCCCGGAAATATCGCCCTGCTATTTCCATATGTTTGGTTCCCTGAAAAAATATCTGAAAGGGAAGCGCTTCAACTCGGACGGCGAACTCTAGGACGCTGTGATGGACTGGGTCTTGTAACGGCCACAGGAATTCTTGAAACAAGGAATCCTTCTGCTCGTTAACCAATGGGATCGTTGTGCTCAAGCCTATGGTGTATACTTTGAATAAAGTCTTCATTTATACCCACAGTGTCGTTTCGTACCTTTTCATTTAAAAAAAAGTGTTGCCGCCTCAGCCGCAGAATTGAAAACTCTCTTTTTTTGCTCTATTGTTAGACATAACATCTCTTTTCAAGCGTGCATTTCACGAGGGTTTCCATATTTTTGTGACCAACTCGTGTATATATATAATATTCAGCCATGCTGCCCCTACAACCGTCCGTAATTGCGAAAGGGTTACCGGTGCAAGATTTTGTGCACGAACTGACCTTTTGAGGATGTCCCATATATGTTCAATGGGATTCATGTGTGGCAATCTAGTTGGCTAAATCAATCGCTGGAATTGTCTACGTGTTCCTCAAACCAATCGCGAACAAATTTAGCCCGGCAACAATGCACATTGTCATCCTGAAAAATTCCATCGTTTGGGGGGTACATCGTGTAGTCCATGACTGACTGTAAACTCTTAACAACTGGAATCGTGACTCATTTGAACAAGTAACGTTTTTCCAGTTATAAAGGTTCCAACTGATATGTTCACGAGCCCAGCAGAGGCGCTGCAGCCGATGGTGTGTTGTTAGTACGGGCACTCGAGTTGGTCTTCTGGTGCCATATCCTATCAACGACATATTTCGCTGCACTGTCCTCACAGACGCGTCTGTCGTTCGTCCCACATTGATTGTGACTGTTATTGTATTTTAGTGCTGCAGATCTATTAACACTGACTACTCTACACACATCTCGCTGGTCTCGTTCATTAAATAGACGCAGTCGGTCCCTGAGTTGTCCTTGGTGGGAAGTAATACCTGAAATTATATCTTCTGGGCACACTTTTGACACTGTGGATCGAGGAATGTTGAATTCCCCAACAACTTCTGAAATGGAATGTGCCATGCGTCTAGCTCCAACTAGCATTCCGCGTTCAAATTCTATTAATTCCCGTCGTGCGGCCACAATCGCGTCACAAAGTCTTTCACATGAATCACTTGAGTACAAATGAAAGCCCTACAATTCACTTCCCATTTATACATTTTTTATGTGATGCTACTGCTATCTGTACATTTGCATATTCCTATACTACGACTTTTGGCATTGCTGTGTTTTTTATATACCGTCTGTAGACTAAAGGTTAACCTGCTCAAAATTAAAAGTATATACTCGTTCGTTCAAAACCACGTGACTCAAATGGCAACTCTCCAGAGCTGGACTAAAGCAGTTTGTCTATTCCTTGATCTCGAGCTTGTACAAATTTCTATGTACCCTTTAAAACATAGAGGCGCTTACATTTATTGATACTTAGATTTCTATTTTAATGAGATGAGTGTCCAGCATTATTATAGAAGTAATCCCCTTTTTTAATGCTTAAGCATTAAAGTAGTAGCGAAATCGCGATTCTTACAGCAAAGCGAAACTTTAAAACTCTGTTAGTTATTCCATGAAAAATACGTGTTCAAAATCAAAATACCTACTAAAGTTACGTCATGACATTTCAATGATAATGTTAGAAGAAGTTCCGTTGACTGACTGTACTTGCAGTCCCAGGAAACATGTCGAACCGCACATTTTATTTTTAAATTGATAAGAGTATAATAGCATATTCAATATGTGCATCCCACATATAAATATTGAGCTATGCTAGTGGTATTGTCTATATAATATAAGCTATGCTAATAGTATTTAATATGTATAATATATAAGCTATGCTACTGGCATTTAATATATACACTGCTGTTTGTAAAAAATGCAACACCATGAAGGAAACATCCGAATGAAATGAAATTTGCAGCAAATGTCAATTATAGGATATATGCAAAGAAGTAAAGTTTCAGAGCCACCACGCATGCGTGATGTGAGCAGCGTTCTCTGAACTGATGCAAAAACCAAATAAATAGAGGGCTATAGCGGGACGTTGAAAATAGTGCATGGTTATTTTTTAGTGTCGAACGTTTTGTGGGACCTAAGTATGGCTCCACGACGAAAAAGGGTAAAATTTCCATGACTTATGGAGTTTGAAAGGGGAAGAATCATCGGTCTTCGTGAAGGAGGATTTTCCTATCGCGCAATAGCAGCTCGTGTGCAGCGGAACAGTTCCACAGTGACGCGAGTTTGGAAGCAGTGGACCGACGAGCACCGGACAGCTCGAAAAACGGGTTTTGGTTGGTCAGCGTCTCGCTCGTGATCTGCGTCCTACAGCTTCAAAAGACGGACTTCCTACAAACAATATGGAATTCTCTCCCACAAGCAGACATTCAACATCTGTTTCACTCTATGCCACGTCGTATAGCAGCACTTATTGCAGCGCGTGGGGGCTACACTAAATACTGATTTCGGACACTTAATATTGTTTTTTTGCTTTAAAAATTTATTCATTTATTTGTACTAATACAAGCCGTTTGTGTATTAAATTTCATTTAATTCTGATGACTCCTTCATGGTGTTGCATTTTTTACAAACAGCAGTATATATATAATTTAGTATAACACTTACTTCATTTTTGTATCATATCCTTATAAAATACAAACAAATTCCCATTTAAAAATAATATGCTAATTCTAATCAAATGTATAATACTAAACACACATATTTCTTAACTGTGTTTTTGGTGTTATATATTTCCTTCGCTGTTTCCTTTCACTGTTTTTTTTGTGTATAATTGAATTAACACACACAGTAGGCGTTTATTGAAAGGACGATAGCGTAAATGATGTTAATTAAATAGTTAGTTTATTTTCTCTCAATAATGAAAGACTAACTAAACAATAGCCAGATAAAAACTTAACCAAAAATAGCACTTCCCCTTTTATACTGAGGAACATAAAAATATAAGTTTCCTGACAACATTAGTCAGGCCAAACAAATAAACGATTTTGACATTTTATAAATCTTTTGCCACTTAAGTATAGAAATATATTCTTTAATTCGAATTCTTACACTTTTTATACATAACCAATGTAGCAAAAGTCGATGAAACATATACAGTTATAAAAGAAAAATAGTGCACACTCATGTGGAGTAGCATCAAAATCAAAATTTAAGAACACGTTACTTGACAAAGGAATAAAAAATGCACTCTTTAATGAAAAACGCTATTCTTTCTAGAATAAGTATTCTACAAACACTCTAGGTTAAGGTTTTTCTTTATCTAGGCACTGCTCAATTTAATTGAACGTGCGATCAAGTGATCCGAAATTTTACCAGAAAAACTTTTTAAGAACTTTATAATGTCTATCAAGAGACTAGATTTCGTGACAAAATACGAACTATGCTTCAATTAGCTTAACACTCACTTCTGCACTGTATGAAGAGCAGGTTGAATTAGCTGACGCAAAAAAACAATGAACGGAAGCATTCCAGTTTGTCTTCGAGGTATTTTTTTCGCTTTCGCAAATCTTGACAAACATACACTAAATGATTAAGTGGATTGCTTTGAATCAAGTAGATGAATTTAAGCAAGCAGCTCTTGTACGAAAGAAGTAGCGTTTTTTGCACATCCTTTCACTGTTGTTTCTTCGGTGTATAATTGAATTTAACACACACAGAAATGCCAGTAGGCGTTCACTGAAGTGACGATGGCGTAAATGACATTAATTAGATATTTAATTTCAGAAGGGAATTCTAACAAGTCCGCCGTTTCACTAATTAGCAAATGCAAAGGAATTTTTCAAACACAAAAAAAATATATACCCAAAAGTTGGGATTTTTTTTTCCTTGATTTAAAAGCGGACGATGTAAGAAAAAGTTGTATGCTTAAAAGTCTTTTTGTGTTGTGTTCTTATCTGAAACTGCTGTTTTTTAATTCCCCCTCTCCTCCTAGTAGAATTAGTCTAGTCTTACTTAAGGCCTTTTCCTACTTATGCAACTTTTTCTAAGTACCCTAAGAGAAAATCCCTTATAAAAAACTGGCATTGATATATTCATCGAATACTTAAAATCGGCGTAAGAGAGTTTTTCTGTTTGAGATCCGACTCTGGTTTTCATTTAAAAGAAGAATTATTTATAACGTTTTTTTTTTTTCAATATTAATCATCGTAATATAGTTTTCTTTTTCGGTGCATGTTTTAGTGTTTCAACACTATTTAATTCTTTGAGCTCTGAAAATAACTATTAATGCTTAATTCTTAATGCCATTGGAATCACATCAAGCAAAAAGATTCAATGTGAGAGCTATGAAAGCAATTTAATGGATTTTTGAATTGCATATGCTTCAGTAATCTTTTTTTTTTCTTAATATAGTTCTACAAAAGAGTGTTACAAAAAATTTTGTGTTAATAGCGTTCGAGATATAATTTCGTGAATATTGTACACGTGTCTCTCAATTTAAGAATAATTTAAAAATATTCGGAACAAAAAATTTTCATTTTTCATTCTATAATGAATTATTGGAACTCAAGTAAAAACGCGTTCGAGAAAATTAATTTCATAACTTTGAACTATTTACTTGATGAATGTAATGGTATTTTGACAAAAAAAAATTTTACAGTAAATTAAAGAATATAAAAGTTTTTTTTAAGAAAATATAGTTTTTTTAATTTTTTCCCTTAAAGGGGCAATAACACGGGCTGTCTAGTAGTACTCACCAACTGTAATGCGCCTAAAGGCAACCAATATTCTTAAAACATTCAGGATATCAAGAGGATATGCGTGAAGCTATAACTTGAGCCTCAAATCAATTTTAATAAAATTAAAAGGTACAGCTGAATTCTGACAACTTATAAGACTGTCGAAATGTGAAATGATCCAAAATCTCAAGAACACTACTCGCTTCACCTATAAAAATTTCCGCAGGATTTTAGTATTCAGTTTATATGTGTCACAAAATAAAAAACGTCGAGAATTAATTTTCGAGGATTTTATTCCCGAGATTAAGTAATCGATTACCACATTGAATGCTTCAGAGATAACAGATCTACAGCCGTTAAACTCGCAACTAATCTCGTCCTGCACGTACAATAAAGAATTGCATTATCCAACAACTAAATTGGGAGCGCGAACGACTTTCTTCGGCAAAATGCCCTTCCCAAACCAATCCTAAGGAACTGCCTGGAGGGAAGAAACTCGTTCCTCTTCCAGGCTAAGATTCCACCCAAACAATTTCAATGGTTTCGGTTCGGGGGTCCAAGTCTATAACAACATCTGAGTTCCAATTACAGGATTGAAATTAACGGGTAGGTCTTGTTAATGTCACAAGCTGAGCTCATTCCGGTTCCTTTTATCGACAGACTCGCTGGGAATTGTCTCCGTGGGGTCACTTCTCTAATTGCGGAGACACTACGATTTAATGGCAACCACCAGTTGTGTCCGGGAAAGTCTGCAGTGCCCTGGGGACACGCCTACAGATCTGCTCTTGGATAATGTCTGAAAGTTTGTCCCTTTAATTGTTTGTTGCAATGGTGGCGAAAAAGTAATGTGGAGAGGGTTATTCCCCTCCCGTTGTCTCTATTGAGATTAGAAAAGTAATCTGAGCTAGTTCTTTGGGTGCTTTTATCGTCAAAGATTTGACGGTAGATAGCAAAATGTGTTTCATAGAAGGGCTATGCAAACCTTTTTATGGCTAAATGTCACACGAAACAAAAAAGAGTAATACAATTCTGAGTACAACTTTTACTTAACAAAATTTTGATTCAGAAATTAAAAAATTCTTTATTCTATTAATTATTTTTTGGCGTGAAAGTACTGTGGATCGGTTTATTCCTCTGCCTCTATCACCACTGAGATTAGAAAAGTAATCTGAATGGGTTCTTTGAGTGCTTTTATGTTTAAGGATTTGATGGCGAATCGCAAAATGTGATTCGCATACTTTTTTATGGCTACATGTAACACGAAACAAAAGAGTGTTACATAATTCTGAGTAAAGTTTGAGTAAAATAAAGTTCGACGAAACAAGGAAACAGGCGACATCCTTGTTCTAGACCAAGGATTTATGTCAAAATGAAATCTATTAAAATACGCGTTAGTGAATAGAAATCAATACGATTGCATGTAGTGTTAGAAATGTTAAAGAGCTTTTCTGACTTCTGAAAAAAGAATTATATCGAAGCATTTCTGTGTCTACATGTAAATTTACAGTGGGTTAAATAAAATAACGCGAAACAATAAAGGGTTATAAATAGTAATGTAACTTAATTTTTTATAATATACAGTGCATCTTTAACAAAACCGTTCCAGGCGTTATACTTAATCAGTCTTAGCTTACAAGATTCTTAAAATTACTGCGTGTGTGTACATAGTGTATCAGGGTGTTCTATTTGATGATGGTTTTTAGTGAGAAAAAAATGGGTGGTTTTGAAGGTACATTTTTACTGTCGGATTTACAAATTATTCAACACAGTGGTTAGGATGTAGAACACATTTTATGATCAAGTAAAAATTTGTAGCCAATTCCAAGTTTTACCACACCGAAAGCAATTAACCAAGAAGGCAGGTTATAAGATCTGACGCCAAATATACCACAGAATTCAACGTCCCCTACAATTAATATTTACAAGACGACAAACGTTTTACGAACATTTATTATTTACACAAATTATATAAAACAGTAGTTAATATGGCACTTTTGGGAGCGTTTTGTCGTCGCGAAAATTTGTCGTCAGTTCCAAAATACCATATCGAAAAGAGAAAAATAAAAAATGAAGGCAGATTTTTTTCTAAAACTGGTGCCAAAAAAAATCTTTCAATAAATTGAACGTCCACTAAAATGCATATTTAGAAAAAGGTTTCGAATAACTTTTTACTGCTTAAAATTTTATATTGACTAATTTACAAATTATATAAAACAGTGGTTAGTATTCATCCTAGTGAAATTTTGTTGCCAATTCCAGAAGGCCATCGCATCGAAAGTAATAAATCAAGAAAGAAGGCAGTTTACTTGAGCGCTGGCGCCAAATCACTCATAGCAATGAACGCTCCCAACAATTAATCTTTTCCAAAGCAGTTCTTTACAACTACTTTGTACGAATCATGAACTTTGTAGCACAATAAAGGACAGTGTGAAAGATTAAAACTAAGTATGATTATGCATCATATAAACCAATCTATCTGTCTCAAAAGCTTCCACAATTTATTTTCAATTTCAATTGTCTTGAATCAAGGATACATTGACTGAAAGAAGGTGTGAGGATTTAAATACTATTCATAGGCTAAATTCGAGAAGCCAGTGAACTATTACCCAGTTTGAAACGAAAAGAGGGCAAACACGGAGAAGGAAATTGTGGGAAACAAATCCCGAATCCTTATTCGGAAAGAAGTAACTTTTCGGAACACTCCTGATTCAGCAAGAAAAGGCACTTTTTATTCCCGGAAATCTCCAACGCATGAAAGATTTGCTCCGTAAGACTAGCATTATCCCCCCGTAAATCTTCACGACAGCATTTACCATTTTTTCCACCGTATTTGTCACCAGAGGAGCCGCCTCTAAACAATCTGTAGAAGAGGAAAGAAAGTTTCTAAATGTATCTGGCTCCGGCTTTCGAATGTCTCAACTTTATTGATTGTTTCGGCGCCTCTACTTTTCAATGTCACTTCTGCTAGGCTCGACCCTCTTATAAATGCGGGGAACATAGTGAAAAAACATTTTTGAAATGAAAATCTAATTCAGAATACATTCAAGGTATTCACATGTTTTGTAATTTCTCAGTTCTTACATGTATATAAGAACTGACTATATGAACTAATATATAGAACTAATATGTATATATGTTACCGTTAAAGTAAGAAATCCGTTATTTTATAGAATACCTAGTTATTCCATGAAATAACTGATCGTGTCCGTTAAAGTGTAAAACTCTCTTGTATTTCATGGTTTAACTAGTTATTTCATAGAATAATGATCTGCAGCCCGTTAAAGTGTAAAATAATCTATCTCATATATCTCGCACGACAAATACATTTACCTTCCACCCCTACTGCATTTATGAACTATTCCAGGCTATAGGGAGAGAACTTGTTTAGCGTGTTGGCGCCAGTTCATTCCGGTTAATTGATTGCTTAATGTTCAAAGAAAAAGAGGAAAGTCTAAAAAATGTTTAGAAATTCAAGCGAAAAAGATGAAATTAATGTCGGATAAATCTCATTCTGAAGCCTCTGTGGGGTTTACCGTCCGTATCCCAGTGCCTGAAGTTGACAGAGGAAAAGGTGATGCCAAATCTATTTTAGCTATCATCATAAAAATAACCGAAGAAGGATTTTTCCAATTGGGCACAAGAAACGGCCGCATAAAACAATTATATTCCCGATCCCAGTTCAGTGTCTGCGAACAAAAATTAATTAAAATCGAAGAAGTACCGGATGTATAAATATCGCTCCGGTCGGTTGCTACAGCTCAAAGTTTAGGTACTGGTCAGGGATTTAAAAAATTTTCGTGTAAAACCCAGTGTGTCAACAAAAAATGTTTTTGTTTTAGAAATAATGTTCTTTGTAATTCCAAGTGTCATTTTAGTAATCCTTGTTGTAACAAATGATTTTATGGTACGTTTCCATAAATACCATTTATAAGCTGCATAAATTAGATAAATTGCTTCTTTTTCATTTTAATTGTCTATCATTAGTTTAATATAGTTTTAGATAAATTGTTTATTTTACACTTTAACTGTCTCTCATTAGTTAATTTATAGAATAACTAGTTAAAGTGTCAAATTAATAACATATTGCACACTTTAACGGACACGATCAGTTATTTCATGGAATAACTAGGTATTCTATGAAATAACTGCATTATATGCTTTAACGGTAACATATATAAGCATATCAAACTATTCAACTCAGCCTTACAGTATGCAATGAATGAGCCTTTAACCCTGTGATGGCTCACACACATATATCCGACCTGAAATCTGTATAATTTCTAATCTGTTTTGACCTTGACCAATAGAATCCACGGATCCTTTTACCAATGTATGTGGTTATTTAGTAACTTTTTGCGTTGTGGAAAAAAAACAGTACTTCATTACACGTAAATTATTTGACGGTCAAAGGGTTAATCTGATAAATTCGAATAGAATGGCATTATAAATGTTAAGAAATATACAGTCTATGATATAGTTTTATTTTTCGACTGACGAATTTCTATATTTATACTGCAGCTATTGTAACAATTAAGAACCATATTATTTTTTAATTAAATTTATTTAAGTGATATATTAAATGCTTTATTCCTATTTTTACGTAATTATACTCGCCCCCTTTTCTCAACAGAGATTAAAACAAGTAATTCGAATAGCAACGAAAACATTCTATACTTTTTGACACTGAGTATTTTAAATTTCAATTTACATTTATTGTATTTATTTCGAATTACTAGTGATATAAGTTTTTTGAGTTGTTAACTTTAACTCAAAGTTTAAAGGTGTTTTTTCAAATTACCTGGACATAAATTCTACAGATTTTATCAACTAAGAGTTTACATATAATTCAAGTCAAGTCATTAAAAATATTTTTAAGCATAGAAATATTTCCTCCTAGTTTGTCACGGTATTAACAACACTTAGGAATTGCTCCTACTTGAAACCATTCACAGAGTAAAAAATATTGTGTCCCCATAGTTAGAAAATAAACTTTATCCTAGCTCTTTGAACATTGTTTCGACAAAATGCTTTTACACAGTTGAGGAAATATAAATTTAACACCCGATATTTTCAGTGAATATCCGACCTCTGGGGGCTCCAAAAATAATTCGTCTTTTGGGTTTAGACTATAATCTCTTTTGCAGTAAGCTTCATCAAGTCTCTATCACTCTCTTTCCACAGACTTATCTCTACAGTTCTTCAATTGCTGTAAATTTGTTTTTCGTATAGCTTCTAGTATATCATTTATCTCCTCTTAATACCCTTTCTGGCACTCTTATAGAAACATTTTAGTGTCATCAGAACTAAAAAGGAGTCATGTCTTGTGAATGGGGTATCTCGGTAACCTGAGAAAATTTTAAATTCGATTCGGAATTTTTAAATTAGATGTGAAGAATGGACCGAGTTCTACCATGAAGATGATTGATTCCTAGTGAATGATTCCAACAGATCTGGTCGCTTACCGTGAATTGCATCATAAAGACAAAAACATATTAATATTATGCTATCTCTTTTCAATTAGTTTTGTCTCATAACACTAGACATGAGAATGTGAGCTGGTGTGTTATCTAGTAAATGCGTCAAGTGCAACTCTTTGATACTTTTGAAGATAGCCAATGTCATTTTCACTTTTCGTAGCGCTTATCTTCAATGTGGTTTTAAGGATGCTTCAGACTTTCACTGGGATTACTGAGATTTGATTTTTGGGTGATACTCATACGCTTAGGGCTACCGATCACCATATTCAAAATCACAGGATCACCATTATTCCAGCTTTACTGCGCAACATATCGAGCAAAAGCAACGAACTTCTATTAGTCAACCCAAATCATGCATTAAATCACATAACGTCACTCAAAGTGCAAAGGGTCGTATATCTAAAATTTGCATTTTTCACAGTAGAGCAAAAAAAAAACTTATAATTTTCCTTCTGATTTTATTATATTATTATTATATACATTTGGTGCTAACTTTTACTGTATCAGCTGATGACATAAAAGATTTTGCCATCAGGTGGAAATCACAAAATGCCACATATAGTTTTGATAAAAGAAAATAAATGGAATTTTTTTCACATACGACCTTTTGCACTTTGAGTGATGATATGCATGAGCATCGCTGATCCATCGAGGATCCCATTAGCAATACTCGGTCATTCCATCAAAGATCTTTCCTGGTCAAATAGATCTTAATACATAACAAATGAATTTTCGTAACTTGGCGGTTTTCCCAATCCACTGTTCATGGTCAATTGAAAATTTATCCCATGTAAAGTGGTAAAATTGTTCTTCGCTCTGTGTCTTTAACAACACTAACAAAAGATAACAACAATAACAAAAGATAACAACAATAACAAAAGATAACAACAATAACAAAAGAACAATAACAAAAGAACAATAACAAAATAACAATAACAAACGAACAATAACAAAAGAATGAAAGGGCTGCTCAAATAGAAAATATTCATCCGCTGCATTATTGGTAGATATTTCAACTAACTTCGCACTGGGATAACAAACTGGAAAATGGTAACGATCCGAGATCTAACCCGAATGTAAAGATCCGAGGACAACACGTAAAACCACAGTCAGATGATGATGTCCCACCTGCGCAGGCACCCCACTCTCCAAACTTACACACCACACCAACATGAAGATTTTTTAAGTCGTTGCAGCTTTAATATACACCAGCTCCCTCACAATGGTATTAAATTATATTTGAACTCTCAACTCACCGGTTCTTAATCCGTTACTCTTACAACCAGGCTACCGTGGCCCGCTACATTCGAAAAATTCGCTTTTCTAGGAGCCTTCTTAGCCTTATTCATTACATCGTTTATTGGAATGTCTCATGGTCAAAATCCATGATGTTATTTTATTAAGTCCAAATGGGACTTGTGACTGACAGCCAAATATAACTACAAGTAATCAATGCACGCTTCCTATTAAAGAGAAGTTAATTATTACCATTACATGACAAGTTGAAAACTGAATGACGAGTCTGAAAAGCAGTAACCAATACTAAATAAAGGCTTACATAATTGGGGCATTGTTAGGATTAGGAATCGGGAAAGTCACGTAACTGCAGTGATTAAATATGGAATGAGTGTACTTGCTGGCATTGGTCAGATCATTGGATATAAAGCTCAAATTTATTGGGGACAGAGAGTAACCAGGAAAGAGCAGACACTTGATATCTCTTGGGGGAGATTTTGTAAATGATGATAGTGCATTACCGGCGAAATGGAAGCTCTTCGACAACCCCAGAAGTCAAACCGTCCGAAGTTATCCCATGCCCCGTAGAATCGTCGTGAAAATGTACCCTGAATCAAAGACATTCCGGTGTCCAAAGCTATTAAAGAGAAGTTAAAATCAAATCCAATCGGCGAGTTCCATTTTCTTGAACTTCTCGTCTATTCATATTCGGCCCCTCACCATACCTAACAATAACCATGATACTCCCGCAACACAAAATACGACACATAACATAAACTAATTACGGACTTCGTGCTTTTAAGATCTCAATGTGGAAGTCAACCGAGATTTGTACGTGGCATCTTTTCTTAAATGTGACAATAATTTTTTCTTATTATATAAATACACACACGTCATTTTCATTTACACCATTAAACATCATTTTCAAATTAATGAACGAATATTTAACTTTTAACAGCGCATTGTGTACGCTGTCATATAAATTTTATATTGGAACTGTCAACCCTCCAAGTGGTTTTGAAGAGGTATCTCGTCCGTCAAGATCTGATTCCCTTTGCTAATAACAAGATATCTCGTCATCATGATAACAGGATTTGGTTAGTTCTCTAATAACAAGGTACCTCATCCGTCAAAATATAGTCAGTTTTGCAAATGACGAGATATTCATATTCATATTCATATAGAGTGGGGAAGTCAGGAAAGCCCTAGGTGCTGATTCCATATTGCCTCAAACCACATTGTTTTTCGATACTCCTGTCAGAGAAAGCCAGATTCCTTTAGAAAGGCCAAAAGGCTTTTGACAGGTTCTTCGTGAATTGTATCAAGTTCTGTTCCAAGACCTAGACTTGAGTACCTTATGTGAAGCAGAAAAATGACGAGATACCTCGTCGAGAATACAACAGGAGATTTGAATTATCATTTTTCACACACTATCTCCCAAAGGCTAATAGATTTTGTCCTCGTAAACACATAAATATATTTTGTCTTTGTTATCAATTCCATCGTTCATTGTATAATTCAGACTATGTTTTACAAGGCGTACAGCTTCCAACTCCTGTACATTCGGTCGCTGTCACACAGAGACCATGATACAATCTAAAATATAGGAAGAAGTTGAAGTATGTACTACACTCATGTCCATAAATTAAGGATAATTCAGAATCACTCGGAAATCGAACTCTAAAGTAAAAATTTCACTTGTAGAATTATCGCACACATCTTCAAGAATATTATCCAAATTACAGGAAGCCATCAGAGGACGCCGATAGTACGTCACAATGACGAGAATGTTAGAGAGGTGTATATAAGGAATCATAGCAATGAAGTAAAATTGTTCATAAGCGTTCTGTAAGCCACTCAGTGCCACAACCGAATAGTTATGGCACAGTGGACGCATGTCGATGATTTTTTACGTGGTAGAATTATCGGCCGCCTGGATTGTGGGGTTACTCAGACGAAAGCTTCAGTGGAACTTGGAATCGCCCAAAGTTTCATCTCTAGGCTTTGGCAACGATTCCAAAATGATGTAAATGTCAGTAGAAGTTACAGTACAGGTGTCCCCCAAGTTACAACGCCGAATGACGACCGGTATTTGGCAGTAACTGCAAAAACAAGCAGAGGGAGCACAGCATCCGACCTTTCTCGTCAGCTATCTTCAGCCACGGGTACGACAGTTTCAAGGCAAACCATTTACAGACGTTTTGGACATGTTGGTATATATGCCGGTCGTATGTGTTCCGCTCACGGCAACTCACTGTCGCCAGCGGTTATCCTGGAGTAGAGAACATGCAATGTGGACATCGTCACAGTGGTCTTGTGTGATGCTTTCCGACGAGTCCAGGTTCAGCTTGCAGTCTGATTCACGGTGGACTTTCATATGGAGAACGCCAGGTACCCGCTACCACCAAGACAACATCATAGAACGACTCCGTTACGGTGGTGCAGGATTGCTCGTTTGGGGCGTAATTATACTGGGTTCCAGAACAGATCTACATGTACAAATAGGAACCATGAGAGGCCACATTTATAGGGACATCATTCTGGAACAATATACACGTTTGTTTAGGGGTGCCAAGGTCGCAGAATTATTTGTCTTTATGGATGACATTGCCCGTCTTCACCGTGCAAACATTGTAAACGAATGCCTTGAATCTGAGGATATCACCCGGATGGAATGGCCAGAATTCTCACCTGACTTGAATCCGATAGAGCATGTGTGGGACATGCTTGGCCGACGAGTTTCAATTAATCAACCGGTAGAACTCCCGTCATTCGACTCCTACATGTGTACCGGAACTCCAGAGAGCATTGCTTGCTGAGTGGAGTGATCTTCGCGAAGATCAGCTCGTTAATTTGATCCTCAGCATGCCTAGGCGTTGTACGGACTGTATTTCATCATCTTGGAGACATACAATGTATTAACCATCATACCAACCATGTCATGTTACGTTTTTGTAAGGTCGATATTTTTTGTAATTGCTCCAGTGAGCAAAAATAGTACTTTTTATGAATTGTATCAAACATACACCATCTTTTTCGTTCTTTATTTTTTGTTTAATAAATGGGCTTTATGAATAAGTAACGTTGGTTTTGTTTCTGAACCTTTATTTGCCGGAGCTGGCATTATCCTTAATTTATGGACATGAGTGTATTTGTAAAGCTCGTGACTCTACTCCAAAAGTCATGTAAGCCCGCTTCTAAGTGTAATTATTTGTCAATATGCCTCAGCGAAATTCCAAAAATTCATTTTAAATAGAAATGAATCAATTTTCATCATCGATTGAAACTACTAAAATAGTTAATTAAACCAATTATTCCTAATCCTATTGAGAGGAGGTCACACTTGGATATCGAAAAGCATATTACTACTGACTTTTGCAACTATTTTCACTACTGACATTTTAGTATAAAAATGGATCCCGGAACCATTATCTTTAAAATAAAGCTAAAAGAATAATACAATGCCATTTTTAAGAAACCTGTTAATAATGCATCGGCAACGGTCACTTCAGTCACCAAAACTAGTAAAAAATAAGTAGTTCATTGCCGGTCTTAAATTATAACCCAAAACTAGTTAAACGCATATTACATTGTTTCAGATGTAACAAGCATTTCGTAAATGCATCTTAGTAACTCCTCAGATGCATGAGAATCCAACAATAGATGAAGGGGAAAGATGATGTCCAGATCATTGTAAAAATGACATGAAATCAATAACGTCTACATTTTTTAAACCTCCTAGTGATAGTCTTTATGGGGTGTCTATAGCCATTAGAAAAAATCACCCGATCTTAATGGACGAGAAATCTCGTCTCAAAAACTCTGGACAGATCTTGATTTTGACACTGTAAGAAAGGTTGGAAATATATTCATGACGAGATATCTCGTCATTGGCAAAGTTGATCAGATCTTGATGGACGACGTATTACGTAGAAACCACTTGGAGAGTTAATTCAATGCATTATAGATGCATTTCAATAATGATGGAACTTCTGAAATTCAACATTTTCTCTAAAACATCGATGGAATTCGGAAAAAGATGATTCACGTTGTGTTTGAACGAAAGGGAGTAAATTAATTATTAAGTATATAGATACGCGATAGTTTTTTTCACTCAATGTGTGCGGCATAACTTAATTTTAAAAAAGACATCATTCAATTAAGAATTAGCTGTAAATACATCTAATAAATCAATATAACTTTGCAAAATGCACGTTTAGAAACATTGCTGAATATATCTTTAATCCGCATTAATGTTCACTGGCTTTCCATGTAAAATATTATTTCAAAATTTTACAAATAAACTATCAATTAAATTTTTATTCGCGATGAAAGCGGGATTTTAAAATTACTAAATTTTTAAAAAGTCATTCTCATTTGAATTCTATGTAAATATAATGTAATATTTGCGTATATTTGATCAAATTTCTAAATATTATTATAAATCTTATAAACATAACATGAAACATTTAATCCCCTTTGCATTTTTAAGATTATAAGTCTTGATAGAAAATCGTTTTGCGGACTGTGTTATCCGTATAAAAATACTAGAAGATTTGACCCAGACTTATAATACAATGCCTTAGACACATTTTATGCTGTTGAAATTTTACTAATTCAAATTTCATCGCTATTGTTATTTGACAATCGTTTCAAACTTTTAACTTAAACTTTTTAAAAGAACACTAACACTTTAAAATTTAATAAGAATCAGACGTACAAAGACCATCGTCGAAGTTGTTAACTTTTTAGCTCAAACTTTTTTTTTTCAAATTGTACCTAGAAAATACCATAATCCAAATCTAAAGAAATTACTTCAGTTATTTTAGTGAATTTAAAATTGTTTTATTGCCTGAATTTCGGTAAACATTTCAGTTTTTAAGTTAAACTGCGTTCTACCCTGAAGTTACAAATAAAAATAAGCATTGTTTTTACATAATTATTGTTGTTCATAACAGCATAACCTAATTTTTCAATCATGTTTAATATTGTACGGTACATTTTATATGTTATAAGTTCATACCTGAAAATTTTGACAAAGACTTCAACTTATAAATAAACTTAGTCCTACCATCTCAAGTTATAAATTAAAATAAAATTTGCTTTTACAAAACTATTGTACTGTAAACTATTGTAATGTCTTTATCTGGTAGAGGGAATGAAATATATAGCTGAAAGCTGATTTGTACAGGTTTTATGGTACAAGGTTCAATAGAAGACAATCTACTCCAAAGACCAAATAAAATTCACCACTGTCTTATAAGATCTTAATAAGATCTGTTCAGTCAAGCAGCCAAATTAACTACAAAAAATACATTAATGAACATAAAATATATTATAAAATGTAGTTCGGAAATAGAATGAAAACTTAGTTCGTATGGCGGAACGTTCATTAATGGAAAAGCTGTACCACAAACGAACACCGAATAAAATTAAATCAAAACAGAATAAAGAATCCAGTCAATCAATTCAATTAACTAGAAACAGTAGATTAAAGAACGTAAAAATGCGTATGATAAAATGTAGTTCTTAAAAAGAATGTAAACGTATGGCACAAAGTTCAATAACAAAAAAATGTGTTACGAACGAAATTGAATAAAAACGTTTTATAGAACTCAGTTAAGCAACCAAGTTAACTTAAACAGTAGATTAACGGTAGTGATATATATGATGAATGCAGTTCTAAAATACAATGGAAGCCTGCTATAACTTTTCAAATCCTGCATATAGTAATATCGGTAGTCCTAAGAGTTAGTTCAATAGTTAGGATGTGAATCTCCACCGAATAAAATATAAAGTACCAAGCCTCAGGTACAAGCAAACACAAACCCAACTATCAAAACAAAATTAAAGTTCAATTCCATCTTACCGTTCAGATTCAGAATAACAGCCAAAAGCCATCTTTGGGCAATACGGGCAAGAACAGACCTAACCATTGAAAGTTCCCAACTCCTCCACTTCGTCAACAGTCCTGGTCTTTGCCAATTCTCTTCAGGTGGCTGAAGCGAAGAACCTCGGTTCACTCTCCGGAACACAGCGGGGATTCCATCCGGCAAAGTCCGGCCAGGCGCTGCTCATGGATCGTCTGACTCCCTCCCACGCGTGCCGGATTCTGCCGACTCCACTCTTTTTCGGGACTTCCACGTGTGTGCTATCCGGGAACCTGGGTTTGGGCGGTCCGGGAAAGGCTGCGCACGACATCGATCCGGCAACAGAGAGGCAATTTTGACCGGACGTTCAGCACAGATGAGAGTGGATGAGAAATTGTTAGTAAATGGGGAAGAGGCTGGCAGGTAGAATATCAAAAGTCCGGGATTCAATTTCCTTTAAAGTTTCCTCGTGCTTTTCTTATTTACTTTGCCCCCGCGCGCTACGGGATTTTTTTTTCTCCTCTTTTCCAGAAATGCTCCCGTCACTCTCAATATGCGCAGAGGAGCGTTTAAGTTTTGTTGAGAATAAATTGAATGCTGCTTCTCTCTTTTGAAATAATCAAGTGCGCACTGGAGATTAATGGAGTTTTATGGGGGTCTTGGGTTAGTGAATCAAGCGTTTTGTAAGTGCGTTTCAGAAACTCTAAACTGTATCTCGGGGTTTTTTTGTTGACTGTTCATCAATTTCGTTGTAAGCTAAGAAAACGTTTTCAAAAACTATAACCTGTTTGCATAAATTATTTTCTATTTGAGTCCTTATTTTCAGACGTCTGCTAAACTAAATGTTCCACTGGCTGCTGGCTTCCAAACTATTATGAGTCGTCGGCTTCTGTCAAATGAGTCTTTGAGTTGAACAAAATGTCCGTAAAGAGACATACTAAAAATCTTCATTTAGCTATTGAACGATTTAAGATGTATTTGGCAAAGGAAAAAAAGGTGTTGCCTACCTATAATGGCTGATAACATTTTCGAAACTAAAACCTATTTTGCTTTTGTAAAATGTTAACTATTTTGGGCCTTTATTTTTAAGACGTCTTTTAAATTAAAAACTGATCAACGGACTTAAATTGATATACTAGATGTATTGAGTTTCCTTATTTGTTAGTATCATAATCCATCAGTCCCGGTATAATTAGTTCTCATTAGGCAAAACACGACGTAGACAGACAGACATACAAAAATATCTTCAGTATACGTTAACTGTTGAATTATTTAAGATGCATTTGGCATATAGAGAAGTGTTACTAGTTAAGAATAACTAGTAATACTACACACAGAAACTAAAATCTGTTCTGGTTGTGTAAAATATTAATACCTTTTTAAGACCTCATTTGTAAGACGTCTGTTAAATTAAAGGCTGATCAACTAATTTAACTTTATATACTAGATACTGATTTTTGTTATACTTCAGCTTCTTAAGGCGTAGGTCCCGGTCAAATTACTCCTCGTTAGGTGAAAAATGACAATAGAGCAATAAACAAAAAAAATCAGAAAATGTTAGTATGTTGAATTATTTAATACTTTTTTAGCATACGGAACAAGATGTATGACTTCTGAGGTAGAAGCTAAGAACTATCCAACTTCTGGATGATTAGGAGCTTGGTAATCGCTCTTTGATTTGTACAACATGTTCATTTGGACTTGGGCTAGGCCTGTGTTTCTCAACCGTCGGGGGGTTTAACATGAGAAAAATGACTCATTATTTACTTTTGTCCAACACATGAATTTTTACAGCATTAGAGACACACTTTAAAATCCAACATAACGTATTAAATCAAAAAATTCAGTTAGATTCATTTAAAATTTACAGAATCTTCGATATTATATTTTATTAGTCGATTAAATTTTAACCATACATAAGAGAACAAAAAAGTGCAAAAACAACATGCAACTCATTTTTGTCTACCTTATAAATTTTTACAATACCAGTTCCAGGCTTTAAAATGCACCGTAACCTATGAAATCAAAATTTAGTAAGGCTCATTTAAAATCTATTTAATCATAGTACATTGTGAGTCTTTTTTAGTTTTAACATCACAAAAGCGGTATTTCTAAGATATAGACGTCATGTAGTTTATTTCTGTCCATCTTATTATTATTTACTATATGAGTACCAGACTTCAAATAATCCAAGAATTTAAAATTCAGTAAGACTCATTTAAAATGTATTGAATCAGCAGATTATATCTATTAACTTTTAACGATAAAAGAGCTGGGCTCATAAGAGTAAACAACATGCAATTCATTTTTGTCTACTTTATTAATTTGTACAACATCAGTTCCAGGCTTTAAAGTTCACCGTAACCTATGAAACCAAAATTCAGATAGATTCATTTAAAATACACTTAATCATAGTACATCACGAGTCTATTATAATTTTAACCTTAAAATGAGTAGTTCATAAAGATGAAAGCAACAGGTTACTCATTTTTGTCCACCTTGTAAACTTTTACGTCAGGCTTTCAGGAAAAATGAAATTCCGAATAGCTCGGGTCTACTTTACCTACCTAAGAGCTTTCACACTTTAACCAACCCACGTTTACTTAACTTAAGTTTTTCTATCGAAACTCTTTAAGCCCTTTTTTTCCCCCTTCTGGACGAGGATTTGCTGTGTAGGGCTCTGTTCTAATATTAGTTCTGACGACGGGAGTTCTAAAGCTTTACAAAATACGGGTGGAACTCCAATTCGATCGATAGGCACTGGAGACCCGGTGGGATGTGGTTTTTGAATCTTTTTCATCATCAAAGTTCTCTGGAGTTTTTCTGACATCCGATGTTGTTCTTAAGTAAATATGACGTCAGGCTGCCTTGCTCAATCTTTTATTGTGCGTGGACGAAGGAATATTTGAAATTATTTCAGGCGGTGCTCGGATATTTGCAGTGCTTTGTTTGGAATAAAAGAAGGGCGTTAAAAATGTGCTGTGTGTAGTTGAATTCTGGTTGATCCTAATTGTGTTGTTAATCTAATGTCAATGTCACAGGAAGAACTTCGGGATTTTTTTAAGTTTAATTCCTAAGGGACTTGATCCCTATTCATTTATCCGCAGTTTCATTGTTATTTTACCTCGATTCTTGAAAAAAATTAATAACATACAGCTTTTTAAATTTACAGTCATTCGACATTCAATTGAGGCTATGCGAATACGAAGGGCGAACTCAACATCTGCTGGTTTCGAGAAAAACGCATTTAAACGCGGAGCTCTACCCCTCTTAGAACATAGGAGACCTACTGTTAGCTCTTATTTCCACATTTGGTTAGAAAGGAAAACCTCAACAAAAAAGATAATATCATGATTCACTAATGTCTGACAAACCAAAGTATGGGGAAAATATTTTTCGCCCAATGTTGAATTCGCCCTTCGTATCCGCAACGCCTCAATTAATTATCGCTTCTGTGAATTGTATCTAGAGCAGGTTCGATAATTGTAACTTACTGTGAGTTTACTTCTGTCTACTATGCCAGTAAAACGTTTCTTGTGTATTTGTGTCCACTTGTTGAGATAGTCTTTCTTGTTTTATTCGCAGCTTGTCCAAACACCATCCATGTGTTTAAAAATAAATCAATACTCAACTAACCAATCAATGATTATTGCAGTTTATACTTGCATACAACATAGTCTTTGAGTTCAGTAAATACCTCCAACATTTCTTTGAGTTCAATCAATACATACAGCATAGCCTTTGAGTTTAATGAACAAGTGCATGTGCTTTATAGCAAGTAAATTCACATTAAAGGATGGTTTAGTGCTGGATATAAGTGCGAAGAGAACGAGATATATATTTGATTGTAATTCAGATTGCAGTTGTCTCTAATATTTCAAGTTCTGGTGTCATACTAACCCTATACAGGGTTTCACGCTTACGTTCTGTAACCTGCCATCTTCTGGCCTGACTTTTAAATAGTTGGTACCTATTGGCCTAGAGAATGTTTCCTAGGATTCTTTCAAGTCAAAACGTGTGTTGTAAAAAAGCAATTCTACATTACTCGAAAATATCACGATACTTAGAGAGGTTGTATCACGAATGATTACTGGAAATGTTTCATTAATGTTCAAAGTATTTTTTAATAAATATAAATATGTTCAAACCTATTTTTTTTAATGAATATGTTCAAACCTATATTTTAATAAATATGTTCAAACCTATATTTTAATAAATATGTCCAAGCCTATTTTTTTAAATAATTTTCATTTGCAGTGAAATAATTGAAAAAATTATGTTTTCAAAAATACACTCATGTCCAAAATTATCTTTACATACCCAAAAATAAGTATAATTCACAATCGATGTAATTCATTTTTGCAGAGAATGCATGAAAGACAAGTTTAATTATAATTATCCAATCAAAAGTAGTCAAACTGTTTCTGATACGTAAATCATGGCGTTACGTCATCCGACAGTGAATCAAACGCTTTGTGCAAAGTGAATATCTGAGTGAATTTCTGCAATACAGCGTTTGATTTCACTGTGTAAGGACTCGAAACGGTATTTTATGGCTTTGAAGTATCATTTGGAAGAATCTGTGAAGTGTCGCATTATCGGCCGCTTAGAAGCAGGGCAGACAATCATGGAAGCAGCGAGATGTGTGAAATTTTCACTACAGACAGTCTCTGCGCTATGGAAACAATTTCAGAACTCTGAAACTATTGTAAAGAAGCCTGGACAAGGTCGGATTACAACTGCTTCTCAAGATCGATGTATAGCAATAACTTCTCGTCGTAACAGGAAGTCTACTGTATACAGAAAGCTTAATGAAAAAAGGCCTTTATGCTCGAAAGCCAAGAATATGTGTTTCAAAGGATCGTTTAATTGGTGCAAAGAACATCAGAACTGGAGTCAACATTAATGGACCCATGTTCTCCTTACTGATATGTCGAGGTTTAGTTTAACATCTGATTCTAAGCGTTTAACATTTGGAGGGAGTCAGGAAAGCAAAATCTTCCTTCAAACATTATGGAATGTGACCGCTTTGGTAGTGCAGGTGCGATGGTGTGGGGTGGAATAATGATCGATGGACGTACACCCCTACATGTTTTCAACAGATGATATGTGACCAGCCAGAGATATTGGGATGAGGTCTAGAACGTTGTGTAAGACTTTTCAGAGGTGTATATGTATCTGATTTTGTATTTATAGACGATACTGCTCGTCCGCATTGCTCGTTGTTGAATTCCTTGAAAATGAAGCTACTGAGCGAATACCGAGGCCAGCAAAATCACTTGATCTGAACCCGATAGAGAACTAATGGGACTACCCTGGAAAAGCAGTTACATAGAGACATCCTTCTATTAGAGATATAAATTCCCTGCAGATCGCATTGCTGGAGGAGAGGAACTTTAATTCCTCAAACTGTGGTTAACAGCATTATTGCTAGCATGAAATCACGTTGTGATATGTGTGTACAAGTCAGGGGCGATCACATTCCATATTAAATTCTTATGCCTTAATTTTTTTTTCTGGGTTATTCATTTTTTCTGAATTCTTCTTGTCGCATATTTTTGCCATTTTTATGGTTTCATGCTACAGTTATAACATATGCGATGTTCTTATTTTTTTCCTTTGTATTTATGTGCTATGGTGTTATGTCTCATTTCAGACAAATTCATAAAATTATAGTTGACGGTTTCTGAGAAATCCATGATTCTATGCATGTAAAGATAATTTTTTACACCAGTATATTTACATGGCTTAGAAGAAATAGAAAAAACTAGAATATCAGTTCTAGTTCCAAGAATTCGGAATTGCTTGAAGGGAACAATTTAAATCTTAGTCGACTAGTTCAAAAGAATTAACTCACAGCTCTTTCATAATTCATTAGTTCTGTAGACACAAAAAATATTAATCTCAAAATGTATCGATTTTGTACTCCATAGGGATGCATGTTTTTCAACCCATTCATCGACAGACTAATGCAATCTTAATCAAAAGTACACACCAATCTATCATCATGAAATTAACATCGTCTACCATTATGTGTTCAGAGATTTTACGGTTAATGTGTTATAAGCTGAGGAATGTTCTATTCCGTAAACATATTTTTCAATGAACATCACAACCAATCTGAGAGTAGTGAAAAGTTTATGAGTAAATGATCTCGAAGCTGCTTTAACTCATCAAACACAAGAGTAACTAGAATTTTTACATTCTTTTCCCATGTTACTAGCCCACAGCTCTTGCCAACAAGCGTTAAGTGTGTTGAGGCTTTACTTCAGAAGTAATCTTCCTAAAAGGCTGTATCATATGTCTATTCTTGGAAAAGAAAGCACAGAATATAGTTATTGCACGGTAATCTGATTTCCTTTGCCCTTCCTATTCGTGTCTTGTACAGCATATAAAAGGTACGAGTGTTTCCGAAAACTTTTTTGTTGATGCAAGAGGGCCAGATAAATATTAGGGATTACATCTTTAAGCTCAGAAAAGTTCGTGGTGATGGAAAAGTTTTACACGTCTGAATTTGAAATTATAAAATAAAAATATTACTTTAAACTTGTTTTTCAGTGAGGTCTCTCAATGTGCCTTTGAACACGAATAGGAACTATCAACTATCATTTGCCGTGTTTGAATACTGCAAACGGTAACTACACAACTTTTGTATCTACAGAGAATATGGAACTTCCCACGCCAAAGGAAGTTTAACCTTAGAACAATGTTTTACAAGACATTCTTGTGAGAATATTATAAAAGAGTGTCAATAGAAATAGCATTTCTAAATCTCTAATCGCCTATTTGGTTCTTTTGTGTATGCAGTCGATAGTTGAATTAATATCTCACTGGAGAAACGCAATGAGTTAATGGAGACGGTCAGACGTAATTCTGTAGGGAAAGATCTGAGATAATTTCGAACCACGGTCAGATCATAACCCTTTTGAGTTAAATGAAAAATTAAATGAAATTTTATACAAATAATCTGAAGATATAAAGTGGCTTAAGTTTCAGAGGTTTTTCTGTCAATATAAAATATAAAGACAATAGTGTTTTGTGGCGTAACGTGCTATACCGTTTCATATTCTGAAAGGGAAGTCATTCGGGTTGTTTTAGAAAAAAATTTAAACACGTCGCCAATAGAAATTTTAAAAGAATGAATTGATATAAGGTAATTGTTTGGCGGTAAACTACGTTTAGTGTTAACTTGATATATACCATTCGACAGCATTTAAGTAGGGGAAGTAAAATCTTCTTCCTTCTGGTTTGTTTATGCTGAAAACCCCTGTCAAACAAATTTAAGAACTACGTTTGGAGACTTCATTAATCGTATTACTTGTTCAGAGTAAGATCTGAATAGGGTAAAAGTACTGAGTAATTTATGGAATTCTAGAGGACTGTAAACAGGAATGTTAGGGATCATTAATTAGTGCATTTCTGACTATGGACGTTTCTAAATAAAAGTAGTGGGGAATTATGATGATCTCTTTTCTCTTTAAGACTTGCCTTCGCTTTTGGAATCTTACTAGGACAATATGTTTGAACCATTCTATGGTAACTCTGGACGATTGGAATAATTTCTTTTGTTATCTATATGAACAACTCCTGTGATAGATCTGCTTAAGCCAAATACTTTAGATGTTCCTCAACCAGCTTTACTTGTATTAAATTGAAGAAAATAAGAGGAAGATATATGCATGATGCTGATTGACTGTCGGCTGTCTCCAACTATAGAGGAAAGTGTGCCAAGAAGGGTCATATCCATATTGATTTTCAGGTTTTGCTCATTTTGCCGCTAAAAATTCATGGATGACATTGTCTTCTTTTTTAAAGAGTGTTTGTGAATCATTCAAGTTTATTGGAATTAGTTAATTTTTAATACAAATTATATACTTTTGAAAATGCGCATAATAGGTTACTTCAACATTCGGAAAAAAGAAAGATTAGTTTTTAGATATAAAGTGATGAAAACAAAAAAAGTATTGTTATTTTTGGGATATGCAATGTTACCATAACAGTATATAAAGCCGGTGTGTTGAATGGGACAGTTTGGGACATGTTAAAAAGTGACGTAAAAGAAGGTAAACATTTATTTACATAATACAGATGGGGATGGGGGTATGAATTCAGCTTTAAATGGTAAGAGGTTTATGTTCAATTAACTTAAACTTATCTTTACAGGAAAATTATTAAAAATCAAAAAGATAATATTCGAAAAACGAGCAATGCCCGACAAGATTGAAATAGGAAAATTTAAACCAAACCAGCAGTAGCAGTCGGGAGACCGGTAACACAAAGCCTGAGGATCGCATCAAATGACGCTACCCACTTAGTTCAACAAAACGGCAACACCAATGGCTCAGAGGAAATGACGAAATAGAAATATTCATAGGTGGCGTAATTGTTGATAATAATAAATCCCCTTCATCTTACTTTATTATTTTTCTTGAAGGATTTATTCGTGAGAAGTGAGTTTTATGGAAACATCATCTATATATATAAAACACTAACGTACGTGGACCCGAAATCGACGTTATTCGTGTTTCGTCGAATGGCAACAATTAACGTAAATAAAATAACCCAGATATTTTGAATTCTTGCTGTTTTCAAATAGCCGAGGTCAATTTCTATGCAAAATAAGGAATTAAATTATAATATTTATGTTTGAACTTACTTTTTGTTTCTTCCTTTGATGTAAAAATAATTTATAAATACTTGATTGAAGAAAGAATATTCAAAACATTTAATTTTACACAACTTGCATTTTGTAAAGGAACATGAAATGTTCCAAAGAAAAACTCAAAGATCATAAAACGTAGTTTTTTTACCCGGTATCTGGCTACGTCAGAATTAATGTTTACTTTTTTCATTTGATTTAGAATTCCGTGTTTGGGGATTTGAGTTGACTGGGAGATGTTGCGGTGATGTTTGAGGATTACCAAGTATTATAAGTATGTGTTCTTTTTGTTAATAAATCATTATTGTCTTTGTCAATATCGTTGAAAAGTTTTTTGTCGCATTATTCTATTTCACAATATATTCAGGAAGTCGAAATTCAACACGCTTGAATATATATGTATGCGGGTTTTTTTTTTTTTTTTTTTCTTCAGATTTCTGCATTTTTTCAAGGATTGGAATTTTATTTTTGTTTGCATTATGGTATTCCGGTATATTACGTATTGCAGAAATATTATTTAGGAGTTAGATTTTAATTATGTGTCTATTTCCTTCAAAATATCACTAGACATGGGTAATTTTGTAGCGGTATGTGTATATTTCGACCAACTTTCCTTAAATATTTGATTGAATACGCAATGATTTGAAGAATTCTATTTCATAAAAAATAAATAAAACATACAAATCAAAACATGTTTAATTACGATATGTAAAAAAGTTTGAAAAAAAATACAATTAAACACCGCCGAGCGCTAGCCGGCGCAGCCCGGCTAGTATTAAAAAATATATTAAAAAATAATAGTAATAACACACTAACAGAGATTTTTTTTATTTTGATCTTTCATTAATTTAAGTATTTGAATGATATAAATACGAGGGTAAGTCAAAAATTACTTACACCTTTTGTTCTACAACTTTATTAAACAAAGATAGGCGTGCAACAGATACATTATTTTTCGATATAGTCTCCACCTTGAGCAATGCACTTGGTCCAGCGAGGCACAAATGCCTTCCTGGTAGAAGGTTTTCGGTTAGTCGTAAAGCCACTTTTGCACCGCATCCCAAACGTCCATTTCTGAGGCAAATCGACGACCTTTAAAAGCTTCCTTGAGCTGCCCCAACAGATGAAAATCTGAGCAGGCGAGATCTGGGCTGTAGGAGGGTGTTCCAGGGTCTCAAAGCCTAACCTGTTGATTGTTTCTATGGTGTTATGGGCCGTGTGCGGACGTGCGTTGTCTTGCAACAACAAAACTTTCTTCGAGACTAGACCACGGCGCTTGTTTCGAAATGCTGGTTTCAGCTTATTGGCCAACAAATCACTGTACCTCGTACTATTTAGGGTAGTACCCCTGTCCAAGTAGTCGTCCAGTATAGGGCCTTTTTCGTCCCAAAACAGGGTTAGCTTAACCTTCCCAGCCGATGTCGAGGTCTTGATTTTTTTCCAGCTCCCTTTTTGTGTTACGCTCGTTCGGCCACTTTCAAACACTTCGATCCACAAAAAAAAAACGCTTTTACGAGATAAAGCACTTTCTCCGTATTGTGACAAAAGTCTCCGGTGAATTTCAGCACCTTTCACACCCTCTGACTACAAAAATTTGATCACTCCTCGTTGCTCGTCTTTGGTGCAATCAGATAGCTGAGCTGACATGCTTACGCTCTTGTAGCTAGAAGACAACTGACGCGATCGTAATTATATTAAACGTGATCACAGACGTACCAACTCAACGCATGTGCAATCGGCCACCACCTATCTTTGTTTAATAACGTTTAATAGGCGATAAGTAAAAGCACTATCATCCTTATTTGCTTCGACACATATAGACGTTCATTGTAACGATGTAGGATGAATTTTTTATTTGCATCGTGATGTTTTCTGTAGTAAACTACAATTGCACTGATTAGTGCAGTTTAGATTCTATGAGTAGGTCTAAATAAATATTAAAAAAAGTATACTTATACTTTTATTTTAATTAATACCAAAAACTTTATAAGCAAATAAATTGCTATAAAAATGTATTACTATACACCGCCTGTATTTTTGAAGGAAATCATAACTCAGCAGAATTCTTCACCATAATCCACACCCCATAGGAAGTCAACCACATATTCCACAAATTTATCTTTATAAGTTCGGCTATTTGTGTAGTAGTATCATACAGAAATAGCCAAATTTAAATGGAGACACTCATTTAATAATTTTTCTTTAAATGCCCATCGAAGACAATTCTAACTGTAATCACAAGCATTTTTTATGCTTCTCTTGATGAAACATATATAATTTTTTACAATTACCAATCTTCTGAAATGGTGGAATAATAATCATGAACTTTGACTAATTATTGAGGAGGGGGTTCGTTTTTGTTCGTCTGTCTCACTTTTTCCTACATGCTGGATAATTTGACCGTAGCCTAAAGCATAAAAATCTGGAGCTGTGAACGTTTGATGACTGTAAAAGAATAAATTCTTCATCTTTTCAAATTACTTCTCAATTCAATTCGAGTTTACTCTGTAGCGTCAATATTTTTTTCAATTTTCCAGGATTCATCTTAAAACAAATTGACTTTCAAAACATTCACAATCTCAAATTTGTCTGTATCCCATTCGAAACTTCATCTCGTCAACATCACTATAAGTTAATTCTATTTCCTTTTATTATTTATTCATGTACATTCTAGTACACTTAATCTTTGTATAAAAGATTTCAAGCATATATTTTATTTTCTTTATCACTGCATCTCATTAAAGAACATCCGGGTTTACATTTTTGAAATCCAGTTTTAGAAACCACCAGACATTTTCGAACTCAAACATGTTTGTCTTTCATTAATTTCCATAAATATATTCGCTGTCTATTAAAGCTTCTATTTTATTCTAAATTTGTAAGCTCAGAGTTCTCGTTTGAAGTACAAAATCGAATGACTTACTATGTCAATAACCACGACCCTAAGCTATTTCGCCGTCAATGATTCAATCGAGATTTTTGAACAGGTTTATTTACAAACAGCTATGAGCGAGATATAGAAAAGTATTCACGATTGAACTCATTTTATCTCCAACACTGGCGGTGTTTCGTGTGCTGATCACGTAAGTAAATCCGAGAGGGGATCACATGTACTCACACCTCCTAGTTGGTATCTGGACGTAAAATCTCGTCAATAGCAAACCTAACCAGATCTTGATGGGCAAGATATTTCGTCATTGGGGAAAAAAATATCAGATCTTGATATCGAAACCATTAATTATTTTTGATTAAGAGATATCTCGTCATTTTCAAAATTGGTCATATCTCAATGGACGAGATATCTCGTCGAAACCACTTGGAGGATTAAGGTGGATAAGTAGTTGAATTTACGTCATATTGGGAAGAACACAAAAGGATACTGATGACGATCCGAGATCAATCCAGAGAGGGATTACAATTTCCTACTAAGGGTGGTACAAGCACCCTTTTCACTGTTCCATAAAAGTCTAGTTTCAACACTAGGTTTCCGTTGAGATCTCTCATGGTGCAATATCTGGTCACTATCATAAAGCCTTTCGAAATAAACTTTTTATCTTGGGTAACAAACTGGCCTCTCGGCTTTTTCATTGCTGGAGATAACACGGAATTTTCTCATGTCATCCAGGTCCAATAATTCACTGTCGAGACGGACTGTCCACGGTCGTCTATGTACCAAACCCTCGCTGGCAAAGGTAATTTAGTTTGTAGTTTTCTATACCCAGTCCAAGTTCATGAATATGCTGGATTTAAATGATACTGCTTCATGTTTAGGTTTCATGACGATTTGATTAATTAGTTTTTGTTTTGGATGTAATTATTTTTTTTTGTTTTTGCAGGCCATTTAGTATTCACTTTTTTAAATTTCCTCGCCTAATTTGTCTGTCTTGCTGAGTAATCGTCACTACCACGCACTTTTCCTTTATTATTTTATATTCTAGATGTTTTAAATCTATAAAGCTATCGCTATCATTTTTATGGAAATAATTTGTCATGGGTTTCAGCCCCTTCCATGTGTGTGGATGGGGGAAAACCCGTCCGCAGTTTGTCAAACACCATTCAAACTCTTTATATATATTTATATATTTATATATATATATATATATATATATATATATATATATATATATACATATATATATATATATATTAAGGGTTTTAACAATCACTTGCCAATCGCGCTGAAAACGTTACGTATATTACTTATACGTAACGTATATTACGTATACGTTGTATTTACGTTTTTTAACTTTTTAAACTGTCTTAACTTTCTTATTTTCATGGTGTTTGCATACATAATTTTTATACTACTGTTTATTATTACTTTATGTAGTCTGTTCTTTTATATATTTTTTATTGGGTATACTTAATTGTAATTTTGGCACAGCTTATCTGCTAATGGGTCTAATGGTCTAAAACCAATCCAACCAATCATCTTCGTGCCTTCTAGGTTAAATATGAGGTGAACTCCAATTCTTAAAGGAACTCATAAACCCGACCCATCAACAATATTGCGCAAAGAATTGCCCAGAAACTAATACGACTTACCAATTCATTTACGGTTTCATATTTTGAAACAGCTGAGCTATTTGAAATGAAGCATTTCCTTCCTGAATGAGAATCTAATTAGGCTGACAGTTCTGATACGCCAGGCTCATTAGTTAAGTTTTCATTATTTATTAACACAAATACATTCGTGATGAAATTCGTTACACTTTAGACAAAGATTAATTAATTTCTGTACAATTTAGATTAAAAGTTGGATGTTTAACGGCATTCGGGGATAGCTGCCGTAAACTTTAAGTTAACATTACTTTTGTCAATAGCGTAGTTTTTATATTTAAATTTAAATCAAGAGGGAGACAATTTGTATGCATTTGATTTTTTAGATTGCTGTTATAGTTCTTGCATTGTCGAAATATCTAACTTATCTTTCCATACTTTTCAAAAGAGATATATTCCTACATATAAAACCTCAAAGAGAATAATAATGAAAGAAACCATGACGGTGATATGATGATGATCTTGACATCATGAGCAGCATGAAGTATAGTTTGGAATATGACACTACATAATCAACTTAAGTACGGGGTTACTAACAAATGCACTGACAGAAACAGTTTTGTGTGATTCAAATAGCAATAAAATACTCAATTTATTCTCTACAACTCATAAGCCGAGAATATATCTAGACTTAAGCTTACATGAGCTATAACTAATGAAATCATATTTACAGTATATAGTGTTTCCCTTTTGTGATAAAAATAACTAAAATTAAAACTATAAGCTTATAGAAGTTTAATTAGTTAAGATATAAGATAGATAGGATAGCAACGTGGTAAACGTGTACTCCTATATACATGACATGCCCCAAAAAAAATTATTTGAGAATTTAAGTACTTAAATGGAGTAATTTTTGTGTCTTTGGATATAGATTTTGCAGTTATACAACGTAGAAGAAAACATAGAAAATGTTTAGAGAGTAAATATGTAACAAAACACTCGGTTAATAAAATTAAGCATTTGAAACTCTATTCTGACTCGATTTGAAAGTCGGATTAACATAAAACTGAATAAATACTGATAGTTTTCTTGGAGGTTTTATTTGCAGGGTCAATGCCTTAAAATATACTTTGCTAAACTGAATATCTCTTTAAAATACACCTTGTTCACCTCCTTTCAATTGCTAAGAGCAATCTATATACTTCCCACAAACAGAAAAAATATTTTAGAATATAAATACTTAAATTGAGTAATTTTTGTTTCATTGGACATAAATTTTGCAATTATTCAATGAAGAGGAAAGCATATAAAATGTTCAGATGGTAAATATAAAACAAAACACGCCGCTGAAAAATTTAAGCATTTTGAAGTTTTATCCTGAATTGATTTGGAAATCGGATCAACATAAAGCTGAATAAGTACTGATAGTTTTCTAAGAGCTTTTGTTTGCCAGATCAATGCCTTAAAAAGATTTCGCTATCCTAAATATCTCTCGAAAATACGGGTGATTATTCCTTAAATTGCAGAGCGAACATTAAAATCAGATTAATTTCCAATGAGAACGGAAATCCTCTTTTGCAAAATCCAAGCTCAAACGGCAGAACGCAATTCCATCAAGTAATAGAATTATTCAAATGCTACAAAAAGGGAAAGGACTGGGGACAATTGCAGCCGTTTGTCAACCCATAAAGAATAACGACGTCCACAATCCATACCCATTTCCATAAAAATTCGTTAAAGGTACCAGTCTGAAAAGTTCCGTGCCCATTTTTCTTCTTTTCGAAAGTTTCTCTCCCGGTCTCATAAAATAAAGAATGGTGGTGGAAAGTGAAGTGTGAAAAGCAGAGGAATAAAATTTCCCCCTGGTGAAGATTCTGAGTACTACGTCATCCCCACCAAGGGTGACATTAATGATAAATCAATCCTCACAAGGTGCTTTAAACTCTTTCTTCACCGAGAAGTGATGGCATCCGCTAAGGATCTTGACACCAATCGGCTCTCTGGAGAGAGATTGATTTTTAAACTACAACGGTGTGGCAGGTTATCGCTCTTTGGGGTAATTTAAAACCATAATTTTTAATAATTCTGCCTCTCGGGAGGTGTTTAATTCGTTTAAGAAACCGCAATTTATGATTGGGGGTACAGAAAGTACGAGCGAATTTGGGGTAAATGCGTAATCAATAGCATAAGTGTTGTTATGACAGGTCACATTGTTCTTGACTTTGTTTTAATGATGGGGTAATGCTAATGGTTTAAGGTTGTGTTGATCGCGGCATTGTTGTTAAAAAGATTGTTTCGACCTTTTCACTTATGACAGCATGGTTTTTGTCCTTTTAGATTAAGGTTGGTTGGGTTTTTATGGCATGGGTATAGAGCAGCTTGGCCAAATATAGCATAAAGGGCTATATTTGGCCATGCTATATGTCCAGACATTGAATCACACAAAACTGTTTCTGTCAGTGCATTTGTTAGTAACCCCGTACTTAAGTTGATTATGTAATGTTATATTCCAAACTATACTTCATGCTGCTCATGATGTCAAGATTATCATCATATCACCGTTAAATGGTCTCTTTCATTATTATTATTTTTTGGATTTTTTGAGGTTTTATATGTTGGAATATATTTCTTTTGAAAAGTATGGAAAGAGAAGTTAGATATTTCGACAATGCAAAAGCTATAACAGCAATCTAAAACCATTTTATATGTCCAGACATATAAAATGCAATATAAAATAACGGGCATACACGCAAAATGAAAGTTTTACTGACATAGACGAGAGAAATACACATTAGAGAGGAATCAAATTTACCACGCCTACAACTTTCCAGTTGTTAGATTAGTGGGGCCCCGACAGCGCCTTTGAGAATAAGAAAGCATTTTTGCATTCGATGATTTGAAACCTCACGATAACATTTTTTGGCGAAAGCAAGCAGAAAGTGTTACCCTCGACACCATGGGAGGGTTTGCTACATTTCATGTTATATAGTCAATGGTTTATCTGCACTGATTATGTACAAAAATTGTTTTTCTTCAACTCACCCAATCCACCCAAGTCTTCAATCATTTACAGGACCACACTCACCTAACATCACAACATCAATCTATACAGACGGCTTGAAAATCCCCAAAGGTGTTGGCAGCGCATATGTACTTTTTGAAGATTCCACAATCTGTCATAGTTGGGCCAGTACCCTGCATCCTTGCAACTCTGTATACCAAGCTGAACTGTTTGCTCCTAAGGAAACAGTCTACTATTGTGTTTCATAGGGAATAGCAGCCACCATCATGACAGACAGTGCATCAAGTATCGCCACTCTTGGTAATCTCTTCTCCCACAACCAGATCATCAATGATGTCAAGGAAAAACTGCTTGAAGCCACTGAAATACCCCAAATTAACATCTCATTGGTTAAATCACACGCACTGGCATTGAGGGAAATGAACAAGCAGACTTACTTACGAAACCTGCAGCCAAATGGGATCTCTCACCAAACAACCAGTTTAAAGTGGCCTAGGTGCAAATTATTAAGCTCTATTGATACATTGGTCTTGAACCAATGGTAAGCAGAATGGGATGATTCTACCAAAGGGAGATACACTCATCAATTCTTTCCGAAGATTTCAACCGATCTAAAATACTAGAACTCAACGCTGGTACAATTTTTCGCCGGCCATGGACCATTTCCGGCAATCTAGTACGTTTCCACATTTGAACTAGTGAGCTGTGCACCTGCGACCGAGAAGGTGATCCCATCGTGATCTCACAAGTCCGTGGCATTTGTTGAAACCTTCTCTTCAAAACTACTCACATTGATGCCAAAGTACTGCCAAGAATGGACACTGCCACCACTAAGTACTTAAAGTGATGTAATTTTACAGTTCCAACATTGATTACATCTGTGAGAGCTGAGAAGTCAAAAGTTCTCAAAATAAATAGTATATGTCATCGATACTTTCGAAAATAGTATCTGTCAGCGATATTTTCGAAAATAGTATATGTCATTTTGGATGTCTTTAAACGTTCTGACTTTTAGATTTAACATTTTCTTATTTTTTTTGCGAAAATGATTTCCTGCTTTTATATTTGGTTTTTGTTTATTGTTTATGTTTCGTTTTGTTTTCATTTTGTTCTGTGTCAATTTTTCAAATTTTGTCTTCTGTTTCTTTTGTCATTATGTATTTTTGTGCTTAATTGTTTTGCCTTTCCTCTTTCTGTGTACTTAAATGTTTTATGCATGTGTTGTGGACTGCTCAGTTCTCCCTCACCCTTGAATCTCCTCCGAAAGGCGAACTATACAGCTGAAACCCGCACAAGTGAAACAGTGTCCGCCTACGGCGTCCAATCCAAAATTACACCTTAAATCACCTTATATCCTTCACTATTTTGCATTAGTTGGCTTTAGTATTATTCTAAAATCCATCTGAACACTTCAGTTTCCAGAAGTGTAATCTAACTTCAATAGAGCATTTTCTCTTTTTGTCGTGTATGAGTTGTAGTGGGTTCTATTCCTGTAACCTACACTGCTTATTTCTCTCATATGTATCAGTAATGGTAATTTGGTAATTTTTAATTAACATCGTTCTAGAGCAACAGCGGGCTATTGACGACGGTCCGGGATCAATCCCTTAAGGGAAAGATCCGAGGACAACACTTCGTATTTTTGAACCACGGTCAGATAACGAAGCAACACCTGAGCTGGCACCCCATTCTTCAAACTTCACACCAACCCAACTTGAGCACTTTCGGCCTTGACAGATTTAAGATGCACCAGCCGCCTCTACACCATACGTTTACAAACATCCATTCCCGGATTCGAACCAGAAACCTTCCGATCTAAAGGATAACACCTTATCCACTACACCGGTTGGTCGGCGTATGTATCAGCAAAATTGTGTATTTGTTTGTAAGCTCATTAGTTAGCGTTATCTGTCTTGTGTTCGGCACTACTTAGACAATAAAACCCAACATTACCACTACTATCCCTGTCGCCTTTGCGTTTGCAAATAACAACAAGTAAAATTATTGAATTATTCAAAGTAATAAATTCAATATGAACTTCAAAAATGTGAAGATTTTTTTGAGAAATATCCCTTTCTCTAGTTCAGCCATTTGAACACTCAAAGGCAAGCTTTATTAAATTGTTTTGAAGAACCTCGAACACTTTTGGGATCGCAATTGCCCACCTCCACTCCATTAAATAGTTTTTATAACATCTTCCTTCTTACAGTTCAGACATTCGAACAATCAAAGGCAAACTTTTCCCAATAACAGCTTATGACCCTTCAAGCACTTGGCGTAAACAAGCAGAAAATGTTACAATGGACACCATGGAAGGTGTTACAACACTTCACCTACTTTGAGCTGTGTGGGAGAAACATGCCTCCCTGGTGGAATTTAGACCGGCATTTACGTGTCATTATGAAGATACCAGGAAACTTCAGCCAACTCAGCCCTATTACATACGATATACACTTGGCGTAAACAAGCAGAAAGTGTTACCCTGGATACCATGGAAGGTATTACAACACTTCACCTACTTTGAACTGTATGGGAGAAACATGCCTCCCTGGAGGAATTTAGACCGGTATTTACGTGTCGTTATGAAGATACCAGGAAACTTCAGCCAACTCAGCCCCATTACATACTATATACACTTGGCGTAAACAAGCAGAAAGTGTTACCCTGGATACCATGGAAAGTATTACAACATTTCACCTACCTTGAACTGTGTGGGAGAAACATACCTCCCTGGAGGAATTTAGACCGGCATTTACGTGTCGTCATGAAGATACCAGGAAACTTCAGCCAACTCAGCCCCATTACATACGATATACACTTGGCGTAAACAAGCAGAAAATGTTACCCTGGATACCATGGAAGGTATTACAACATTTCACCTACCTTGAAGTGTGTGGGAGAAACATGCCTCCCTGGAGGAATTTAGACCGGTATTTACGTGTCGTTATGAAGTTACCAGGAAACTTCAGCCAGCTCAACCCCATTACATACGATATTTGAACTCGTAAACAAGGCTTTAGTCAACCAGTTATTTAGATCACTACCTTTAGATAGACACACACAAAAGGAAAGCTTTACTTATAGAGAAGATAGAAATATACCAAGGGAGGAATGCACCTGACTTGAATTGAACCTGCACCCCCTCTAACTCAAAAAGGTTGCTAGCGCAGTAGACATACCCGAGACACTACAAATTGCAGGAGATCAATATTTCTCATTTCCAAATCGTGTTATCCTATTACATACATGACCGTTTTCAAATGCTTATAATTTCAAATTAATTTTTCATATTTCCCATTTAGTTTTTTATATTTTCCATTAAAATTTTCATATTTTCCATTTAATTTTAATTTTAGAGCATTTTTTACATAGTTTACATTTAATTCCATAGAGAGAGAGAAGGTTACTAGAATTCTGATGTAAATGTGCTGATAAAGACTAAACGTTTTACAATCTACCTCTTACCATTATCTTTCATCCTCATCTCTCTGCAATATTTTAAAATTCTGAGAATGAAGTAATGAAGCGTTATGAAATTCGAGCACTTTTGTAACCAGAATTTCAAATGAATTTTCAGACACTTTTGGAAAATTTGAACTGATTTATTTTCTGAAATTCCATTAAAAGGATTTGGAAAGAGACTGATATTTCTCAATTTTAAGCCTTAAAAACTCGTAAGTATTCAATTTTTCTGTCTAGCCTTAAGATTTGAATTGATAATCTCAATAACGGTTTCGTATTAATAATTTTTTGGTCTGCTTCAATCTTTGCTTAGTTAGTTTGCACGCTTTAATACAACAAGCTTTAATGTGTCTCATTTAAGTTAAATTATTTTTCTAAGCAAATTTAATATAAAGGTATGATGAACAAGTTGTAAGGGCAAAGTGCATGATTGAACATTTTGTAATTTACATCTTCGTCAAAGCTTGCATTTGGAATTGGATAACGATTCGATTATTATTTCTATAACATTCAAAGATACACTTTTATTCACATCTGAGACTTATTTTAAAATGTTGTAATTAGGAATTAAAAATATTCGAATCGAAGTTCTTTCAATCCAAGGTGTTTTGATACATCGTGTTATAGATTCATCACTGTTATTTCACAAGATTTCTAAGGCTATTTATATGAACTTGTTCTTTTCTGAATCTGCACTTAGCATCAATTTTTCGTTGTTTTTACTTCTTATGTTCACATAAAATGTTCCATACAGGGAGGGAGGGAGTTTTAGAAAAATAGGTATTCAAGTTTTTGGACATGTCCAAACTAATACAAAGCACAAAACCGGTATGCAATTGATAAGCAAGTAACAATTCCTCGTGAATTTGTTTTAAACACATAAAAATGTAAAAATATGCTAATTTTGAGGTTTCAACTTTTATTTTTTTAAGCTAGATATCCAATTGCAAAACTAATACCATTAAATTCTAATTTATACGGCAAGGTTTAAAAACTTGTAAAACTTCCATTTCAAAATTAATCCAGCGTGGTGAAATTTTTATTTTATTCATCAAGAAACAAACAAAATAGGAAAAAATAAATCTTTAAAACCGCTCGATACATTTTTCTAACATTTATTTGGCATGGTCAATAAAGCACACGAATTTCCTCCAGCAAGTTGAAAAATTACAAAAAAAATGTTTTAAACGCTCAAAGTACCTTTCAAAAATTACATTCTTTCTACCTACAGGATGGATTGTACTATACTTCACTTCAGAAATATTTATAGAAAAGTTCTATTATTTTTCTTTTAAATATCTCTACTATTATAAAAGGAGTATTTATCTCTATCTGTCTGAGGTATCACTTCAAATTGATTCAAAGTGATTTTAAAGGTGATTGAATCCGACGATTGATTGCTCGAAGCCCGAATTTTAAAATTTAATCTAGACCATATTTTAATTTATTTATTAGCTTTTTTTTCCCCTCGCGGTTCTTTTTTTTTCGACGCGGGCCAAGCTTACACTCTGCCACGGGGCATGATAGTTGTCCAATGACGTCACTTGTCCAATGGTATTCAAATTGCAATTTCCTTTTTTCCCCTCACGGTTCTTCCACTCTGCCGAAGTGCATTTTTTTTCCTTTGATTTCATTCTTTTATTTTTTCCTTTCATTTTCTTAATGGATTTTCTTTCCACTTTATGTAAATTGGAAGAATTAACATGCTGTTTGATTTAAGTCAAGGTCCAGTGCAGTCGCATCAGGTTGTATTGTTTCTTGCTTTTTGCTTTTTTCCGTTTTAAGACTTTTTGAAAATATTGCAATATTAATTTTTATTAGTTATGCTATTTTTTGTGTATTGCTGTTTAATTTGGTTTTGTCGGAATCAGTGAGGTTGACTTTTTAAAAGCTTTGTTTTGTCACGGACAACGTCGTGCGTATAATTTTTAATTTTGTCCTAGTCACAATATTTTCTAGCGATACGAATAGGACTGGAGGTGGCAATGTCTTTCTTTAGAATACGAGGCTTATATATGTCAATCCTTCCTTTCATGAAGTAAGTCCCCAGCAGGCGTTTTAGTTTCGGAAAAGAGAGAGAGAAGAGTCAAAGCCAATAATATTCTCTTCTTCCAATCGTCTAGGAAGAACAAAGCACTAAGTCCCTTTTTATACTTCAGGTCCCTTACGAATCTACGGTCGACAAAAATTTTGATTTAAGATTAATATATCCATAATAATTTATACAAACACTCCTAGTGGTTGTCGAAGAAGTACCTCGTCTTTACCTAAACTTACCAAATATCGATAGAGGAGACGTGATGGACAAGCATCAGAAGAAAACTTACCAGAACTTTTATTTTATCATCATGAAACAATCGGCAATAGCTTGATGAGGAATCTGGTCGTTAGCAAAATCCTCAATATCTTGATGGCGAGGCATTTGGTCATTAGCAAAATCGGCAACATCTTGATGACGAGGTACCTGGTCATTAGCAAAATCGGCAATATATTGACGACGTATCTGGTCATTAGCAAAATCAGCATTATCTTGATGACAAGGTATCTGGTCATTAGCAAAATCGGCAATATCTTGATGACAAGGTATCTGGTCATTAGCAAAATCGTCAATATCTTGATGAGGTATCTGGTCATTAGCAAAATCGTCAATATCTTGATGACGAGGCATCTGTTCATTAGCAAAATCGGCAATATCTTGATGACGAGGTACCTGGTCATTAGCAATATCGGCAATATCTTGATGAGGTATCTGGTCATTAGCAAAATCGGCATTAACTTGATGACAAGGTATCTGGTCATTAGCAAAATTGGCAATATCTTGATGACAAGGTATCTGCTCATAAGCAAAATCGTCAATATATTGATGAGGTATCTGGTCATTTGCAAAATCGGCAATATCTTGATGACGAGGTATCTGGTAAATTGTATAATTAAACAACATTTTAAATGCGTAAATTTAGTTTTGTCGAGGGGCAATATTAACCTCAATTTCCTCAGGACCCAGATAGCTTAGCCTCACATCTGTGAGTTAAGGATAACATAAAACTGCTATGCTTTGTAATCAAATACAATAATAGTTGTACTATAACAATAAAGAAAAATTAGTATTTTAAATACAAAAATGCTAAACAACATCTTATATAAAAATATTCCAACATATGTAGATAAATTGTATTAGTTTTAACTTTGCTTCGGTGCGTCTGCTTTTTAAATTAATCAAATGAATTTATCTCTAAAAATTTTATAAATGAATAAACACAAGATAAAATTCATGCTTTCCAAATAAACTCAACTATTTCTAAGTATAGCGATTGCATTAGTGTATGAACAGATTCCCTAAATTTAATCACAGCACGAAAACATTCTATGGTAAAGTAGACAATTTCTAATTAGAATAATATATTTTTCTAATTGACTTTGGCTTTGATACGTTAAGTGTATACTGAAACATTATGCATCAGTAACTCTTGATAAGAGAATCCATCTTATTTTAACAAAATTTCCAAAGCGTAATGTTCATACTTCGTATGCTGTAAATGTGTATAAAAATGTATGCTTAAAATGAAGAAAAGAAAAATTATATAGTTACACGCGTTTCAACACACAGCACGGTAAAGGGATGCAATTTTGAAATTCTAAAACCAAAACATATTTACTTCTTGATTCAGTCGAACTTCTTGAAAAGCAAATCAGAAAATGTAAGACATCCCCTATTCAATGAAAATAGATTTAAAAACCTTTAACAGCTAATGCGTTCCTTAGAGTAGCAGAACACTGGATTTAAATATTTTTAATCAAACCCTGTTTTCATTCATTTTTACACAGGATTATGAAACGAATTAATAACTCGGCAGCCTTAAAGTTACAAGACTTTCAAAAACACCAAAATCGATAAAAAAAAGTTATTATTTGTAATTTTAGTCTTTAAAGCTAATTGATATCGAATTATGTGAGCAGCAAAAGGAATCCTATATTTACGATTGTATTTGGTGGATCTACATGTACCACAACATCAAAGATACAGTAGATAAATATAGTAAGTTTACAACAAAAACTAAACTTTTATCCGATTTATATATATATATTTTTTTCGAAATTCTTTTGTTTAAAAATGTTTCCTGAGCGTTTGGTTTTAATTTATTTACATGAAATATGTTTCTGGACAATTCTTAAATTGTTTTTGTATGTATCCAAGTGCAAATAAAACCTTCGTCATGCTTCCAATTTTTGAATTTTGGATTCAAATATACTTAACTAATGTTCATTTGCGGTGTGTGAGTTTATTTGCTTTACTATTGAATGATACACTTACCATATTGAATTAATTTAAGTTAAATGTATCCAACATTTTATGTAAATAAAAATTTTGACAATGCTTATAAAAGTAATCCGTACGGAACCTATCAATTTATGCTCATTCTCGAAACATTTTTTTTAACTACTAGGGGGCTCCGCCCCCTGCTCGCTTACGCTCGCCAACCCCCGGGGATTGCTGCGCAATCCCATTTGGTTTGCTTCGCAAACCAACACTCCTGTCACAGATACCATTTGGTTTGCTTCGCAAACCAACATTACTTTCACAGAGTGAAACTATCTGAATAATTCGTATTATGCTGATTTCACTTTCCGGTTCATGACGTCACAGCGAGGGCTTCGCTGCGTCTCGCTTACGCTCGCCGACCCCGGGGATTGCTACGCAATCCGTTTGGTTTGCTTTCTCAAACCAATACTTCTTTCGCAAGTGATTTAACTTTTTTTTGCTTTAACACTTAATGCACCCTAAACTAATAGCCGCATCAGTAAAAAATCTTCTGCATCTTGTTCCCTGTACAATTTTAACTAAACATTGTTAATATCCAAACTTTACGATCTGTACTTTGTCGGTAAACTGTCTTGAAAACAGAGGGAAAAAAGCGAGCCTTTTTCCTCGCCAAATAAAAAGAAATCGTTTTTATGGCAATTGTTGCTACGATAAATTTGATATCTGGCAAACCCGATAGTCAAAAGTGTAACCCACTACTGCTTTCGGAAGCAGCTATGCGAACTGAAAAATACGAAATTTGTGTCACCAACTTTTGATTGCATCGAATTTATTTATGAACCAATTTTAAAAATAATTGTACCGTAAGAAAGAGTATATTCTGAGGTATACTGCAATATTTTTAAAATTAAAAATTAACAGTAATACTATACAGATATGGCCATTTTAGTTTTGTATCGGAAGTTACGATCTGAAAGTTCCGAAAATTGTATGACCCACTTTTATTTGCATCGATTTTATTTATTAACCAATTTGAAAAATAATTGTACCATAAGAAAGAGTGTAATGTAATGTATTCAGTGATGTTTTCAAATTTAAAAAATAATGGCTTTTGCCGTAGACAAAACGGTTTTAACAATAAGTAGCGAAAATATCCAAAGATTCCGAATTTTGTATGACGAACTTTTGATCGCATCCAATTTAATTATTAACCGATTTCAAAAATAATAGTACCGTAAGAAAGAGTATATTCTGAGGTATACTGCTATATTTTAAAAATTAAAAACTAATAGTAATTAGATATAGATATGGCAGTTTTAAAAAAAAGTAACAAAAATGTCCCGATTTTTCCTGAATTTCAAAAAAATATTATCAAGAACCAAATTTAAATTTAAAAAAAAACTCGACGAGCTGCAAAAATTTACGTTGAGAGGTACTCTTAAAAAAAAACTCACGACTAAAGACTGAAATTTTGAATGTGTTTTGCTCACTCGCGGAAGAAATTTCACTTCTTCAACTTTAACACTTAATAAAACCTAAACTAATAGCCGCATCGGAAAAAAATCTTAATAATTATCCAGGGAATACGATGAAGAACAAAGCATGTTAATTTCATATTTTTCCGATCAGTACTTTCTCGGGAAACCGTCTAAGAATGGAGCTAAACAACAAAAATTTCAATTCTTCGGCGGCGGCGGCGGTAACTTTTTTTTAATATAGAGAGATGTTTTACGATATTTTCAATAACAATATTTCTGGACCAAAATCAAACTTTATGTATCAGATTTATAGCAGAAAACAAACAGTGGCGCAAATTTCATAACAATCTATATTATATATTGCTCTTACATGGCACATTAAAAAGACGTTATTTGTTATCGCGTTTTGGCAACATTGTACGATTGTTTGTTTAGCGCCTCAATTGAATTTATAACTTTATCGGATGAAATTTTAATGAAAAAAAATTATTAGTCGAGCTGTTGCAGCTTACAAACAGCATCCTGAGTATTCTTTTTCCAAAGCAGCGCTCACAATTCGAGTTGAAATTTGCTCAAAGTTTTCACTTGAATTCCAAATTATTCGAGTTCTAAGTCCAGAGATACTGTATAACTTTTTTGCAGTACACCAATTTAATTTTTAAAAATAATTTTTTGTAAATCATATTTTGAAAACAATGTCTTTATTGATGGTTCACGCAGCGAACCAATAAAGATTGCAAAGCAATCCTCCGGGCGTTAGCGAGCATGGGGAGGGCTAATCCCCAAATAGGATAATAGATGCAACAGTTCGTTTTAAAAGTGCACTTGTCCCCTTAACAGAAATGACGAATTCATACTGTAAAGAAAGAAATGTGAGGAAAGAATCTTTGTTTCATCCATTTTAAAAATTCATGACCATCTCTGTCATTGAAAGAAACTCATATTTTACAAATTTTAAGATTGTGTTTGACATTACTGAACTTAGTTCATCCGTTATCACAAATTAGAATGAAAAGTGATAAAAATATATTAATATTGTTTATAAGGATTTTTAAATGGGCCTCATATTAGTTATCTTCAATTTTGACGAGTAATGTTATTGCTATCATTAACAAAATATACTTTGTTCGAATACATAAAGTGCAAAATTTACAAAACTATAGCCTCGTCCTGCTGATCAATTTCCTGATGTCTAGTTTCTATTATTTTAACATTAAATTAAGATTAATTTTAAAAAGCTAAAGCTAGAGCACTGGTGAATGTCAGTTCTGGAAACGAAGTAAAACTAATGATAACATTTTTATGCTTAAAGAGTCAGAGGAAGTTTTAACAAATTAATCGTTATGAGAATCACAGTCAGTTCAGTCACTTAGTTCAAATGTGACTTAAATTGCTTTATGGAACGACAAAAAATAGTAAAAATGCAGGGATCTTCATCCTAATAAAACTCTTCAGATGTCTTGTGAATAAAAAGCAATGACAGAATTTGAAGAAAAATTTTAAAATCAGAGATAGGCACAAAACATCAAGTTTATTGAGAATATTAATAAATGTTATGACGCTGTAAAGCAGTGAATGCGATGTAGTTAGGTGGACATTCAAAAGCATAATTATAAAAACGGGACTACCATATTCCATACAAAAAAGTACGAATTAATCACGAATAAATATACGATAAAGGTTATTTTCTATTTTTAATCAATTTTATCTGATTAGGATACATGATATACAAAAAAAAACGTATTTTGGAACCGTTATAATTGATAAGCTTTTTATAACATGATTTGTAGTCAAATGACTTTGTTTGGATGGTTTTAAATTTTCCCCCTGATGCTTATTTTTGGTTAATGCTTGATTTGTCACATACAAGAAACCTATTGAAGCCCTATCGTTCATTTTTGTTAATTGGAAAATTTAAAAACTAGTTTTATTTTCAAATGCAGAATGGTTTTTCTAAAGTTTCCATCTTGTTTTGGAATAACTTTTAAATAAAGCATTTCAATTAGACTTATTAATTGGTTGGACAATTTGTAATAATATTTTCAGAACTATCCATATTTTGACAAATAACCACCTCAAGACGCGTTACGAGTACGGGATCTTTCGATCACATTTTCCATAAAGTTTGAACACATTTCCAGGGTGATTTGTCATGTTTCTTGACGCATGTTGTTCCTATGCTGTTGAATCGGTGTCCGCTTGTTAGCTTAGATTCGTTCCTTTATGTAGACCTGTAGAGAGAAAAAAATCCGTCAGTGTAAAAACAGGGGAACGAGGAAGCCAATCGGCATGGACAGAACTCATTCGACCACTAAATGCGTCCTTTGAAATTCGCATGGTTGCACCGTCAGTATTACGTGTTACTACATCTTGTTGAAACCACTTATAATTAAAGCATCAGGCAGAAAAAAATGTTTACGATACCTCATAATATCGTTCCCAATTGATGGTAACGGCTTTTTTATTTACATCCTTAAAAAATTATCTAATAATATGCTTTCACTCCCAATTGCATATTGACGATAGTTGAGTTTGATATTAAATTAGTTTATTCATTTAAAAGATAATCCAAAACAAAATGGCACTTTTGCATTAAAAAATGGTTGGTTGTCACACAAATCGTAGTTTTAAAATGAATACTCAGGTATGATTTTGGATTGTGAGAAGTTTGAATGATTTTTAACTGTCAATGGTTTGTTGGGATCGGTATATGGTTGCAGAAAGGAAGCACTTCAGGAACAGGAACAACAAGAACTTTAATAAACAATAATAGGTTAGTTACATGGTTCGTCTCGCCTTCAGTACGAGTGCGTCTGCTGGTGTTAGTATTCAAAGACCGACTTTATATACAACTCTGCGCTACGGCAGAGTGGAGCGCCATCTACTGGGTGAGTACTACAGAGTATCCCTCCAGTGACGAAGGAACGATAAACATAGGTAATAATACAGCACAGATAAGCAAGACAAAATAAGAAAATGAGTACTCGTACAATTGAAGATATTTACAATTTAAAATAGTAATGTAACCATTTACAATTCAATAAAGTACACACAATGAGGGAAAAAAATGTTAGTTATTTCTCCATGACAAGTCTATCGGGGAAATGTACACACCGTCCCGATCGTGTAATTACAGGTGTTTTAGATTGTGGCTTAGGTGTGACCGATTTAAGTTTGTCAATGTGGGAAGATAGCTTTGGGGATTCCATGGTATCCGAAAAATAAAAAGCTGGCTTTACTCTGTCGATGGAAACAGTGTTTTTCTTACCATTTAACTCAATGACAAAATTTTTGTCTGTACAGTTAACAACCAGATGTGGTCCAGAATAAGGAGGTGTGAGAGGAGGTCGAACTTTGTCGATTCTTAAAAATATATGGGTGCATGTTTTTAATGATGGGTTTACATAAACTTTAGTATTACCATGATTTGTAGATGCGATAGGATTTAGTTTCCGCATCATTGAAATGAAATTGGACACATAAGTAGGAGTAAGGGATTGGGGTACGGAATCAGTTGTAAAAAGATCAGATGGTAAACGTAAAGTAGTACCATAAACAAGTTGAGAACTGGTCGCATTAATATCCTTCTTAAGAGAAGAGCGTAGACCTAATAAAATTATGGGTAAAACTTCCGTCCACTTAGTGTGTTCATGAGCTGTTATGGCTGCTTTGAGGTGCCTGTGAAAGCGTTCAATCATCCCATTTGACTGAGGATGATAAGCAGAAGAAATAATTCTATCAGTGCCTAAAGTATTTGTGAGTTCACGAAGAAGATTAGATTTAAAATTTTGTCCCTGATCTGAAGTAATAGTGACTGGTGTACCGAATCTACAAATCCAACCGTGGAGGAGAGCTCTAGCAGTGGTTTCTGCTGTCATATCCGTGGTGGGAATGGCCTCAGTCCATCGGGTGAATCTATCAATGATGGTTAAGCAATATCGGTAGCCATCGGAAGGTGGATAAGGTCCGATAAAATCAACGTGAATATGCGCAAAACGCGCGTCCGGTAAAGCAAATGTGCCAAGTGGAGCTTTGGTATGCTGAAATACTTTTGCTCTCTGACATTTATTACAACCACGTACTTTGTCTTTGATGAACTTTTTCATACCAGGCCACACAAATCGGCTTGAGATTAAATTAGTTGTAGCTAAAATACCTGGATGGGAGAGATAATGAAGGTTTTCAAAAATAGTAAGTCGCAGAGATTTCGGAACAAATGGGCGAGGGTTTTCAGTGGATTTATCACAATATAAGTGTATATCTTCAAGTGGAAAGTAGTGTTTTTCCAATTTTAGTGATGTTTCCGAGTTGAGTAAATTTGAAAGTTCCTCATCATGCAATTGTTCCTCTGCAAACATTTTATAGTCAAGTGCAGTAGTTTTTGAAATGGCATCAATCTCGATCCGAGATAAAGCATCTGCAGCAATGTTGTCTTTACCACTAACATGACGAGAGAGAGAGAGAGAGAGAGAGAGAGAGAGAGAATGTCAGTGGAAAACTGCGAAATGAAATCTAAATGTCTTAGCTGGCGTGGTGAACATTTATCTGCTTTCTGTTGAAAAGCAAATATTAGCGGTTTTTGATCGGTATAGATGAAAAAGTCTCTGCCTTCTAGCATATGTCGAAATTTTTTTAATGATGAATAAATTGCTAGAAGTTCACGATCATACGTAGACCACTTTTTCTGACATTTGTTAAGTTTTATGGACATGAATGCTATAGGTTCCCACTTTCCTTCGGTAGATTGCATCAGAGAACTACCAATTGCAACGTCCGATGCGTCAGTCCAAAGACTAAGTTGAGCACTGGGAATCGGATATCTAAGTAAAGTTGCTTTGGCAAGTGCCTTTTTTGCATCAGAAAACGCAGTATCTGCAGCAGTTGTCCAATCAAGTGGATTTTCAGGGGATTTACTAGTTCGAGTAGGCTTCTTTTTGTTCCGATTACCTTCTAAAAGTTGTATCATGGGTGCTAAAATGTGAGAGGCTCTGGGTATGAAACGTCTATAAAAATTGTACAGACCTAGAAATCTACGAAGTTGTGTGAGTGTAGCTGGTTTGGGAAAGTTTTGAATTGCTTCTACGCGATCTGGGAGTGGTTCTAATCCTTGCTCTGAAATTTTAAAGCCAAGAAAATTTAAAGATGATACACCAAAAGTACATTTTAATGTTTTTAACGTAAGACCATAATGATCAAGACGTTCAAAGAGTGCGCGAAGATGAATCATATGTTCTTCGCTCTAGTATTACTGGCAATTAAAATATCATCTATAAATGCAAAGACACCATCCAGACCACGCGTAACCTCGTCGATAAATCTTTGAAAAGTGCTTGAAGCATTACATAACCCAAACTGCATCCTTGTACTTTCAAATAGTCCAAAAGGGGTGCAAATAGCTTTTTTATGGATGTCCTGGGGTGCAACAGGAATTTGATGGAAAGCTTTGATTAAATCTATCTGCGAAAAGATTTTCTTTCCATGCAGCTCATTAGTAAAATCTAATATACTCGGAACTGGATATTTATCTTTAACTGTTTGAGAATTTAAAGCTCGAAAATCACCCACAGGACGCCAATCGTCACATCCTTTTTTAGATACCATGTGTAGAGGTGACGCATAATTACTTTTGGATGGTCGCATATGACCCAAATCAAGCATGTATTGAAATTCGGTTTTCGCTATTTTTAACCGATCGGGAGCAAGACGTCTAGGTTTAGCAAACACTGGCGGGCCATGAGTTTCAATATGATGCAGGACATTGTGTTTTACAGGTTGATTTGCACATGGCACTTTAGTAATATTAAGAAAATTGACCAATAATTTAGAAAAATCGTTATCCAATGAAACAACTTTGACAGAAAAAATATCAGCATTATTAACAAGACCGTGAGAATTCAGATTAGTAGTACAATCATTTAAACGCTTACGCCGTAAATCAGGTTTTAAATTGAAATAATGCAAAAAATCTGCACCAAGAATCGCTGTGGTAACATTACAAATATAAAATGGGAAAACAAAATTGCGTCTTAAACCAAAATCTAAAGATAATAGTTTTTGACCATAAACATGAATTGTTGTGCCATTTTCAGCACTAAAGGTTTGAGTTGGATGTTGTTTCCGCTGCGATTTGGTAGCAGGGATAATCGAAACATCTGATCCAGTATCGACCAAAAGGTTTAAATTCGTTTTTTTGTCTCTAACAAATAGGCGACTTGATCGAGTAGGCAAAAAGTATGTCGCTTCTACTCTTGCCTGCTTTCGTTTCCCGTAAACGAGCAGGGCTGCACACATTTGTTGGCCTTGGATTTGTACTTCCCATGGTATCAACAAACAGAGCTTTCAGCCGAAGTGCTGTGGCTTCTGCGGGATGAGTTACGATTGCGGGAGAAACTACGTGATCGGCGAATAGTGTTTACTTCTTTACGTAGTTCATGTATTTCTTCCATGAGTTGTTGCAAAGTGTTCGGACCTGCTTCGGCAGTGGAAGATGAAATCGAAATTCCACTTACCTCGGCTGGTGTTACTTCTAATATGCGATCAGCAACTTCAGCGGCCTTCTGCGATGTAGTTGGCATCATGGAGGCTAGAATTGTTTGGACATTGACGGGAAGTTGTGAGAGGAATAATTCCAGCATAAGTGAATCTGCAATCTGGTGCGATTCAGCACGTCTTTGCATAACACGGAGGAGTTCGGAAGGTTTACGATCACCGAGCTGTTCTCCAGTTAGAAGTTTCCGTATTTGTTGCGTTCTGGTTTCGCCACAACGAGAAGTAATATGATCCTTTAAGTGCTGAAAGGGGTTGGTTGGATCCGGGTTTAAGATGACATCTCGCACTGTAGAAGCTGCGCCGGGTGGTAGATGAGCAACAATGTAGTTGTATTTTGTTTTCGGATCCGTGATGGGCTTGGGCGTGGCGAGGGCAAAGGTAGCTTCGCACATACCAAACCAAAGGGTTGGATCCGCGTCGTTGTAAATCGGGATCTTGACGGCAGCAATATTATCCATGGTGGGAAGTCCAGAAATCAGTGAAGTGGGAAAGTAAGCAGTGAGAACAAACCGATTGGAACCAAGCAATATTCAAGAATAATTTAAATGTTCAGCTCCGGGTCACCATGTTGGGATCGGTATATGGTTGCAGAAAGGAAGCACTTCAGGAACAGGAACAACAAGAACTTTAATAAACAATAATAGGTTAGTTACATGGTTCGTCTCGCCTTCAGTACGAGTGCGTCTGCTGGTGTTAGTATTCAAAGACCGACTTTATATACAACTCTGCGCTACGGCAGAGTGGAGCGCCATCTACTGGGTGAATACTACAGGTTCATCTATGTTATTCTTGGGTAGTTTGAAAGCTTTCAAATTACATCACTTACGTAGTCCTCACTATACACAATCCAGAGTTACACTGGCCCAAAGCTCGTACAGCACAGTAGAATTTCGTCATATTGCGTATCCCCTTCACGCTCTCAGTGTGCCTGCACACTAGGCCATATCAGACACAGACATATTTTGTCTACACTATGTTATATTTACCTTTTGTATGCTTCTTCTATTTCTGAAATCACAAGATTACACAGAGCAACGCTCTTTTGTAGAGCTCGGCTTTTTCTGCATGTCCTCCCCAAGTAGTTCTATTCCAATTTTAAAGACTTATTCAAGTCAAAAACACCATGTAAGTATTAATATGTGCATTTGTGTCGCATCTGAAACGAAATACACCCACCCAGAAACCCACCAGGAAACATCTCCAATTCACCAGAAAAGACCACGAATGCATTTAAGAACCCTCAGTTAATAATTCCATAATATCCAACCGAGGTTGAATTGAAATCGAATGCTTACCCACATTCATAAAACTTCAACTGGATAAAGCACCCCATTAATATTGTATTTAATTTCGTACATGCTTTCAAGAAAACGACCGAATGGTGGAACCCTCTTATTGAATGTTCCGCGGTTAGACTTTTCATACCATAGATTCCGACTGAAATATTAATGATACCCTTGTTGCTGTTTCAAATCCAGAAAATGTACCATTTAGAACCGTTCAATCATACTTCTCCTTCTCGTTAAAAGTTCCCCTGCTTTCCGGAGAGACGCAGTTACATGTGCTATCCAAAGATTAGGCATAAAGAAAATGTTCGTATTTGAATAAGTAATGACCTGAAGACAGTTGGGAATACACTTTTTTATCCACATAACGAATCCTTTTCGTCGCTCAAGGATATAAGAGAATTTGAACATCGTTCATTAATTTCTTAAATCAAAAATTTATTTCTTACTCTTTGGATAAGGTATATAATGAAACCAATTGCAGCTTGTAATTGTTTAAAATACCCTCTTTTTGATTTGAAGTTATTTGATAAACTTATGCACTGACTGAAGTCGTACACAATGTATTCAGTTTTTGTCGCTATAGGGCATTTATGAAATACTTTGACATTTGTCATTTTTTGTTCAATTAAAATTTTTGTACTATTTTTATTTTCCAAACATGGGGTTCTCTGCTTGTTTCGTTAAAATTATCACTTTTTTAGAATTTTTTTGTGACTAAACTATGCAATCAAAATAATCAAAACTTTTTTAGATCTTTATTATTGTTTATGGTATTCCCAAAACATTTTCGCAAATAATCACTAATGATAACTCTCATAAACCATGATGTAGCGATTTCTCAACTTTATGGTAATGGTAATTTTAGTTAACGTCGTACTAGAGCAACACAACGGGCTATTGACGACGGTCCGGGATGCGAATTTCAAATACGTACATTGATTCTGCAACCGGGGGCAAGGCTAACCGTAACGGCCAATGATCGCGAGCGCTTGCTTTCTGTTTTCAAAAACTCAACGGTTTAATGGCGGATAACGAAAGTTTGCCGATTGTCGTCCGGGATTAATCCTTTAAGGGAAAGATCCGAGGACAACACCTCGTGATTTTGAACCACGGTCCTCAACTTTATATGAAGGTAACCATCCATGTGGTTCAGACGAGATGTATCGACCATTAATATCGGACCAATTTAGCTAATGATTATAAATATCATCAAGATATTCATTGCAATTTTTTTTTACTATGAGATCAAGATCTGGTACGTTTTCTTTTAATGCTGAGATATCTCGTTCATCAAGCTCTGGTCAGTTTTCTTCTAATAACGAGATATCTCGTCCTTTCAGATCTGATCAGTTTTTCCAATGACGAGATAACTCGTCAAGACAATCACCAGAGAGTTAAACAAAAAAATGTACTTTAAACACATGTAAGCTATTATTCAATGTGCCATAAAGCTTTATATATATTTTGATTTATCAAATCCAAATTGTTCATGAACTTCAAAAATTTATCGAGATTTTTATTATAACATATAAAACCGTAACGTATCACTATTTTAGTTTATTGAACGATGAAAATATATATTTGTTCAACATGCTGTAAAGTTTCAAGTCCAAGTCAATCAGTTCATTAGTTTTACATCTATTTCTACTCACGAAAAGCTGTTCCCAGAAAAACAGATTTGTAGTTTTGGAACAGACCCCGGAAGCATGTTCATGCTTATAATATTTTCCTGCTAAACTGTTTTACAAGCGCCATAACAGTGTGCTATCGTTATCTTTTGATGACAAATCGTTGTAAATCGGCTTTGCAGTATTTGCAATATCTTTATGACGTAAAGCACGCTCAAAAGTCTATGCATGCTTGATTCCGTTCGTGGCTTGTAACTGTGCGTTTTCGTCTCGAAAGTTGGCACATACATATGTATAAACTAAAGTAAATAAAGTAAACTATAAATAAAGTAAAGTAACAAAATCGATTTTGCTCCCGAAAAAAAATCATCTCTAAAGTAATCCTCCTGAATGTACTGTTTGTTTTATGTAATTCATGTGCAAGTGCATATCTTTAATTTCTTATAAAAGTGCATTAAATAGTACTTGGAAAAGTTATTTATTCAGCAAAATTATTTATTCACTGTAAAATTTATCAGTAAGTCAATAGCTATTCATCTTCTGTATTTTGATTTTTTTTATATATTCTTTCATAAGAAAATGCATTTGTATGTCAGTACTATCTTTTTAAAGAAAAATAAAACTCAAACCTTCAAAAAAAAATTTCAGTTTTTGAGAAAACATTTGCTAACATCTCTTAAGATATTGCCAAATTGCAATTTATTTCAAAGCAGTCATAGTAACCGAATATAAGTGCATAATTGTCAATGTTATTATATCTAGTTTACAGTTCCTGGTTCGAATCCGGATCTGGGCATGGATGTTTGTTAGCGTATGGTGTAGAGGCGGCTGGTGCACCTTAAATCTGCCGTGGCCGAAAATTATCAAGTTGGGTTGGTGTGAAAGTTTGTAGAGTGGGGTGCCAGCTCAGATATTGCCTCGTTATCTGACCGTGGTTCAAAATTACGTGGTAATATACAGAATGGTTTAGGCAGGGAGGGTGGTAACTAGTTGAATACCTAGTTAACGGTAGACCAAGGGATTTAATTTGATTCTTCTGAAGACGAGCATGTATACGTTGTGTCATGGTATTGTTAGTGCACGCGTACGATGAGCATTGAATCCTTTACACCGACAGTTATTTATTTTTTATAGTATAAAATCATTTATATCCAATATTAATTAACGCAAATAATAACAATGATTTTTTGTACGTTTCTCAAATAGAAATCTAAGTGATCACCACAATCTGATTTATAAAAACTCATGTCTTTAACATTTTGAATTTGTGTGTTTCACTTGTAAGCGAACGATCGATGGTTGACAGTGTAAACTATAGTGGGACAATAGTTGTTTACGTAAAGTTGGTTGGGTTTTATGACGCAGGGACCAAATCAGCCCAAGCGACATCATCAAATCATTTTATCCGTCAAGTAAATATACATACATAATGAAAGTAAAACTAATATAGGAGAAGGAAATTCACCCAGTGCAGTTACAATATTCAAATGTAAAGACGCTTATATGTTCTTTTGTATTAAGATTAATAGACTCTCAATCTGCAAAGAGATGCCTAAAGGAAAGAACTGAAATATACTATCGAGGAATAAAGCTTGTATCTCAGATTTCTTGTCCACAGCTGTGGGTGTCGCTTGCTTTAGACTTCTTACCGGACATGACTACAAAGACGCATGCACCGTATTGAAGTTTCGACATCAGCTATATGTTCCCTTTACGAACAGACTGGTGATCACCTCAAGAATTGTCCAAAAATTACATATATTTGCAAATGCTGCAGATATGTAGTGCTTTTTCACCATATTTGTTCTCTTCAGAAATCTTTTCAGCTGCTCGTCAGTTGATGATCGATAGACAGGAGTTGGGCGTAGGATTAAAAAATGTATCGAATCTGTACCATCAACAGAGGCTGTTAGCGCATAGGGCAAACTCACTGTCCATGTAATTACTTAACTAAGACTCGTTCCCACAGTCTGAAATTTTATTCCTTACACATGTACAACCTTCAGGCAGATGTCTCTTTGCGAACTATGATCTATCCAGCAACTTTTGATTTAGTCGAAACAGCGGATCACATAGTCCCTTTCATTGCCAATATTTTAATATAAGTTAGTCTGATTTAAGAAGGGTTATTTTTCCCGTTATGCTTAGTGTTGTAATTCAGGGCCGGTCCGAGAGAAATTTATTGCAGATGCAATATGATGATTTGGCGCCCCCCCCCCATTTAAAGATTCGTCTTTATATGCGAACTTTATATTGACATAGCTTTTTTTTTTTCTACTAGGCCCTCACAAGCTAATGAATTTTGTGATATTAAACACGTCCATTGTACTAAAAAATAGTTATGCCATGGAGATTCGCTTACTATAAAAGTCAATGGTACTTTTCATTTCGAAATCATTTAATACAGTAAATTCAACATTGCATTTACATTATCTATATATATATATAATTCTCTTACGTGGCTCACGAAAAAGACGTTATTTGTAATCGCGTTTTGGCAACACTGTACGATTGTTTGTTTATCGCGAAGTCTCGCGCATCGATTGAATTTATAGCGTTATCGAATGAAATTTTATTGAAAAAAAAAAAGGAAATTTTAATGAGCAGGGGGCAGGCCCCCTAGTAGCAAAAAATGTACAGCCGTCAAAAAAAACGACTCGCCCGATGGCAATTGCACAAATTTACATCGCAGAACAAGACGGTAGGTAGCAATCAATAGGGATGAATGTTTTTTACAAATATCAATAGTTAGAATTTGCCTAAGGGGCCGTCTTCATATTAAATTGGATGTTTGCTCCGATAATTTCAGTACGAACTCCCATCTTTTAGCACAAATTTGAATTCTACACACAATTTCAGGCGGATTTGATGAAAAAAATAATGCAAAATAGAGTATATAAATATGATCGAGAAAATTCATAAAAACCATTGAGAGAGCGTGTAGAAACGGCGGATTCTGATCAGATAGTCCGATTCCGTGAGGATATCTCGCTTTCAACGACTGTTTGAGAAAGGTTTGTTAGAGTGTGACACATAGGTAGTGTCGTTGTATCTGAATTATGAATATCTGAATGAAGTTAAATTATGCCTAGCAAAGTGTAGTAAAATACCCTTCATACAAAAGCTTTATAGTAAATCATTTAATAATATTATTCAATACATTATAAATATTTATATGATCTGTAGTGGCCGTCGTAGTCAATGACCTTTTGCAGGCGCCATGGCATGGAGGGCATTAATCTGGCGACAAAGTCTGAATTCATTCTGATTGAATTTTTCTTCTGTTATTACTACAATTACACAATTTCTGTTCTTCACTTTGTGAACAATCCCCACTAACGAAAATTATACTCGAATTTTGTAGTCTTACTGCGTAAGTAATTATGCACGTAATGAGCTGAAATTTATATTTTAGGGTTTGATATTTGAGGGGGGGAGGGGTCTTAAAATCACGAAAAATTGATATCGATATACAAGATGTCTCCTTAAGGCTGCACACACTGAAATAGATAAATGTCTGAATTCAAATAAATTTTTGACTGGCATTCTTTAGTTCTTTTTTAAAATCGGTATCGTTAAAGATCGATTGAAAATTTCAACGGATTTGAAAACTGCAGAAAATTTTACACCGAAGCGATACCCTACATTTAATTTTCTTCAAATAGGTAATTTTTCAATTGTAACTTTTTTATTTTTGCAATACGAATAAGTTTTCCAATGGATGCCACTGAAACTACTTGTGCGATCGCTATTTTGATTTTGCTTTGGGAGAGAAGTTAACGGATGAAGCATCGTTATTGGGTACATCCAATAACAAGTCAAAGATTATTGAAAGGGAAGTTTTGCAAATTATTTGAATATTTTGCGAGCACCCAGCAAAGTTTTTCCACTATTACCGTATGAAAAAAAAATAGCTTTGACGAATTATTGGGAATAATTGGTCCATCAATAACATATAACGACACAACGTGGAGAAAGTCCATACCACCAGAAGAACGTTTGTCAATATTCGTACAATTATTACGTTACTGTATGTATTTTTTCCTTTATTTATTATTATATCTACATATTATGTTTGCACCCTAAAACACAAAATTGAGACCAAATTATCGTTTACATTTACATATCATTTCTAATATTTACTTTATCCATGATTTTCTTTGAGCCGGTAAATCTCACCATCTGGATCTTTCCAACTCATATTTTTAAATAATTATGATTAAATAATTATTATATAATAATAGACCCCCCTTGGTTAATTCGCCTCCTTCCTCGCCGATCACATTGATCGATTGTCACACTAAAATGAACTGTTTTGGGAATGCAGCTCCTTTACTATCAATCGGATACTTAAAATAAACACACCCATAGCCTTTGGTCGCTCTATGTAATTACTCCAACACACAAAACATATATTTATAACTTTAATTACCACAAGGCTACAAAGTCAGCTATTACGCACTTTTGTATCCCCTCCATGTTAAGATATTCAATATTGAGACAAAACCAATATCTTCTACATATCTTTTTTGCTAATTTACTTATCGCTAAGCTTCTTATAGGCGGTAAGTCACATATTCAGGACCTTTTCAATGCATATTTCGTAACAATAGTTACCCCGACAGCCAACATCTCCGTCCGATCTCAAAATTTTCACTTACTCAAACTAAAACTCATCGTATTAAAACATACCTGCTTCAGACCTGCGACAGAACTACCGCAAGTGATTTCATGCACGTGCCTGTTTGTAAGATTCATTCGGTTAGAGGGAGTCGCGTCGCAGCAAAAATAGGACCGGTTGCAACTTTTTAATTGTGTTAAACTACATGGAAAGACGTGAAATCTAAAACCTATAACTAAACTTTTTTGCTTTTCGCGAGGCAGATTCTGTGATTACGTCATAAAAGTTCATATTTTATGTAACGCCTTTTGTACAGTGAATGAAGTAGCAAGGTTTGTCAAACGTTCTTGCACCATGCTGGACCGGGTGTTGTTTTTAATGTTTCAACTAACTATTAAAGCGCTCGCAAGACGCCACTGAAACCGGAAAAGAAAAACAAAATTTCTACAGTCGGATATGGATCTTTAAGAGGATATTTGCATATACACTTTTACAAATCCAAATTGGGCAGCTGACTCAAAATCCTGAATGAGTTCTACAACTTGAGTTTTGAAGCATTGAATTCAATTAACTAAGTCTTCAACATTAAAATCATTCAAATACTGAAGCCCCTAATTTCTCTTATCGTTCCGACTAGTGTATTTAAGTATTTTGTCATTCTCATTATTATATCTTCCTTGGAAAAGAAAACGAATCGGAAATATATATATTCTGTCGTCTCTGTGTGGACGATTTTACTCGAATTCACCGGTTCTTCCGAAAACATAGCAAACTCTCTAGCGCGGGCTCTCAAATTGTATGAATGAATTAATTTAAAAATATAACTGTGTTTGATGTGTGCGCGTGCTCCAAATTCATTAGCCCGTTGAACCACAAGACTTGCTGTAACATGATTCGCTATCTACCAATCACAAAGCGAATAAACGTGAAAAAGATTGAAAAATTTTCTTTTGTAATAGATATAAAAAGATTATTTGTACAGAAACACTTCTTCGATGAAACAACTCTTCAACACAAAACTTTATTCTTAAATATTTAGTTTTTCTAGATAGAGTGCGGGTGCTTATACATATTGAGGCTATGGGAAGCGTTGTCTGTCAAGTTAATTGTAGGTCGTGGTACTATTATTATAATAGAAAGTGCTTTTTGTTCGTATTCAGGAAGTGAAGTCATTTGGCTTAATTTCAGCAAATCGCTAGTAAAAATTTCAAAGAATGAATTGCTAATTTATGTATGATAATAAATTGATAAACGCCATTTAGATTCAAAAACCAAAGGACGACAAAACAATAATGAGCTACATTTAAGGCAACTCCTAGGTGTATCACGCGTAAGAATTTGAGTAGCGGTAGTAAAATCTTCACTTACCGTCGGATTTGTTTATTTACACTGAAAACATTTCTCATGATTAGCCTTGCATTAGTCACGAATTTCTACTAAAATAAAGAATAAATTAAATTGATAGCGACCATGACACCCTCTTGTTTTCTACTTACAGAGAATCTTTAGCGGCTGGCAGGATCGGTGACAGAGGTAATTTGAACTGCACGTGATCCCATTGAGGCAGTTTAACAGTTTCACGTAATCGTAATTAGAAATCGAACATGAACTTGTTTCTTTTAGTTTGTTTTTCAAGCACTCATGGGTATAAAAGGAAAGTCTAGAAGGAATTTTACAGGGTCTCGAGCAGTATGAAGGCGTCTAAAAGTTGTGTTTGATTATCTATAATATTATAAAAGGAAGTTTTTGTTTGTTTGTTTGTTTGTTTCTTGCACACAAAGTCGTGACGAATCTATGGCATATACAGTAACGGGATTTGGCACACAAGTAGTCCAAATTTTTTGCAATTTTAGGTTCGCGACGAATTTTAAAATTCAATTTAGAACATTTTTAAATGAATTTAAAGAAATTAAATTATTATTTTTTTTTTTGGAATGGCAACCGCATAAAGATATGACAGATTCTAAATTTATTTTTTCCGTTTTCATTTTGCGCGGAGGAATGATTTTCCAGCAGAGGATAAAAAAAAGTTTTAACTTTAGTTATGCAGTTCTTTTTTTATCTCCTAGATCAGGGGTTCCCAAACTTATCCAAGTCGTGGTACTCTTAAGAGAATTGGAAATTTCTTACTGCACCCTTGGCATGTAATATATATATATATATATATATATATATATATATATATATATATATATACATATATATATAATAGCAGCTCCTTATAATAGCAGCTGCTTCAAGGGCGCTTCGCGGCACCCTTAATCTCTCTACGTGGCATCCCAGAGTGCCGCTGCACACACTTTGGGAACCCCTGTCCTAGACCGTTAAAGATATAGTAAACATTTCAACGGATTTGAAATCTGCGGAAAATTTCACATTAAATCGATACCTAAAAATATGATTTTTTTTAAATAAATCAAAAAAGAGAATGTGACGTCACGCTAACATTCGTGTTCCAAAAAGAAACATATTGTTTTTTCACGCGTTCTAACGCGATGAAATCTGCATTTCCTGCAATCTTCCATTTCAACGGAGAGCAAAAAAAAATACAAAAAAAAAACATTTTGACTGGCATTGTTTAGTTTTTATCGTAAAATCGGAATCGTTAAAGATGGATTGAAAATTTCAACTGATTTGAAATCAGCGGTAAATTTTACACCGGATTAATACCCAACATCGTGCGTTACCCGTGGTGTTGGTTTGCTTCGCAAACCAGCAGCACGTACAACGCCGGGCTAGTCACACAGTAGCTAGTAATTAATAAAAGTCGATGTTTTTTTTAACATGGTTAAAATAGCATTGACATTTATCTTTGAGTTCATTTCTCATGAAAGTTTACAGATTTCATTATTTCACGTCTCTTATACATCTCAATAGTTTGTGCACTTTAATCTAATAAATACGAGGGCTGTTCAAGAAATAATTATCATAATTTTTTTAAAGGTGATTAAAAAATCAAGAACAATAAAATTCAAATTGAATGTGTAGCGGGATATGTGGAGAATAGATAGCGCAAGGTTCATGACGTCATTGCTGAGACATTGGTAGTCGACCAAGAACGCCTAGGTTTGGTCTAAGGCAAAAATTGATGTGACAAGCGACGAGCAAAAGGCTGCATTGAAATTTTGTTTTCGCCTAAAAAATCGTCAGCTGAAGTCTATTTGATGCTAAAGGAAGGTATATGGAGAGTATATCCTTATTTATAGCACAGCTAGAAGATGGTTTAAAATGTTTAAAGAGTGGTAACGATCGATTGTCCAAGCAACAGAGCTCTGAATGGAAGTTTCCTTCATCACCAACGCATAAGACGAGAGTGGATGCTTCTTCTGGGAAAGTTATTATCATATAATTTTTCAATATTCGAGGAATGGTGTATCAGCATGTTGTACCTCCACATACAACTGTAACTGTAGAATACTATAGAGATCTACTGAAAATCCGGCAAGGTCACATCTATTGCAAAAGACCCCATTGGAAAGCAACAGGATAGTTCCTACACCATGATAACGCAAGGCGGTATATTACCAATGTTGTTGTTGAGCACCTCAAAAATAAATGTCATGTTTGTTCTCCATCCTCCATATAGTCCTGATTTCCATGCGATTTTTTTTCTTTTCCCGAAATTGTAGAAACACCTCCGGAAAAAGTGGTTTTTATCATCACAAGCAGTCGTAAAAGTTGCGGAGGCGATTTTGAAGGATCTGTCAAAAAATGGCTTCCAGAGTGTGTTTGAATGGAAAAGAGGTGGGATAAGTGCATTGCATGTAATGGGAAGTATTTTGAGAAAGACCATACAAATTTTGAGGATTAGTACCGGCTATTGTTTATACAATTATTTTTAACAATAGTTAATTTATGATCATATTCTTTATTGAATGGCCCTCGTATTAAAACACGTGTGTTATAAAAGATTAAAAAAGAAAATGCTTTTTAGAGAGATTTGAATTGCAGAATATAGAAAATTTATTTAAAATAACAGCATAATTGCAGCCATGAATAAATGTTGTTCTTAAAAGTTACTGAAGTACTATAAATAGTACCGTAATATAAAGGACTATAAATAGAACTTTTTTAGAGGAGAAAGAATAATGTATTTTTTGTTCTATGCATCTAATAACATAGAAAAGTACTTCCATAGATGGCTAGCTACGCAATTAATTATAATACATTTCTTTCAATAAAATATTTGTATTTTAAAGAAAATAAAAACAAGCTAATCCGTGGAAGAATTTTTAATGGTGTAGTTTAAAAAGTAATATCATAAAACTTGATTATAAAAACAATTTTAAAATTTAACAAAGGGTAAATATAGAATCAATGCTAACTATGAACTTCAAAATCATTTTCAAATTGTTGCTAAATAAATCTCAATTGTATTCATATAAAATGAAATCATGATTCACACGTGAGGCATACATTTGTAGAATATGAACAACGTTGAATTCCTTCTAATTATACACAAAATGTCACAGAGGGTGTTAAAATAATATTGTTTGTGTAACTAATATAAAGGAGTATTTTAATACTTATTAAAGCTTTTTTCTGGTTAAAATAATATTACAAACTTTCGTGTTTTTAAGATGGGAAACAATTAAATTTAATTTCGAAAATATTAAAACAAGATGGAGTCAATAATTAACCGCAGCACAGTTTCATTTGTGTTTCTTTTGGAAATATTGGTTTTTGTGCAACGCAAAAACCGAGATTTTTATCTTATTACTGCTGCTCAGGTTTGAATATGCTAGATCAGTTAGTTCTATTGTCTCTTCTGTTACGTTGACACTCTTGGTGGTTATCTTGAAGAAATGTCATTAACAAAACTAACCAGTCTTTAGCAAAATTGGTCAGTTCTTGATTGACGAGATATCTCGTCGAAACCACTTGTAGGGTTAAAAAAGTATTTCTTTATGTATCTAATAAAGTGTCTAATATTTTTTGGTATTGTAAGAAAGTTTATTTATGGGTGGTTGATAGTTGTACTTAACTTGCACTGGAACAATACAACAACTTATTGGACAAGGTTCTGCTAATGAGGAGTTATCTCGTCATTAACAAAATTATCTAATCTTGATGGACGAGATATCTCGCCCGTGCGTAATTCATCGAAATCACTTGTTGAAAGATTAACCATTGCAACTCTTCTTCCCATTTGCACCTAGAAGAGCAACAGACAGTGATCTGTTTTTATATGATCTGAAGGTGCATCACAGGCCTAAATCTGTAAAAGATACTCAGCACAGTCCGAAAATAGTGTTCTCCCACAACGAAGGGTCTATTGAAAAGCTTAAGGACGATCAAAAGTTCAAAAGTGTCACGCATTTAAAACTCAGATGATCGTACAACTGATTATACCAACGATTTATAGAGAATGTAAAATGGATATGTTAATCAGACTAATAAAACAGCAAAAACATCGATCTTCGTTTTAGAAAAAATAAACTTCATTCGTGAAAGATTACAAAAACCATAATAACAAAATGCAAACGTAAAATTCTAAAATTGGAATGTTAATACCTTGATCCATTCGGGTGACCAAAAAATTGAAAGAAGCAGTACTTGCGTGGCTCTCTGCTCATAATAAAATCCTTTTTAGGACAAAAATGGCTTGTGAAATTACAGAACAAGTGCTTTGAAAATCAGAGGCTAAAAATGATGTTATTGTGTTGTTAATTTTTTTAATTAAGCTTATTGCTGCATTGTTGATAATTTTTGACTCACCTTAAATACTTTTGTGCTCGTTTATCTTCATTTCATGGCACACGCACTTACAAATATATATACTGACAGATATAGAACCACTGGTGTATTTTGGTATTAGCTTTTACGGGCTATCGCGCAGATGTAAGAAAACAGAAAAACTTTAATAGAGCAATTCATAAATTCAAACTATCAGATCATTGGTAGAGAACCAGTCATGTGTGATAGTCCCAAAATATTTTTACTTTGTAAAGTCTGTGGGTTCTTTAAATTCATATTAAAATAAAACCGCTAATGTTACACCAGTTGAAAATTCAAATAAAAAAGTATAATACGAATGTAGTGAAATAGAATACCTTAGAATACTAAGGCAATAAAATCCTCGTCTTCCACAAAAAATGCCACATTAACAATCAAAGCAATATTCCTTCTTTTTTGTTCAGAAAATGGGGAGAAAAACTTGCTGTTTGTCCTTGACATATCAAGAGAGCACTTACATCTAGGTGGATTTCTTTTTGGTTGTACACAGAGTAACATTTCTTGTTATCGTCTTCCATAAACAAGGAATCATCTTTCTTCCCCAAGGGTTTGGCAATACCAGGAGAATACATAAAAGAAGGTTAGCCGTTTTTCCGAATCTTCTCAAGACGAAAATGTCTTGGTCGATGCTCCTTTAGTTTTTATAAGAAAATATTGTGAAGGGGATTGGAGAAATGTTAAGTCCCAAATGCTCTCCTAAATTTATAGCTCAAAATCTTTCCTAAATTGTACTTACTACTAATGGTACTGGCTTGATATGGTTTAATGAAAAAATCTACAAATGATAACAATTGGTTTCGATTCAATTCGCTTTAAAATGGAATATTGTTTAAAGCCCCAAATGTTGCCCAAAATTTATAGTTCACAATATTTCCTAAACTTCATCGATTGCTAATAGTATTTCCTTGATTTGGTATGATAGAAAATACACTCTGATAGCTATTGGATTTGATCAAAATCGTTTCAAAATATATTTTTTCATAGATTATTGCATTAAAAGATTTATTAATTTTATTAAAATATTTTATTACGTTCTGTATTGCTTCGTTAGTTACTATATTTTGATTTGAAAAAGCTTGGTGTATGGAAACGTGTCATTAAAAGTAATGATGCCTACTGTAAAAAGAATGAATTTAAGTAATTTATTTCGATTCGGAGAGCCCTGACTATGATCACTACTACGTTTTTGTACTTAAAAATCGTTCACTGCCGTTAAATTGCTTTTTGAAATTTTTTTTTTTTTATCAACTAGGGGGCTCCTCCCCCTGCTCGCTTACGCTCGCCAACCCCCGGGGATTGCTTCGCATACCAATCTTCCTTTCGCAGAGTGAAACTATCTGAATAATTCGTATTATCCTGATTTCACTTTCCGGTCCATGACGTCACAGCGAGGGCTTCTCTCTCTGCTCGTTTACACTCGTCGACCCCCATAAGAAAGAGTGTAATGTAATGTATTCGGTGATGTTCTCAAATTTAAAAAATCTTGTATGTCGTATCTTATAATGATTTCAACTACAGATTTTAAAGCCATATATTTGTGAAATGTTGATGTTGCTGTAATATTTTGTTACTTGTATAAATAGTAATTTTTTAAACCCATTGCATTGACTATTATTTGAAACTCAAACACGTCTGACGAGTAAAATTTGCCGTCAACAACTATTTCTTTGCAAATGGTACACTGTAATTTTTTGGTGACAATTATGTCTTTTAGGCTATAAGTAAATATGAACGTTGAAACTAAAATTGTCTTTTTTGAATTTGTAACAGCAGGAAAATTTTGCTCTTCAATTATTTAAATCCTTACAAAATAATAACGAGACTCCTAATATATTTATATGAACAAAAACACAATTGTTAAATAGAAAATTTTTTTCAATTCCGGACAAATACACTCTTCCATATAAATAAGAATGGAGTGTTTGTTTGTACATTGAATATCTTAGACCCATTTCAAGTTTTCTATTCGTTTTGTACCCTTCTGATGCCAAATCCACCTCTAGCGCGTTTGGTGTCTGTGTTTGTCTGTGCCGTATACTTGTCCAACACAATTTAATATATTTTCATGAAACTTTGCATACTGTGTGTACTCATCTTCATTTAGTGACTGAACTTGGTTGCGGAAGTCTGTCCGTCCGTCTTTCTGTTCTATGTTAGATTTTGTGTTTGTGTGTTTATACCGGCATCACGAATTTTTTTCCTGACATTTAAATGCAATGTACTTTATTTTATACATCATATAAAAGTTTAGTGAATGCTACAAGGTCTGTCCCAAAAGTAATGAAAAAAAAATTACATAAAATAAATAATCGTTCTTGCAACGAAAAACACTTAATAATCGTTGAAGTATACGCCTTGGGCATCAATACAACGTTGCTGCCAGTGGTTGTAGCATTGGTCGAACTCATTTTATGAGATGCCGCGAAGCCTTGAGGTTACGGCTGTTTAGACATCTTGGAGTGTGTCAAAATGGCGTCCTTTAATGTCGATCTTAAGCCGTGAAAACAAAAAAAAAGTCACAGGGGGTTAGGTCGGAACTGTATGGTTGATGGGGAAGCACAGGGATGTGTTCTTGGGTTAGGTATTCAGTCACAACCGTGTGGGGCAGAGCGTTGTCATGGTGACGATCCAGCTGCTAGCAACCTCTGGGCGGACACGGTTTACCTTTTTCTTCAAGCGCTTGAGCACTTACAAGTAAAAGTGTGAATTTACCGTCTGTCCAGGTGGTACGTATGGACCACTCCTTTAGAGTCGAAGAACACGATCAGTAGTATTTTGACAAGTGATTTGCTCATCCAAGCCTTCTTTGGTCGAGTTGAGTTTAGAGTGAGCCACTCCGAGCTTTGCCGCTTGCGAGTGTGACAAAACTTTTTTTTGTAAGACTCCTTTAACATTTGCAAGGTTTCATTGCCACTTTTACCGTTTTAACACAAACTTTATTGCATAGCGTTGTTCAATAGATCGCTGCATCTTACGCGTAGAGAGCCACTCTCACGACTCACTGTTAGGCCATTGAGCATGCGCTGTAAATTACGAGCAGCTGCGCGACCTTCGGAATACGTCACTGATATTCCAAACCACATTTCTGAGCCTCCTGTTTTCCTTGGCGATGTGCCAGGAATGTGCAGAAAAAATTTTCTCGTCACTTTTGGGACAGACCTTGTATATTAAACATTTCTTTATTTTTATATTTAGATACCTTTCATGCTAAAAGAGATACGAGAAAAAAGATCAAGATATAAAAAAAGGTTCACGGATTAATATATTTAAACAACTCTTTTCCCGACGCCTTTTGTTTTATTTCGCTAATTTCTTTTGTTTTCTATTTTAAATATTTATTATTTTAATAAATTGTATTTTTCCCTGTTCCTCACATGCAAGACAACCACAAAGTATTCGACTTAAAGTGGTAGGTAAGTATGAACGATGCAAATTTTTAGTGTGATTATGCCGTTATTGAAAGAATAATACTGTTTAAAAAATCCATGCTAGAACTTTTCAAACATTAGAAAATTCTTTGTCATAATGAGAGGAGAAGATGGCGAAATTCGACAATAGCGCATGCATGATGCAAGAGTACCACAAGTAAAAAAATATTGTTTTGTTGACTATGAGTGCGAGAACACTCGCCGTAAATCGTCATTATTGTTAATTGAGTTGAACATGACAAGAACTTAAGAAAATGAATTCCAAATCTCTCTCAAAATCGTCTTTTGTAGTAGTAACCTTGGTGTCACCTTTCGTCATTTTGTAGCTTTGTCGTACAGCAGAGGTACGATGTATGTGCAATGTATTACATGAATGGATACGCATGTGTAGAATTTGTGTCTAAAGTAAGTTGCAGAAATTATAAAGATGGTGAAAGGTGTTAAAATATTATTATATTCTACGATAGACATAAGTCATTAAAAATTTTGATCATCTCTTCAATCAAGAGTAAACCAATTGAAACCGAGAAGGGTCGTGAATTTCGCTAGTATAAAAATATAAAAAGAATCCTTTATAGTTTGATCAAAAAGACTTATATATTAGAAGCTCTTTCTTCAGTAACTTTTTTATCAGTCTCACGAAAAATAATTCTATTTTTACCGAAATTCATAATTTTATCACGCTTTCATAAAATACAGATTTAATAATCTTTCACGAAACAGTAACTAATTTTCAAAACCATCGCTACAATATTTTACCTTGACAAAAAAAAAATTCAATTTTCTTCCAACTGATAACACATCTCCTTGCTTTACACAAAAAAACAAAAAAGCGATCCCCTAAAGATTAGTCACTGGAAAAGAAGCTCGTCATTCTCGCATAAAAGAAACCAAAACCCCATTCCGTGTACGTCTTAAGCCTTTCACAGCCTTTGTTATCAAATTTCGGATTTGGAAGGTTGGTGGGGATATAATCTCTGCAAAACCACCAAGTCTTGGGTTTATAACTTCTAGTTAGGCAAGCAGATGACCACAGAAAATCCATTCCGCCATTCGGCCCTTTCCCACTAAACGCAAACTGTGGACCTTAAACGCTACTTTATCGACACCAACTCCCAGGGCTGGGCAGGGAAATAATTGCGGCTGGCCCAGAGTCGGCAATTTTATGGGCAGGGACCGCTGGGCTATAGTGGCCAACAAATCACCCATCGGACCCCGTTGGATGAAATTACTTAGGTAGAGGCCTTTCCGTGGGGGAACGCTGAAAGGGTAACTTTTGACTTTTGCTTTTTCCCTGGCCTTATTGGGTGCGAAGTGTCCGCAGTCTTAAGATGGCGGTTCGTATTGGGTTTGGTGCATGCTAATTTGGCGGGCCTTGGATGTATATTTTCTTATCAGGGCACTTTTATTTGCGAGGTTTGATTAAAAAAATGTTTTAGATTTTTATAAGCGGACCAGGAATTCTTTGGAAACCATCGGGTAGTAATAAAGGACTAAAATATATAGGTACTGAAAATACCGCCCGATAAAAATATCGATAGAAAGAGAATTTCATTTTCCTCTACTTTGATTTTATTATGATATTGGTTTTGGAGTTAAACCTTTGAAGGGCGGTGGACCATCTCGTCTATAATAGGGTTAGTCCTCAGAATGTCGTGAGATTTTAGAGCAGTGTACTATTGTTTTTTCCCTACAACTCGCATGACTAAATATCCACACATATTGGGTGAAAGAATCTTCGGAAAGATTTTATTGGCAAGGAATTCTAAAACTGAAAGTCCTGCTGTGAAAACTGTGGGTTGCATAGTGGTATAATTACTTAGAGCCTTTACGTTTGGGAGCAGAGGGAGAAAGGTTTGCTCTTTTCGTAACCTTATTTGGTGCGAAGTGCCCGCAATGCATGCCTTTTAAGATGACGTATAAGATTGGGTTTGGAGAATGATAATTGACAGAACTTGAATGTATTTTTTTTTCATTAAAGCACTCTTATTTGAAAGGATTGTTAAAAAAATTTATAGATTTTTATCAGTGAACAGGGAATTTGTGTTGCAGAATTATTCCCCGTCTTCCGGTAATGATAAAGTACTAAAACATTAGCCGTTTCAAGGTTGATGGAACGTTTGGCGTCTAACCTCTAATAGGGTTAATACTTAGAGCTTTTTGGATAGAGAAAATATATTGCTTTTAACCTAACAACAAGAATGATTAAATCATTGGTTGAAAGAATCTTAAGAAAGAACTAATGGACAATAACACTAAAACTGATTAGAAATAGGTCATAGTATGAATGGTGGAATAACGCGTTCTTGACTTATAAGAAGTTAAAGTCAGTATGTTTGCGGCTAAATCATGAAATACATACGTTTTTAAATATTTATATGCTGAAAATATTGGTTTAATTTATTTTATTTATTCTTTGACTGGTTTTATCTTTTTTTTTAAAGTATTTATGCACTGAAAAGCACAGTAGAATCGTAAACCTTCAGATAAAATTACGGATAAATAATTTCAATTTCATCTAGTTTTATTTTATTACTCTATTGGTTTTGGAGTTAACTTTTCAAGTACGTTAGTGTACTATTGCTTTTACCCTGCAATGCGCATAAGAACCGTGTAACCACATCTCTATTGCTTCCAAGAACCATGGCAATACTTTTATTCGTCAAGAATCCTAAAACTGGTTGCAAGTCATGCAGGGAAAACTGCACGTTTTATGAAACAATGCTGTCATTTACTCAGGAAGGTAGGTAATTTAATTAAAGTCGCACTGAAGCTACACAATGTGCTATTGACGACGGTCCGGTATCAATCCCGACGAAAAAGATCCGAGGACAACACCACGTAATTTTTAAATCACAGAGTGATGACGAGACAATACCTGGCCATTTACTCAAGAGATTTAGGGTTGAATTGGTCTATTATACGGCAAAATCTCGTTAAATTACTCTCTATATAGTCGATTTTTCAATAGAGTTCGCAAAACCAGCAATAATTTTATACATTTGTGGTCCAGTCACTAACTTTCTTAGATATTTCGTCATAGCCACTGAAATGAAATTTTCAAAAGATATTTTACTGACATTACCGGTAGATAAATCAGAAATCGTATAAAACAGTTTTCTTATTCTATTTAGTAATTTATGCCGACCAACCGGTCTAGTAGTCAAGGTGTTGGCCTCTGGATCGGAAGGTTCCTGGTTCGAATCTGGGTCAGGGCATGGATGTAAATTGTGCTGTCCTTTGTTAGGGACAATGATGGTCCACCCACTGGGTGCCCCTTCACAAGTGACCATCACTTATGGCCTTGTATAAGGCTACAATAACTTCGGTCAATTCTGTACTGTATCGTATTTGTCTGTGCAATCTGTACCCAGCCTTGCCATTGGAAATAAAAATTTAGTAATTTATATATTTAATTTGTTTGACAAATGTTTTGAACCATAACTGTGTTATGAAGACACAGCTACAGTTCATTGAATATCCACTTCAATAAATCGATAAATGATCATAGTTGAGAAAATGTTACGCTATAGATTAGGAGCAATAGAGGTAAGGTAACTTGCATAGAATGACAAATGTAAACACATGGCGGACAAAGTGTGTTCTAATACAGCAACAATTTTACTCAGCACAGCAATGCAGATTAAGTGATATAGTGGTCATAACGATTGTCTACCATCCAGTATCTCCCAGGTTCGAATCCTTGTTTGTAAACGCATTGTTAGGATTTGGTTCGTTTGATGAATCGGCATTTGGTTTTAAAAAAACTGAGCTTTGAAAATAAGACGTTTATTCTTGACTAATGAAAATTAAACAAATATATACAGTAGACTAAAGGATTGACATAGCCTGAGCAGGGGACAACACATCCACCCTACTCCAGACACAACAGTTAGACTCCTCCTTTTTCGCGCACTTCTCACCCAATCCCCCCCTCTAGCCTTACGGTTGCAGTTACGGGTGGTTGTCTCACATTCTGTTGCAGTTACGGGTGGTGATCTCACATTCGGTTGCATTTAGGTGTGGTGATCTCACACACATGTTGTTGATTGACCCCGATAAGAGTAAAGAATACTAGACCATTGGGTACTCTTTCACAAGTAGCCGTAGTTTGTGAAAGATGCAATGCTGAAGATCAAACAGTCCTGATAGCGGGCATTATAAACGCAAAATTAAAACAAAAAAACACAATATAATTAAATCTATGCTTTGTCACTCATATTTTAAATCCAGGTCTTCGGGGAGGGTGTTCGTGCCATACTCGTGGCTTAGGTAATGGTAATTAATTAACGTTGTACTGGATCAACACAACGGGATATTGGCTGTGGTTCGGGATCCATCCCCAAGGAAAAGGACTGTAATCTTGAACCATAGTTAGGTAACGAGGTCAGCGCCTGAGCTGTCACCCCACTTTCCAAACTAAACACCTGGCTAATGTGAGGACTTTTGAAACCACGATAGATTTAACCGACCCTCGTGTACATGACGGTTTTTGGTTGGACCGTGTTTTGAACCAACAACTTTCACTTGCTAATCCGTTACTCTTCGAATCAAGTTATTAGGACCGCCGTAAGTGGTTAAAAAATTTCCTATTGCATCAAATAAGACTTGTCTTTGTCAATGTTTTCATCCTGGTCTATGATGGGATGATACGTCAGATATTAAGCCTTTTATCCTTTTTCAGTTATTTTAACCAGTAACTAAGCTACGCAAAAATACGTAAAGGGAAAATATTTTATCGCGACCCTCGTGGGTTTGGAACACAGTTGTGTGACACTACGCTACCTTCTTAATTTTAAAACACATACGAATGAACTAATACAAAAAAATTTAATCATGGTCCAAATCCCATCAACAGTTCCAGCACTAAATCAACAACACAAATCAAATCCAGCAGCCACGACCTAACTCTTCACACTTACGTACATGTTGCCTCGCCCGCTGCTGCTGCAGGGATACATCCCATTCCAGATTGCCCAATACCTCTTCTCTATTGCATTCTTTTTATTCCTCTCCCCCAAAATCGCAGGCAATAAAATTCGAAAAGACTTAACGCATACAGCCATTCGGGTCCCGGGAATAAATTATGTGACTCCGGGGATTTCTATGGTAAAAGACGTACTGGAACACAAGGAGTAGGGAATAAAAAAAAATGCCCCATACTGCCCCCACACACTCTGTGAAAAGAGGAAACGCGATTAGGGGAAACTTGTATTTCCGAATTCAACACTGCCTTCTGCGTTTGCCACCATCAAGCCTTGATTCGGAAGAAGAAGGAAAAGTTATAAATTTATTATTCCATCCGTGAACGCGTTTTCAAGATAGAATTCAGGCTTGAGACCCGCGGGTGTATTTAAAGTTGAGTATTTCTCGAACCGAATATTCGAGGAGCAAGTGATAAAAATCTGAGGGCGATTACCGTGATAAGGTGTCTTTTTGTGACCGCTTGGGATTTGAGGAAGGTTGGTTCTTGGTATGTAGACCCTTCCCAAAGTTAACAATACGGTTTGAAAAATTGGGGTTATTTGTTTCGGGCAGAAGGGAATGATGTAACAACATTCAGATGTTTAACTTTTTAAGGTTGCTATTATTGCTGAGTGCCCGCATTATGTGTTGTTACTAATGAATTAAATATAAACTAGATGACCCGTAAACACACACAGCATCTACGTTTAAATTTTTACTTTTTACAATTTTGATGGTAGTTTCGTTACTCACTTTTCGGGTCTTGTTTAAATCCTCTTATAATAGACCAGGGATAGGCACACATGAGGTCAATGAGTGCCGCATTCTGGTTATCCGTATATTATAAAGAGCCACGCCAGTGTTACATAGTATTAAATGCATAAATTCAAATTTAATATAATTTAATTAGTATGGTTACATATTCTACACAAGTCTTAAGTGCTATGTAAAGTACACATGTGGAAACATATAATTAAAGGAGAGAAAATACAAAATAAATTGTTTCAAAATTGTAATAATAAATATAAAATATAATAAAATGCATTCATAAAATATATAACATTTAAAGTATACCTTTGGTCAAATATTTGAAATTTGGCGTAAAATGTGTTAAAGACGTCCGCAGCAGATTTGTGAGATGATGATTGGTCAACTGTGAAGGATATTTCGACTTCACAAACTTCTTTTAGGAAGAGATTTTGCCATCATGTGGAAATCACATTATTATTATATACCTACATTTATTTGTAACTTTTATTGGATCAGCTGATGACATAAGAGATTTTGCCACCAAGTGGAAATCACATTGTTATGTACCTACATTTGCTTGTAACTTTTATTGAATCAGCTGATGACATAAGAGATTTTGTCACCAAGTGGAAATCACATTGTTATGTACCTACATTTGCTTGTAACTTTTATTGAATCAGCTGATGACATAAGAGATTTTGCCACCAAGTGGAAATCACATTGTTATGTACCTACATTTGCTTGTAACTTTTATTGAATCAGCTGATGACATAAGAGATTTTGTCACCAAGTGGAAATCACATTGTTATGTACCTACATTTGCTTGTAACTTTTATTGAATCAGCTGATGACATAAGAGATTTTTCCACCAAGTGGAAATCACATTGTTATGTACCTACATTTGCTTGTAACTTTTATTGAATCAGCTGATGACATAAGAGATTTTGTCACCAAGTGGAAATCACATTGTTATGTACCTACATTTGCTTGTAACTTTTATTGAATCAGCTGATGACATAAGAGATTTTTCCACCAAGTGGAAATCACATTGTTATGTACCTACATTTGCTTGTAACTTTTATTGAATCAGCTGATGACATAAGAGATTTTGTCACCAAGTGGAAATCACATTGTTATGTACCTACATTTGCTTGTAACTTTTATTGAATCAGCTGATGACATAAGAGATTTTGCCACCAAGTGGAAATCACATTGTTATGTACCTACATTTGCTTGTAACTTTTATTGAATCAGCTGATGACATAAGAGATTTTGCCACCAAGTGGAAATCACATTGTTATGTACCTACATTTGCTTGTAACTTTTATTGAATCAGCTGATGACATAAGAGATTTTTCCACCAAGTGGAAATCACATTGTTATGTACCTACATTTGCTTGTAACTTTTATTGGATCAGCTGATCACATAAGAGATTTTACAGAAGTTGGAAATCACAAAATACTACATATAGCAATAATAAAATAAAGAATGGAATTTTTGACATACAACCTTTAGCACTTTAAGTAACGATATCTTCGATGACATTTATACTTCTATCAATATATGGTAGTGTCGTTTATAATTGACAGTAGCATTAATATGCATATTGCAATTGAATTAACATTAGTTAAAAATATAGAATAGCTTTTCATGAACGTTTTACTGAGGTTTATTCTTATTTCCAACAGATGAGTTCGTGTCAAAAAGTTCGTATGACAGTAATATTATCATAGTTAGTATCTAGACGCACAGAATATACCTAATCATCTTTCAAATAAATTAAATGCACTCGATTTACTTGAAAGGTATATTATAACATTTAATAAATTTACCCATTTTTGTTGCGATGTTTTCTATTTTCCAGATTCCTCATTGCCTTCTTTCATCGGACGACTAAAAATTTTTATTACAAAGGTGAGCTCAGCGTTTTATATCCCCATAGCTCAAATCAAGCACATTTGAACTAATCGGTAAAATTTGAAGCAATTAAATTTATACGTTTTATACCCGCTTGTTGCTTTCCGCAATATACAAATAACTTCGATTTCTGTGGCACATGCGCTAGTGCAATAGTTGTATATAGGTAGGTAGATATTTTAATTAACGTCAAATTAGAGCAACACAACGGGTTAAGGGCGACGGTCTGGCCACAAACCCTGTTGTTGAATCGTACATGGGAAATGTTTAAAAATTCCTTCTTTTATTTCTAATGCCTACTAATTACCTCAGGGTCGCGGAAGCCCGGTTGAAAGAGTATTATCATGAGTAACCATAGGTTTGCTAGTTCGAATTCAACCAAACACCGTCGTACACATTGGGGCTGGTGCGTGTTAATCTTTACGCTGCGGCGCTTAGAATTTTTTCAATTGTCTCACAGAACGGCTCTTTTGGCTGATTCTGTGAGCCCCCTCGCCTTATTACCAAAGTTGAACGCTTTCCTTTCATAGTATTGTGTTGCGTGAGGAGAGATATAAGCAGGGCGACTTTCTGCTTTTCCCAAAGCATTCATAACTCGCGGTCGGCAGGGTAGGGGGGCACAGACCGAAAGGAGGGACCCCCTAGGTCAGTCGCTGACAGCTCTTAAATGGTGATCGATGCCGACGGTCACTTAGCCTCTTAAAGCACGAGGTTTTTTTTTGCAAAAACTGGTAAAAAACGATCGAGATTTTTCCTTTATTTTTGACAGAAAATGAATATATCGGTATAGTGTGAGTTATTTTTTGCAATTTCAGCTGTAGGGGGTGACTAAAGAGCAGGTGGTGGGGAATTATATAAAAAAATTAATACACAAACAAAGTGTAAACGATTTTATTACATGTTTATTTTGAATTTCAAAATATTAAAATCAAACTGTCATACTTACAAGCATAAGAATGGCTAAAAATTCTGTTTGGTATGATATACCATCGCTGAGAATTTCTGACAAATTGGCATATTCAAGATCGTCAGAGTCGCTCTTTATCAAATAACTTTTTCTAAACTAGTTATAAAAACACTTAGCAAAAATTAATTTATGGTTAACTGTTTACTTTTATGATATTTAACGCAATAAAAATGAATATATTACCTTTTCCACACCAAACAACTGCTTCATAACAAAGAATTCCTACAAAAAATTTATTTATCCAAATGCACCACTTGGTTTACACAAGAAAAATGCTGTATAGTGGTTCCATCTATGTCAATAAGTTTAACTATAATCTAGCCTACCTATTTTTACTAGAACGGATCTCAGACGGTCATTAGTTATAAAATAATGCGAGATACAAGATCGCCCGTGTGAGACACTGGCATTTGCAAATTTGACAGTAACGTTCGCCCGTGTCAGACTCGGACAAATGCGTTAAGGTGTTAAAAGGGGTATAACATCCACAGCACACAGATCAATACCATGCCGCTGATGTAAAATAAATTTTAGTGATAACAATTGTTTACCTGCCGTAGCGTAAAAGTTAAATCTGTCATGGCCTAAAATATCATCACCTTTGTCTCATGGTGTGGACTTTTGGAGAGTGGTGTGCCAGCTCAGGGATGACAGCGTCATCTGACCGTGATTCAAATTACGTGGTATTGTCCTCGGATCTATCCCTTCGGGTTTAATCTAAGACCGTCGGAAATATCCCATAGCGATGCTCCAGTGCGACATTAATTAAATACCTAACCACCTAGATTACTGACTTCTTCATCCTTCAATATACACTGAAGTTTCGTAATTACTGTACCAATGGATGGCAGTGTCATTACACCCATTGCATACCGAATTTAAATCCATTTGTAGTAAATACGAGGGAGTATCAATAAGTAACGCTCATAATGTAAAAAATAATAATAATAAAAACAATTAATGACAATATGAAACAGAAATTAAAGTATTACTCATTTATTACTTTTCCACATAATTTCCATGCATGCATGTTGAGGCATTTTTCCCAACGATGGATCAGTTTGAAAATCCCGGTCTCATAGAACTCCGTCGGCTTCGAGAAGAGCCACCTTCGCACGGCCCGTTTGAGTGCCGTCGTCAGAGTCAAACTTCTTACCGTCAAGGAACTTCTTTATGGGTCCAAAAAGGAAATCGGAGGGTGCCAGGTTCAGGCTGTATGGACGGTGCTCCAAAACTTCCCAGCCGAAACCCTGTACTTTTGCACGAACTAGGCGAGACACATGCGGAAGAGCGATGTCGTGCAGCAGTCGAATGTGTTGATTTGTCGCACTGCGCTTTGGACTCATAAAGATATTCCTTGACGGTAAGAAGTTTGACTCTGACGACGGCCCTCAAACGGGCCGTGCGAAGGTGGCTCTTCTCGAAGCCGACGGAGTTCTGTGAGACCGGGATTTTCAAACTGATCCATCATTGGGAAAAATGCCTCAACATGCATGGAAATTATGTGGAAAAGTAATAAATGGATAATACTTTAATTTCTATTTCATATTGTCATTAATTGCTTTTATAATTACTATTTTTTACATTATGTTCGTTACTTATTGATACTCCCTCGTATAAGTATCTAATTCCATAACTCCAAATTTGGTAGGTAGGTATTCTAATTAAAGTCGTACTGGAACAATACAACGGGCTATCGTCAACGGTCCGTATATGGACAAACCGAGGAGAGCACCACGTAATTTTAAACGATCAGATGACGAGGCAACACCTGAGCTGGCACCTCACTCTCCGAACTTCCACACCTTGCAACGTGACGACATTTGAAGCCAAGACATATTTAACGTGCACCAGCCTCCTTTGTAGACGACGGTCTTTGGTTGCATTTGACGGTCACTAGTCATTTACTATTCCAACCGTTAAACACGTCATCGGACCAGTGTCCGAGATTACGAAGTTGTGTTTTTGGAGCTTTCTCTTCAGGGTTTCTCCAGTGTTACGTTAATTCAACTTCTAACCTACCTACCATGCATATAAATTGTATGAAATTAGTCATGAGAATGAAACAGTTCTTCATACGTTACTTATTTATATTAATTCATATATCCAAAACTTGCATGGAAAGTTCAAATCTCCCACCATTTTACCATAGTTACCTGCGGTAAAACGCTATGGCAGAAGCATGACATATAAAGATTAATATTTTTTTCCAACCAGATTCATTAATATATGTATTCAACCACTCTCCAATTGGAAAAACAAAATTAAGTACCGGATATCAATATGAACCTGTAAAGTTCTTTGAGAAAAATATCCTTAACTTTTCTTTGAGCTAAATAAAAAATGCTCTTAGTTCTGATTCAGACGTTAAGCTCCTGAGCAAACAAATTTGCCCTTTATGGTTGGTTTTATATCTTTTAAAGGAAACTACTCAAAAATAGCTAAAATATATATAAAAAAAACAGTTATTACTTTTTTTAATCTAGTTTTAGATTTATTCCTTTTTTTTTTAATTTCTCGACTAATCGTTTAGAATATGTGGGGAAATTTTCATAATGATAGCAACACTAATGAGTTATAGAAGCTTAAGATGAAATAGCAGGAGCGACTTCTAACTTTTAATATTTTGACTGCTTTTTTTAATATTCCTGTTTCTATGACAACCATTTATTTCAATTGCTAAGGTTTTTTTTAATAGTTATAGATTTAAAATTTGTTTATAGCTGTTTTTATCTTGAATTATTAAAGAATAGTTATTTTCTAATTAATGAACTTAATTATGATTACGTTATTTTCCTGTTTTGCTTTGTGTCTTGAAAGAAAACATTGTGATAAAATAAGCAACAACTAACAGACCCCTAGCGCATGGCATCAGTGTTACTGTTCTTATTGAGTTTCTACTTCTTTTAATCCATTGTCCTTATCAATTATAATGGCAGTGTCTTTATTCACAATTCATTTCATAGTTAAACTTATTTACACAGTCCAGTCACATTAATGTGACCCCCACCTACTTTCGACGTCAACGTGAAATAACCAATCACAAAAGGCAGGTGGCAGCACATTTCAGTGAAGTGTATATAAAGGATGTCCTAGGGCATCGAAAGCATTTCAATCGTTGGCGTAATGCAGAAACGTAGCGATTAATCCGACGTCCAAAAGCCGTGATTATTGGTTTTCGGGCCAAGGGTGGAAGCATTTCGGAAACGGCTAATTTTGTGAACTGTCCGCAGTGGTAAAAGTATACCGTGCATGGCAAAATGGCACTATCCAAAATCAGCGGCGTGGCACATGTGGTTCACCACGGGCAATACACGACAGAGGCGAATGAAGGCTACGGAGATGCATTCGGACGAATAGACGTGCAACTGTTGAGCAACTGACCGCCCAGATGAACCAAGGGTCTACAAAGAGTATCCTCAACAACTGTTCAGCGAACGTTGCTACGCATGGGCCTCCGCAGCAGACGCCTGGTTAAAGCACCTATGCTGACTGCTGTTCATCGGCGACGAAGGCTGTAATTTGCACTCCAATACCGCAACTGGACGTCCTCAGAGTGGCAACAGGTGTCTTTTTCCGATGAATCACGTTTTATGCTCCATCGGAGAGATGGACATTGGCGTATACTGCGTGAAACGTCTGAAAGCAAACACCCTGCAACAATTACCATGGATCCTCAACCGCGTAATCTAGCGCAGCTGGCCACAGCACTGGAGTCGGCATGGCTCAACATCCCAATGAACACCTTCAGAAAACTAACTGTCTCTCTTCCTGCACGTCTCGCAGCGGTCCGCTCTTCCAAAGGTGGTTATTCTGGCTTTTGACAGGTGGTCACATTAATGTGACTGGACTGTGTATAATGAATATATACGTATATACTCTATAACAAAAAATCGACATACCAGGAAGGTGCAGAATTACAGTGGTGCCGGGCTCGATCCACTTGGTACGGCGCTGACCTGTGACGTATAGTCTTTAGTGACGAGTTCCGTTTCCAACTGTGTCCTGACTACTACCGCAGACGGGTAAGGAGTAGGGATTGCAAACCGATCCGGCGGATCCGGTAATCCGGCAGATCCGGCATCATTTAGCTACCTACCGGATCCAGCAACATCTATCGGATCCAATAAACGCGAATTTTTCTTAATTAAATAATCGATTATTCAAACCCAACTTTAAAGTCGCGAAATCGTTTAATAAGCAATCGATTGTGAATGAATCGATTTTATATTTTTGAATCCTCAGTTTGGAGAATTCTAGCAAAAATAATAAATTAAATTATGAATAATATTTTTTTAATAAAGAGGAATTAGAAAAGCAAATTCTGCAAGAAAATGAAGACCATTGCAAAAAGACGAACTTCAGAAAAGAAACAGATTTTTACCTTGTTGGAAGTATGCCCAGGAAAGTTGCTAGTGTAATTGCAGCACGTGGGGGACCATCCCCCTGTTAAAGCTTGTATTCTTTCCCTTAAACCATCACATCTTGCTGTCCGGTCCATTATTGTAGGGTAGTGAATTACATGATTCTTTTTGTGACCTAAAAATCAGAAAGTTTACTTAAAGTATCTTGTGATATATCATCAGAAAGGTTATAACTTTTTATATAAAATAAGTTATTTTTTATCTTCATTGTACGAACAGGACAAAAGATACAGGTGTTTATGATACTGATTGCTTACTTCTATTTATTTCAATTTTTTTTAAAGTTCCGAACTCATACGTCCCACTGTGAAACTTCCAGAAAGCAAAGTGTACCTAAAATATATAATTTTAGAAAAAAATAAATTTTTTATGTAATTGTAGGTCAAAGGTCGAATTGAATGACTTTGAAATTAAAAAGGCCATCCTAAAGTGATAAGTCATTGGAAAAGCTGTACATTTTTTACAACATTCGTTCTCATTCATTATGATTGGACAATTTGGTTCAGAGCTACAAGAGATTTAGTAAGTCTAAATTCATAAAAAATTGCCCAATTTTTCAAATTTAAAATTTTTATAAATAAAATGTATTACAAGGTAAAAATATACAGAATTTCTTATATATGACTGGGAAATACATGAACTAAGTTTTTAAAGAATTAGAGGGGGTCAGGTTGAAAATTACCCTATACTGTGCTGTTTCACATGGAAGACCCGATTACTTAGCTTTACAAAAAATTGTCGCAACCGTAAAAAAATAGGACCTATCACCATCATGAGCTTCTTTTTGGTAGACAAAGTTGCACTGTTTTTCATAAAATTTGTGACTGTTGGACGTAGCTATGAACGTACCATCAAAACAAGCCTTTTTGCGCTTCTGAAAAATATTAGATGGCTCTCTAACAATCAGCATGCATTTGGAAGTGATTCAAAGTGAACAGTTGAATTGCCAATGCTGTGCCAATCATTTCCATCACCTGTCCGAAAGTCTGTGATAGCAGACACTCCTTCTATAGCTATCTCGGATTCACTCTTCATTTCCACTCAGCCTTCTCTTTACACGTAATCTTACAATCGAATGCTAAAGGAAACTCAGAACAGTTCAAAATATCAATTATTTGTTGTGATCGTGATACCGAGTAAGAAAGTATACCCGTGATCTTAATACAGTCTTCACGCAATTTTCAATTTGTCAAATAGTGGTGTTAGCTATTCAGTTCAGTCATTGCTATATTCTGGAAGTTAGTATTGTGGTGAACTTAGCAACAACTGAAAAAAAAATTAAAGAGCCGCGGTAGCTCAGTCAGTAGAGCGTCGGGCTCGCATCAGAAGGGTTGTGGGTTCTGTCCTCGGCGGAGCCTGCAATTCTGATGATTGTGAGATCGGCGCTTCGACCTGGCTAAAGACCGTCGTGTTCACTAATGGTGACTGGGGCACGTTAAATAGGTCGTGGTCACAAAGTCCCCCATGTTCCCATACCAAATCAATACCTCTGGGGGTATCTGATCAGAGGGTTATCGGCCTCTGATTGGTATCTAAATTACGATATGTGTGAGTGAATGGATGTATGAAAGGGACCTTCCTGTAAAACGGATGTGTCATGTATGCCGAGCAAAGTCGGACTTCCTCCCAATGGGGCTCAATAACATGGAAGGCGCACCCCCTCGCCTCTTGCCGTCTTCGACGGGCCTGGCACTCCTCTGGTCTGCCAGTGTAGGAATTAGAAACAAAAACAAAAAAATTAAATTATAATACCGTAGTATATTTATCGTAGTGTAACATATCTCCACCGTGAACGACCTTTTGATAGAACCACATCACAAAAGTTCAATCAAATATTTTCCATGATTATGGAGCGGGATGTGTAGGTTGAAAGAACTTCTTAGTAGACTAAGTTGCACTGTCTGTCAGATGTTTGGCAAAAAACTGTTTAAACGCGAAATACTTTCCATTAAAATTATTCTACATAATAAAAGCTCAATGAAATTCTTCACTGCTCAGTAAAAAACTTGAAAACGCGAAATACTTTCCATTAAAAATTTAATCCATAACAGAGAAAGCTCAATGAAGTATTTTCCATATCTAGATTATGGAGCGTGATGTGTAGGTTGAAAGAATTTTTAGTAGAATACGTTGCACTGTCCGTCAAACGTTTGACCCAAAACTGTTTAAACGCGGAAATAATTTCCCTTAAAATTAGTCTACATAATAAAATCTCAATGAAATTTTTCACTGCTCAGTAAAAAATTTGAAAACGCGAAATACTTTATATTAAAAGTTGAATACATAACAGAAAAAACGCATTGAAGTACTTTCAGTGCCCTGATTATGGAGTTTGATGTTGTATATTAAAAACCAAAGCTCAGCGTTGGATTTAAGCTACGGAACGATGAACTTTTCTGTGAAGGAAACTGTTGCAATTCCGACATCATGCAAACTGAGCACATTAAAATTAATTGTCATGAACTAATTAAGCTCTTTGGAAAAGGATTTTAATATTCTATCAAAATTGCATAATGTATTACACCTCAATTATTCAAAAGCATTGTAGCGAGAACTCTGCTATTTCAGATCACAACTAGCGTGATTATATTTCACTCTGGGATTCGGTGCGACGTAATGTGTCGTCATTAAGCTTGAATAATATGTTTGAACAGGTGATTTAATGAAATTTTCCTATTCCCGCATTGTGTAGCTCGTATGACCATTTACTTCAAGTAGTGAAATTCACTGATAGATAGTAACCTATCTGCATTAACTCTGTAGCAGATCTGATTACATATTCAAATACTTGAAAAACCATACTCTTTATTAGTATGGTTAGTTCTAGCGTAAGCACACACGTAGGATACTCGGTAAGTATTTTGTCTAAAAGTATGAATTACGTAGAACAATTTTGTATTAGTATTAATACAAAATTATTGTAAGAGTAATATTACCAAATATATACTCTATAACCAAAACCTCGATGCACCAAGAAGAAGCTGTCCGATTGCGATAAAAATTCTTGATGTGAAAAACATATATAGAAAAATAAACGAATAAATTTTTAGAACAACTGAATGATTTATTTCAGACTTTGAACTTAACAAAGGGAGGAAGTCAATAAGGCGTTGGTCCACCTCTGGCCTGGATGCAAGCTGTCACCCGGTGTGGCATAGACTAAAAAGTTCCCGGATGGTGCCCTGCGGCATTTCTTGCCAAATTGTCTCCAAATGTCGGAGTAAATTGTCAACATTCCAGGATGGTTGCAATCGCCTTCCCTTAACGTCCCAAATGCTCTCTGGGAGAGAGATCAGGAGATCTAGCTAGCCAAGGAAGTGTTGGGAAAGCTTGAAGACATTTCATAGCAACACGTGCCGTGTACGGCAGGGCATTATCTTGTTGAAAAGTAAGTCCGGGGAGTCGTAAAAGGAACGGTAACACAACCGGTCGTAGAATGTCGTCTACGTACTAGGGATGCGACATCGATGTCGATGTTTTCAAAACATCGATGTTTTTTAAAAAACATCGATGTATTTAACATCGATGTATTGAAGTCGATGTTTTTGTAACATCGATGTTATACTTGTCGATGTTTTTACGTTGTCGATGTTTTATTTTTGAATGAAAAAAATACCGTTTTAAAAATTTAAAAACTAACCAAGTAGCATAATTTTTAAATTCAGCAAATCGAACATACTTTTAGACCAAAGTGGCCAAGTGTGAAGGGTCTGAAAAGTAGGGATGCGACATCGATGTTTTGCTGTCGATGTCGCATCAATAGTTGGAAAACCAGTTTTAAGAAATGGGGAAACAAGTTTAAATACACTGAATTTTAAAAACATCGATGTTTTGCTGTCGATGTAGCATCACAAGTTGCTAAACCAGTTTTAAGAAATGAGTGGAAAGAGTTTAAATACACTGAATTTTAAAAGCATCGATGTTTAAAAACCTCGATGTTTTTGGGTCGATGTATTATCAACATCGATGTTTTAATTTTGAACATCGATGTTTCAAAACATCGATGTTTTGCTATCGATGCATCCCTACTACGTACCGCTGTGCTGTAAGTGTGCCAGAAATGATTACCAAATGGTTATCAAAGAAGATGGCACCCCAGACCATAGCGTACTGTTGTGGACATGTGTGGCATGTGATAGTAAATCCAGGATCCCTATACTGCCTTGGACGTCTCCAGACTAGTCTGTGGTTGTTGTCAGGACACAGTTGGATACGGGACTCGTCATTAAAGACTATACGTCTCTAGTCATCGCCGTCCCAAGTTGATCGAGCCCGGCACCACTATAATTCTTAACCTTCTTGCTGCGTCGATTTTTTTTGTGTGTTATAAAGCGTAGTTTAAATTTTGTAACTAATATTTAATTGAGATACACAGACAGAAATGAATTCGCTATTCGGTTTCTGATTCTATTAAAAGTTGATCTCAGTATGCTTGTTTACTGAAAGTGCTTATTTTCAAGTATAAATTGAAAAGGAATATTTATTAAAACTCTACAGTGTCAATATTAAAATATATTCTATTTTAATTTAAATTGACCAAAGTAAGGTTTAGGTAGAATAAATCCAAGTTCCCTTTCAATGATGGAGCCCACAAAATCTGCTTTGTTGTACTAATAGAGCAGAACGCTGGTACGCAAGTTTGATACTCGTTAGTGAGGTTGGTAGTTTGTGTTTTTACTGTTTTTCTCACATAACCGAATGTGGATTAATTACTTCTATAAGATCTCACTGTTTGTTGAGGGTAATAGTTAGTAATTAATTATATTATTTAAAAAATAATAATATAGATGTTATTTTACACCAAGAATGGGCAATACAAGGCTTTAATTCAAAAATAAAACATGAAGATATAAGTTACGTGAAATCATTGCTACTATGAGAAAAGTTTGCAGTGTAAACAAACCACATACATAGAAAATTAATATTTTAATCATAGAGAATCAATAGATACGTTTGAATCGTCACAGAAGGTGGGCGCACTGAAGATTTTCTATAATTATAAAACTCTTTACCCATGTATGTGTCTAAAGAGTACTCCATTCAAGTTATATCTTTTATACAAAACGAGATAAATAGCCCTTTTCGTGTTCGTAATCAATATATTTTTCAAATGCGGCTGAACTCGTATTGCGAAAATGTATGTTACGATTGAAAAATTATTTATTTAAAGAAAATCGCATTTAAGGTATCGATCTGGTGCACAATTTTCTGCAGATTTCAAATCCGTTGCAATTTTCACTCTATCTTTAACAATCGCGAAGATAGAAACTTGGACTGAAGAATAAAAAAGCCCTTTTGTTTTGTTTCTTGAATAAAATAAACCAATATAGTCGTCTGCTGTGTGCAAGCAACGCATGATAAAATATCGTTACGATAGTTTATCGAATCGATCAAGAAATCGATGTGTGTGCAAGTAGCCTAAGTCAGTAGCCCTTCATCTGTAATTTATAAGAATGCATTTGTATCAGTATTTTCTTTTTAAAGTAAAAACAAACTCAAACCATCAAAAATTTCTTTTCAGTTTTTGGGAAATGTCAAAGTGATTATATCTCGTTAACAGCCGATTAAACGGTATAGTGGTTAATGTGTTAGCCTCAGTAGATTATCTCCGAATCTAAGGTGTTAGCCTCTAGATCGGAAGGCCAATCCGGGTCAGGGCATGGATGTATGTAAGCTTATGGTGGAGAGGCGGCTGGTGCACCTTAAATCTGTCGTGACCGAAAGTCCTCACGTTAGGTTGGTGTATAAGTTTGGAGAGTGGGGTGCCATCTCAGATGTTACATCGTCATCTGACTGTGACTCAAAAAATACGTGGCGATATTCCGAATGTATTAGGCTAGGACTGTTTTAACTAGTTGAATATCCAAAGGGAGTGACTCGATAGAGAGACAAGTTTGGGACATTATATATACTTTCTTATATTAATCATAATTAACGGGAATCAACCACCAACATCCAATGGCACCCCATGCATTAATGCACTAACCACTTCTTCCAAAAATTTAATTTAATTCTATCCCAACAATACTACTTTATGTAATTATTACTATAACCTATATAAAAAAAGAGTACTGTAGGAACATTTAATTAAACTGTACCGTCATGTAAGAATTTGACGGACAGCTGGTTTAAAATTAAACTATTTATTTACATAAATTAAATATTTAAAAGAAAATTTAAAAAGATAATTAAGGGCACAGCCATCGACAACCGAATCCTGCCTGAAGCCAAAGTAACAAATGGCAAAACAGAGACGTCTGTCTCTCGTCGAATCTCGAGTCCGAATTCCAAAATCCATGTTCGCTTCGCTCAACAGAACCGAAGCTGCCAACGAGAGGGGGGTGAATTCCGAGCCCTCTAGAGATGTTTATGTCCTCTCCAGAACAGAAACACCCCCACACAGATGCGAAAACCGTCTGTCATGCCGACTTGAGTTCCCCACAGCAAAACTTGATCCCACACATGGGATTAGGGAACCGACGGAAACTCCAGCTGTGTCTATGGATCAAACGGAACGCCGATGAGAAAATACTTTCTTTCGGTATTTTGTGAAAACCCGCACGTGCAAAGTCTGAAGTTGTTTTTGCATTTCGAAACATTCCAGCGTCCACGTGTTAGGGAAAAGGGTCGGCTAGTACCATATGGTACAACCGCCCCCACTACTGAAAAAACTTTTCCCAAAGGTGAAAAGTTTTCAACGTACGCATCCACAGACGCACGGATAATCACCCACTGGCAATTCAGAATAACAGATCACTTACCACCACCAAATCCTGAAACCGTGACTCAAGAATATGTGTAAGGCAAGTTAAATCCAATCAATTTAAAATTCATATACCGGAGTAACTTTCTACTCCCTTACAGTATGGTCACTCAAGGCTCAAATACCAAATTAAAATTAAAACAAAATAAACACTAAACTTTAAGACTTATACCAAATTCGTTAAAACTAAAACCAAATCACATTAACCACATCACATATAAGAATTTCGTTAAGCGAAACCCAAAATTTCAATACACAATACGAACTATACAAATTCAATTAACCAGACAAAAATACAACAAAGCATATTTCTAAATTCAATATTTTCGCTAAGCGAACCCAGAATAAACAAACCACACGAACTATAATAATACTTTCATTAAACAAACCAAAATACACCAAAACATATATAAAATATCAATCTTGCTAAGCGAAAACCAAATTCCTAAGTTTCACTCAACACACGTCATGAGTTACAATTTTAAGACTACAAATCTTTGACAGTGGCTTAGAATGACAGAGTGAAAACATCCTAAACACAAAATTAATTTCCGCTCTACACAAAGCATAATTTAAATTTGCACGTAGCTTTCAGCGAAATGTACTCGCGTTAAGAACATAGATACAAGAAATCAATTCCACCATACGCAAAACATAGTTTACAACTTTTAACATTTAAAATCCTCAGCAAAAGATACTTAAATCATTGAATGAATATTTCATAATTACAAGGCTACCAATTTCACTCCGAGCAAACATGATTCACAATTTTAGCACTTAAAATCTCCAGCAAGAATAAAGAAACATTTAAGTGAAATGCCCATGACTACAAAAATCTCCATTTCACTCAACTCAAAACATGATTCGGAATAATATTACACTATACAACACAAATCTTCCTCAATTACATTTTATTTAACTCTTTGAATTTTCGTGAAAAGCGTGACTCAGACTGTCGGCATTAAATTTTTTTTTCTTTCCCAGATCGGTGTTCGATCGCGGAATTTCCAATTTTTTTGGTCGACGTATTGCCAAAATCATCAATACCCTCCCGATTTCACATTCCTGCCAATCTCGTGACAATTTTGTTTATGGTCCTAACCATTTCTCATACCGCAAGGTGTCTGGGGTTTTTATACTCTTCCAGTGCACCAATTCTGCCGGGGCGTAAACGCTGCTCACGTGTACCGTGGAAAACACTAACGGTGTAAGTTGTGTGTCCCAATCTGATCCGGCTCCGGAACCTAACGCTAAAGGTCTTGGCTTCACCCCTTCACTCACTAGCAACTCTTTTCTTTTCCCCTTTTGGCCCACGTGACCTATTTCAAAAGTTTCCTCCTGAACGGAAACGGACACCTCTAATTCTTCTTCTAACCCTGGGCCACCTTCCGTTATCTTTCCCTTACTGCTATTCGGTATTTCCAGGAAAATCATTCCCGTCGTTTCACTTGCTACCCCCACTGGAAGAACTAACGGTTCTTTCGATCGCACCTTTGCGATCGCGGTCTGGATTACCACCCTCGGAGAGCATAACTTGGCTACTTGGGGACTTACTTTCTCCCCTCCAGAAACATCGTCGTCTCTCTGCCCCTTTAGTTCTTTTTTCTGGTCGTTAGCCTCTGTCATAGGAAGACTAATAGGCTTGCCCGATCTCAACTCCGCGTCGGTCTTATTTATCGCCAACGGGGCCGCAACATTTTCTCCACACTTCTGCAAGAGGGTTTCAACTGAACTACTTTGCTCAGATCTCTTTTGTAGATACGGCATCAGTAATTCATGTTCGGCCTCCCCTCCGAGTCGTCGATTTATCGGTTCTACAAACACCATTTTCCCCAACCTCGGACAATTTGGCCTTAAATGGTCGCTCGCGTTGCACTCAAAACACCGCGGCATACGTCTCCGGTCAGAAGTGTCAAATTTCCCTCCCGGGGAACTAGGCGGGAAAAAATCGTTCCTCTCTCGAGTGGGGGCCGGTGGGTAATTCTCCTCCCTTACCTTCGCTGGGAAAAATGTTCTTCCCTGGGCTTTTGGTCGGGATGCCTCAATCCGTAGTTTTAAAAGTTCAATGTTATACTGTCTCTCTTGTTCCCTGTCCGCTCTCTCTTGTTCTTTTTTCTCCCTCTCCCGTCTTTCCTGTATAATCCTTTCTAACGCCACTTTTGCGTATTCCTCATCGTAGGAATCGTGCGAGAGTATTAACTCCTTAAGTTGGGATGCCCTTAATCCCGGAGTAACCGTTCTTCCCAAAAATTCCGCTACTTCCTCTAGATCTTGTTTCCTACCTTTGGCCAAGTACGCCATTTCAAAAATTCAAAATTGCCAAAAAACCAAAAAAAAATATTCTTTTGCACAGCACCCAATTCAATAATTTTTACGACAAACAGTATACAACATACCATACAACATACAATAATTTAGCAATTCTAAGATACACAATACAGATTCAAGATACTTAAGCTAAATCAATTTCCTTTAGAGTGACCACACTAATTGAGATTAACAAAATTTTAGCTATTACACAATTCTTGAAACTTAGTCACAGTGACAAAATAGGGAAATGGCACTAACCTGTATCTGCTGACTTGGATCACTTGGCACCACTGTCCACAGGCTGGACCACGGGTGGAAACACTGCACTGCACTGCACTATCTTCGGCTAAAAAGCCCACAAACACACTCTTCGGCTGAAAGCCCACTGGTGTAGGTCGTCTCGACCTCTTCCACAACGCGCACAAATAACCCTGCGCCACTGACGAAAAAAACGGTTCGCGATAAACCTATATTAAACGGTCAAGATGACCTCTGGACGAACCGATGGGAACTTTTTCCCAATAATAACCGATCAAGATGACCTCTGGACGAACCGATGGGAACTTTTTCCCAATAATAACCGGTCAAGATGACCTCTGGACGAACCGATGGGACTTTTTCCCAATAATAAACGGTCAAGATGACCTCTGGACGAACCGATGGGACTTTTTCCCAATAATAAACGGTCAAGATGACCTCTGGACGAACCGGTGAGGAATCTATTCCCCTGATGAACTGTACTTGTCGAACTTTCCGTCGAATCCGCTCACGCTCCGTTGAAAAGGACCGGCAACTCGAAACCAAAACCAGAACTTCTTGCGACGAGTTTCCGTTTCGGTGATGGATGGGGTCGGTGACTCCGGTACCTCCTTCTCGCTTTCTCTAAGACAAGGGAAACGGTCTCCAGCGAAAATCCGAACTTCTGGTTACGAAGTTCTATCGGCCTTCTCTTTCAGGCAAAACGGCAGGTTCGATTTACTTGTCGAGGCTGTTTTAATCTAATCAACCCCGCTGCCACCATATTAATAAGCTGTACCGTCATGTAAGAATTTTACGGACAGCTGGTTTAAAATTAAACTATTTATTTACATAAATTAAATATTTACAAGAAAATTTAAAAAGATAATTAAGGGCACAGCCATCGACAACCGAATCCTGCCTGAAGCCAAGGTAACAAATGGCAAAACAGAGACGTCTGTCTCTCGTCGAATCTCGAGTCCGAATTCCAAAATCCATGTTCGCTTCGCTCAACAGAACCGAAGCTGCCAACGAGAGGGGGGGGTGAATTCCGAGCCCTCTAGAGATGTTTATGTCCTCTCCAGAACAGAAACACCCCCACACAGATGCGAAAACCGTCTGTCATGCCGACTTGAGTTCCCCACAGCAAAACTTGATCCCAGACATGGGATTAGGGAACCGACGGAAACTCCAGCTGTGTCTATGGATCAAACGGAACGCCGATGAGAAAATACTTTCTTTCGGTATTTTGTGAAAACCCGCACGTGCAAAGTCTGAAGTTGTTTTTGCATTTCGAAATATTCCAGCGTCCACGTGTTAGGGAAAAGGGTCGGCTAGTACCATATGGTACAAAACTAATCAAGTTTTAAATGGATTCAACAAAGAGGAATCAGTTAAGAATTTCCTCCTCTACTAGTGTCGAAGGTGGTAAATTCTGCATCTACGGACGACATCTTTACAATTGTTTTGAAATCCATCTTCCAAAGCACTGTCTTTCTAAATCTAAATACACATCAACTGTAGAAAGAGAGAATACACAAAATAAAATTTTTATCTCCGTAATTAGCAAACATGTTTATTAAACTCAATCAAACCACTGGAACAAATCGGGAGATGCCCTTTAAATTTTTAATCACGATATGAATGAATATTCTACGAATTCTAGATTTAGATGTAAAACATTTTTAGGTTAGTTGGTTGTTTTGGGGTATCATGATACAAGGGACATATATGGCCAAGCTATGACAGACAACTTCAAGCAAAAAATCTCGTTAAAGGGGAGAAAGAGGGACTGGACTACAGAATAATGGGCAAAAATAGAAAAAGATCTCTTTGGTGACTCAAAGCTTGACACCCCTGTGTACTGAAGACAGTAAGCCCCATAGAAAAAAAGTTCACTAGAATACCTCAGGTCCTATACACACATGAAAGAGATGTGCCCCAGAGGGCAAAAAAGTTCTTAGGATTTTAAATATTTTTTGCTTTGCTTTACATTTTTTCATTATTATTTATGCCACTATTCTAGAGAAGGGACGATATGACCTTTTAATTATGCAGGGCAGCGGTATTTCAGTTGCAAGAGCAATGGATTAGCAACCTGAAGGTTGAAGAAGGCAACTCGTTCCAGTCGTAGACCGTAGTGCACGTTAGATCTGTCATGTCCTCAAATGTCCTTACGTCAGCGTGGTGTGGAAATTTGGATTGGTGGGTGGTTGTCCTCGTCAGACCATGGTTCAAAATTACGAGGCGTTTTCCTTCGTGATGTATCCCGGATCGTCACCAATAACCCGTTGTGTTCCTCCAGAGTGAGATGCTAATTAACTACCTACCTTTAACTATGCATCACAGTTAATTAAATGTTTTTCATTTGAAATATATTTACGTAGCTTAGTTACCGCTTAAATAATTAAAGGGGGAAAAGGCTTAAAATTCAACGCATTTCGAATTTATTTTCATAGTATTCGAGTATATTCATTCGATGTGATGTGTTATCTTCCAGGAAACAAAAGTCGTCTGATCGTGGTAATTACCTCGGTTGTTTCGGAATGAATAACATTGTGGTTGCGTTTTCATTCTTTCATTCATTAATTTTAAATAATTTTGCAATCACTTACATATTGTCATTTCCCTTTATATGATTTTGGCCTAATCTCCATAGCACAGGACTCAAAACAAATTAATTTTTAGCAAGACTTAGCGCGCTCTTATGAAAACTGCAAATAAGATTTCCGTCTAATAGTTTGCTAACATCTTTTTGAGTCCCAACAAATGTGAAGCCCCCGAAGACATAATTAAACAAACTTCAATCTCGCTGTTCGGCCATTTTCTTGTAATGCATTTAATCCGTCGTTAAAGCAAAGGGTCGAACAGCTGTTGAGGAGTGGAAAGGTATTCAAATGCGATTCACGTCTTCTCCCGAAAACGTTCCGGAGAGGGCGATAAGGCGGGAAAACCGGAAAATCTATTTCCTGTTCTTCACTTACATTCACTCCTAACTATCCTATTTCCGTTGTTCTGCGAAGTAGCTTCCGGCTCTGCAGGTCCGAATAAGATTTCACTCGCTAATATGATCTCCAAAAGACGGATTCAGCGGCGTGAGGTGTTTTGGGGGGAGATAGCTGGAGGCAGTTGTCCGATAACTACAACTCTTTTGAGTTGAATAACTTCTAATTTAAATCGATTTCGTCCCTGCCGTTGGATTGGCTCCTCGCGTGATTGAGTTGTTTTCTTTTCATTTCTGTAGCTGCTAAACCCTCCAGGGGGTTTCGATGAGATATCTCGTTCTTCAAGATCTGGCCAGTTTTGGAGAGGTAACTCGTCGTCAATGGAATGCCGAATTTTGTGTTTTCTTCTAATGACAATATATCTTAGGCCAACAAGATCTGGTAAGTTTTCCTAATGACGAGATATCTAGTCCAACAAGATCTGGTAAGTTTTGCTAATGACGAGGTATTTAGCCCAACAAGATCTGATAAGTTTATGTTAATGACGAGATATCTAGGCCAACAAGATGTGGTAAGTTTTGTTAATAAGGAGATATCTAAGCCAACAAGATCTGTTAAGTTTTGATAATGACGAGATATCTAGTCCAACAAGATCTGGTATGTTTTTCTGATGACGAGATATCTAGGCCAACAAGATCTGGTAAGTTTTGCTAATGACGAGATATCTAGGTCAGATGTGGTATGTTTTGCGAATGACGAGGTATCTAGGCTAACAAGATCTGGTACGTTTTGCTAATGACGAGATATCTAGGCCGACAAGATCTGGTAAGTTTTACTAATGACGAGATACCTCGTCAACGAGGGTTAGATTCCACACTAAACATCGCTCGAAACTGATAGGATGTCGAAAAAGAGTTTCCTATTGATCCAATCCTTAAGATTTGTCGCTCTAGTTATAGTGTAGCTCCAGTGACAATACAGATGACCTTGAAGGAGTTCGCTTCTAGAAGAATAGTTAAACCAGCAGGGTAAAGGACTGTCATTAGCAATATCATGTATGCCGATCGTCATACGGAATTTTCGTTTAGTCAACTTGGGTCATTGATATCTCTTCCAGCACCAATTGATAAACTCGGAACCAGGAGCCACCCTTTCTTCTGTACGAGTAAGACTTTCCTTGTACGTGTATGTCCATTACTGGCGTTGTTTGGTGCAGCTTTGCCAAATAAGGATCTTGCGCCATATATGAAAATCCAACCCTAAAATCGCCATGAAGACTCCGTTTGTGGAAATGTGCATTTAACCTGTCCCTCAATTTAACGAATTATGTTTCAAAATAATGTGACTCAAAGTGCCCATGTGAATTAAAACAATTTTGTTTTCTCTTCCTGAGGTGTATAAATTGGCTGGAGAGAATGTTCACTCACTCTTGACATTATACTTTTAACAGGAATTATATTCTAGGATTTTATGTAAAGCTAAATGTAGATGTCGCTAGTGTTTTGGGGGTTAACATGCTTCATGCACGTTTAAGTGGTTTTTTTTAAAGCTGAATAAAAGCGGCGGTTATGGTTTTGTGGAGGAACTTGCTGAACCTGTACGTAGTTTGTACGTGACATCACTTGTCTTGTTATTTTAACACGATTTCAGCAAACCAACAGAAATTCCAGAGAATGAATACAGATATATGATATTCAATAGGTCAAAGTCTGGTTTGTATATATTGAATTCATTTTCAAAATGGATGAACACAGATACCCACAACACTATTCAATTAAGATATTCTATGATGATGAACCATGTTGATAGAATTATTATACTGTGTTATAATACATACACTATTAAATCTGATCTTTACTGAAAATTGTGTTATGTATTTGAGATAGTGATGAACATATTTGGAGTGCTCATGTTCTCTCCGTAACTTAAAAGAAAGCAAGTACAATTACTAAAGATTTTACACCTGCGGAGTGCAAGCCGAAATTTGCGAAGAATCAGCTTTTTGGGTTAAAAATATTCTCACACAAAGTATTTACTAAAAATTCAAAGACACTTACTTATACTTTTTATATTTATATTTCGAATATCATCGCACCAATAAAAAATAACCATAGATTGAAAAAAGCAGTCTCACATTTCGGCAAACAATTTACATCAGTTCACCTTTTCCTTTCCGTAACTGCTTCACTTCATGGTTAGTTTCTGGGACACTTAGAGTTGTAGCTGAATATTATAGCTTAATTTAACATTTGCATGAAAATAGTGTTTTCAAATAGCAGTTGTTTTACGAAAAACTTATGTAAGCCTTTTATCATAAACTTGCAAAGTACCGTTAACTAAAGAGACTGCTCACTTTTCAATTTTGAACTTAAAATTCGAGAATTTCCTTGTTGATTTTCGTAATTTATTTTTCAAAATATGGTTTAGAGTAAGTACAGTTGATTTACTACATAGAGAGGAACGGTGAATAAGAGTACGCGGGCGGCTAAGAATACGCAGGGAAGTTTCACCTTGTTGGCAACACTGCAGAGAATCGTCATTGTGACGTTTTAGTTCTGCTGCTACTGTGTTAGATTACAACTTATTACCATCCATTTGCTACACTTCGTTTTGAATTTACAAGAGAAAATTCAGTTTTCTTACTTTTCTATGTAATTTTTCGATTATAGAACACAACTGTTTGTCATTATATAGAGTGAAATAATTTTTATAAACTTATTTCAAATTAAAGCATATGTTGGTTAAGCTACAAGTTCATGTAGCTAGAGTTTATCTTTCTGTGACAGGCTGCCATTTAGTCAAACACAAACGAGGAGGCCAAGAGTTCGCAACAGATTTCACCTAGGCCTGCAGAAAATTCTACTTGCAGTAAAATTAATGTTGGCATTCATTCAATTTTACCGCTTCCAAAGCAAAAGAAAAACAAAAATGTGAACCAGAAAAAAAGAGATCTGAGCTTAAGTCTGAAATGATGACAACTTCGCCTATTAAAGCAGTTTTGGAAGATAAAGAAAAAAAAAGCAAAAGGCAAAGATTCTTAACAAATCAGGTAAGGGAAGTGAGAGGGTAAAGATAAAGACACAAAACGTAAAAAAAGGATTGACCTTTTTTTATGATGACCAATAACCATCAACGAGCTCAACCCAGCCTGTGTTTTCTACTGAAAATGATGATACTTTAATTAGTTGCCCAGGATGTGACAATTCTTATAACGAAGACTGGATTCAGTGTGGATTGTGCAAAGATTGGTGGCACGAGGATGCAGTGAATACGAAGGCAATTGGCCTTATGTATGCAACTATAGTCAGAACAGATCCGGTGCGTACTCTTGGCCACCCTACCTGTATACGCTTACCCTCTATGTAGGGCAAGAGTACGAAATTTTAATTTTTTTATTTTATATTTTTCTTGCTTAAATAATAGATAAAATCATGTCGCCTGGATTTATTGAATCAGAATTGAATGAAGTACATTGTGTAAAATTTTGAAACCTTTATCTTAATTACTTTACTTTTTATAAATAAAAAACACTAGGTGCGTACACGTACCCTCCTTTCCCCTATATATATGCATAAAGAAAAATATATGTTGAAAGTATAAATATTAAAAATTATAAAATCACTCGATTATTTATTTAAACCCTAAGAACGTTAAAGAGTTTGTCCAAATCGTTTAAAACTGTACATACCTCTACTTTCCTCAGCATTTCAATGTATATGTACTATTATCAAAAGTGGGGATATTTGATTTGTCAGCTCTATCTGGAAACCTGAACGATTTTTTCTTCTTTACCACTTGTTATTAAGCACAAAATCTGCATTAGCATCTTCACCTAGGCTAATTACTTCTGTCCTGTACCGGTTTCTGTTCCGGTTCTACCGGTTTCTTTCCCAACACGAAAAACTATGACAAATCTTCAATTTCGAATGTTTTTGGTGGTTCATTCTCAACTCCTATGGCGTCCTCGTGTTCAAAGTTCTATCTTCAAATAGAGAGCGTCACCATCTTCAAAATCTGAAGTATGTCTAGCTTTTTTATAATCGCTCACTGAAACGTTAGATTCGTTTGTTTTCTCTACCTTTCTTTCAGTGCCAATGCTTTGTGAGTCAAAACTATCTGGCACAGCTGTAAGGTTCGTTGCGATCTAGATCTGTAACAGCATAGATGGATTACTCTTCATGAACATGTATTTGAGCTCTGACTGTTGGTAGCATAATAGATTGGGTTGGGTCATATTTAACCATGTTCTGACGGTGGTCTCAGGTCATCGAAATTTCAGTACATACGAGGCAAGCGTTTTTCTCACTGTTCTATGATCTTCATGTTCATCCTATACTGAAGCACGTGGGATTTGCATCAAGATTCCATTTCTACCAAGAACGACAATCCTATACTTCCTAAATCCGGAAAGTGTCTATGTTTATTGATTTATAGTTGGATAAGATGAATATAATACCAAAACATGGTTAATTTTGCTAGTATAGTCATTAGACAAAAGGTAAATAATCATAAAAATGAGATGGGCAATGTCGACTCATACTTTTCTGTATCACAAGATGAGATTGTCCAGGGGTCAAATTTTTTTTCCTGGTGAAATTATAATAAATGACTACTATTTCTCATTAACCTTAATTACATGCCTGATTAATAAATATATTCAATTTATATCACCTTTCAAGTAACTTCAAATCAGCTGTGAGGACGGACAACATATGCAAGTCATCGCTTCAGAATAGATTGTGTATGTTACAAGGAATTGCAGACTCGTAACTCCTGTTTGTTCATGAATCTTTTCATAAAGTATGCTAAGTCACCACTATGTATAAGATCAACCCAGCTAACGGTACTTCAAAACTCATGCGGTGCATAATTGCATCTGAAGGATAACATCACCGTGGAGGAGTAATATGAAAATTCAACAATCTTAAAGTGCTTTCTTTTCGGGCTTGGGAATAAGAAAAGGCTTTGTTAAAAAATGTTATGAACTATACATTGAATGAATTCACTAAGGAAACTCATTAGAGTTTGGTGTTTCAACACTCAATTTGTTTCCATGAACAAACATATTCAAAACTTTGAAAAAAAAACTCTCAAGACCTCTTGAAGGAAGATTCACTCAAGGAAGTGAATAATATAATCTTCAATATTTGTAGAAAACAATGCAATATCTATGTCGTTAAAACGAAACGAAACTTAGAAAGAAGTTTTCGCAGAAAAAAATTCTAACAGCAAAGCAAACTACTCGAAAACAAAAAAAACTTTCTTCGTTTTTAGAAAAATAGTGTTTTACATTTTTATAGTCCGTCATAAGTTTAGACGTGTTTTGTCAATTGCAAAATCGATTTTGAAACACTTATCTCTTGTATATAGACCTTTTCTGTCTAGTCAAATGTAAGTGGTAGTGTGTTTTTGGCAGAACTCTATTCCTATAGTTATTTTGACGTGATTTCAATTCTCATATTTTTCTATCAGGATTTCAGTACTTCGTTAATAATAACCTTCCTTAATGAATTTCGAATGAATATATGATAGTTGAATGGTCACTGGCAATTATGATTAAACGCTAAATGTCGCCAAAACGGCGATCAACTATATTTAAGGTAACCCCTATGTGTGTCGTGGGAGAGCATTTGCAAAGCGGATGTAATGGGAGAGCATTTGCAAAGCGGATGTAATGGGAGAGCATTTGCAAAGCGGATGTTTCTTCGCTTTCTTTCTCTATCTTTGCTTATATTCTAAAAATTCATCTCAAACCGTACGCCTCCTTTAAGAGACCACTTATCAGAGAGACTTGTTTTACGACATACCTGCTGCAACCTGAAATAAGTTTATTAAATTGTAAACAAAATTATTATACGTCAAAAAATTTTAATTTTGAACTGACTGAAACTGTACTAAAGAAGCTGAAAGTTTTGTCCCTTTCGACACAAATTCATTTTATGGAATCAATTACATTTATTACTTTTTCGATAATTGCTTGAATGTAGTTCATATAATTTCCAATTTCTTTTCCTAAATGTTTTGTTGATGCTTTTAAAATAAGACCTATATGTTCAGCATTTTCCTAATACCTTTCATTTCTCATTTACGTATTCAAATCTAAGCTTCATTAATATTTCTACGCCATTTCCTAATCGATATCATTTCCCCTCTATTTCCACCAAAATCCATTGTGCCGTCCTAGTTCTTTTTACTCACTCTCCACAAATTATTCCTAGGGAATTCGTCTGAAGACTTATTATTCAATATATATATATATATAGAGAGAGAGAGAGAGATATATATATATAGATAGGAAAATCCTTCTCCATCCGCGTTTAAATATTATTTGATTGAAACTTGTGAAATAATGCTTTTCCAATACTTGTACAATGATTTCTGAAGCCCATCGTCTGACCCTATAACATTACCTCTGACGACAAATAATATCAATAACTGGATTCGAAATCCAGTTTGTTGTGTATGCATCCAGATTGTAAGCAATAACTGAATTGTAGAAGAGCACGCGTGGGTCGATTCTCCTCCCAAATCTTTATTGGCCTGACAAGCGAGGATGGAGCCATTTTATTTATTTGTTGTACCTTCAGAATTGGAAGCCATTAAAACAAGGTAAACTTAAGAAAGTAATCGTAACATTCTCAATCGAATATCCTGTTAATAAGAAAGTAGTTATGACGTACGTAATTAAGTTATTTATTTTACCAGATAAAACGTTTTTGCTTTTATTACAACTAAAGATTTGTTTAGAAAGTGGGGAACAATGATTTAAATATTTTCTGCATTAATTATCGATAATTTAAGGGGCATTAATTGATATTGAAGATCTTCGAGGTGAATTCTGAATACACTTTTATTGCAACATCTGAAAACATTGTATTTATTTGTATTTAAGACACTTTAAAACCCATTTATCTCTACTATTATAAAAGGAAGTGTCTGCCTGTCTGTATCTTTGTATCTTTCTCTGCATGCAGTGTCCTGACGAATCTATGGCACTTACAATAATGAAATTTGGCACACAGATTGTCCTAATTTTTTAGATTTTATGGTAGCGCCCGAATTATTAAATTTAATCTAGAACATTTTAAAATTAATTTGTTGGAATTTAATTATTGTTGTTTTCCTTAGAATAGCAACAGTATAAAGAGATCACTGATTCTAAATTTATTTTGTCTGTTGCATTTTCCGATAAACGATTTCAGCGAATGAAGAAAACAAATAAACAGTTTTAACAGGAGCAATGTAGTTCTTTTTTCTATCTCCTAGATCGTTAAAGATAGGGTAACAATTCAACGGATTTTAAATATGCGGAAAATTTTACATTATATCGATACCTAAAAATATGTTCTTTAAATAAATAATTTTATATTTTTATACAACTTTTATATTTTCTCCAGTACGAATTTCGCCGCCGCGAATAATTTGACCTTCGTTTGATTTGCCATTCATTCATTTTTGATTTCATTAGTAACGGATTCGAGTGAAGCAAAACCAATAAAAAGTTATGACTGGCGTCGTTCTGTGATTTTTCAATCTCAGCGATCATTACAGACAGAATAAAAATTTCAACTGATTTGAAATCTGTGGGAAATTTTACATTCGATCGACACCTCTACATTTGATTTTCATTTAGTTCATTTTATTTAAAAATATAACTTTTCAATTGAATATCTTTTATATTTTCTAAAGAAATTGTGACGTCACGCCTGTTGGATGTCTTCGCAATTAAATGGGAATGCGTAACAATCACACACATGCACACACACCGGAGTTGGCGAGCGTTAGCAAGCAGTGGTCACACCTAGAGTGGCTACATACGGGAAACAATTTCTGATTGGCTTCATTACCTTTTCTATTGCCCGACGCGTTCTTTTCCTAGCTCCCATAGACTTAACATGGGAACTTTTTGTGTGTTCGAGAAACACGTGTGTATATTAAATAAAAAAGAAAATAAAGCTTTTTCATGTTCCATATCGTGTTCTAGAATGTTTATTTTATTATTATTTTAGTGTTTTGTCAGAATAAATTTGAAGACTTTTTAAGAAAATAGCTTTTTTTTTAACATTATGGTGTTTCCCGTAATCTAAGTTAACGCGTTGTGCAATCCATCTCATCAATTAAGCATGTAATTGAGCGTTAAAATTATTCATTTATACCGTATGTATCCATATTATAACAATCATATGCTTTTTGTTCTGCCTGAAATGATATATTAATTCGCCCAGGAACTTTCTTTGAGACGATCCTGGTAGAAAAATGGCTGCCGCGCATGCGCATTGGGTCAAATTTGGTCCCTTGTCGCCACACTTATTATATAGGCACTCTAGTCACACCTGACCCGCACGAAAAGAACTGTCACTGGCAAGGACAATTTTACATTAGATTTTACCTTGTACATTTGATTTTCTTTTAATAAATAATTTTTATATTGAATATTTATATATTCGCAAGAGATTGTGACGTCACGCCAAGTGAATCTCTTTGCAATTCGAATTTGGTCGCATTTGACAATGACGAGGCCATCACGGCGTTACCCCGTGATGTTGGTTTGAGAAACAAATTAAATGGGAATTCGTAACTATCACAGGGAGTTAGCAAGCAGTGGTCACACCTGACCCCACGAAATGAACTGTCACGGGCAACTCTGTGCTGGCCTGTGTCACAAACCGTCTCGTAACTAGTGTGGAGGGGTCTCTCAGACCTAGCTCACTAAAGTGTGTATAAAGTTGATTAATATAATATATTAATGAAAGATTCTTTAGGTAATTATTTATTCATTTAAAATTTAGATAATTCAATTCCTAACATGAAATATATTTTATTTTACTATGTAAGTAAGGTAGATTCCATGTCTCTTCAGGCTCAGCTTCCGGACCTAATTTTGCAGGACGTTTCAACCCTGGAAACTGTAAAACTATGTTGCATTTTGGGGTTCTAACGGCACGATTTGGTTCCCCCCCCTTCTCCAGTAATCCCATTTGAAGTTATTTTTTCCGTAGAAATATTCTTATTGTGAAGACGCACTTGAAATTCCTTCATCGTCATCTTCATAAATTTCCGAATCTGTTTCGTGTTCGCTTTCAATAATATTATTCGAAATTTCACTGTCCCAGTACTCTATTTCCGACCAATTATCAACAATATCCTGAATTTCTTTTTGTGTAGAATACACAGGTCGTTTCTTAGTATTGTTTGTTACCATTTTACGCTCTCTGTAGAAATTCCCTACTCGAACTTAGACGATTTCATTCAACAAGAACGGTAACGCAAATGCCGTGAAGGGGTCTAAGAGACCACGCGGGAAATGCAAATAGTGTGAAATACGGAATAGTTGGGGCAGCCAAACCAGTTTTGGAATGTGGCTTCTGTTGGACGTAGTAGGAAGGTACTGAATAGGACAGGGTCCAATATTCACTTTAAGGGGAGGAAAAGACCTGTCAAAAATGACTCGGGGTCTGTAAGACCCATGACAGCAGTTAAAGGTTAATCATCCTGGTGTATGTCTTTATGAAGTATCTTGTCATTAGCAAGACTGACCAGATCTTGTTGGACGGATATCTTATCATTACAAATAAACTGACCACGTCTTTTTATCGAGATCATTTAAAAATTAGCTATATCTTGATGACGAGACGTCATGTTATTAGCACAATTTGTTAGATATTGATAAACGAGGCACTATCTCGTAGAAACTACTTGGAGGAGAAACCCTGTGAACGTCACCAAATTTCCGAACAGTATAGTATGGCTTTTCCTCGCTTAAACACACACATAATGACTAAATTATAACTTGGTTAAAATAATCCTAGATTGGTTGGTTTATTTGGGCTTAATGGCTTAAGGTCCAAGAGTGGACAAGCTGCGTTAAACACAAGGCAGAACGCAACCAATTATTTTTATAAAGTACTTGAAGATTAATTTTCTCAACTAATCTTTTGTGAAAGGATTCTAGGAAAAAATCTACTCCTTGACAGGTCAGAATTGGTTCGATGTCATACAGAAATAACTGCAGATTTAAGAACGAATATATGCATGTGAATCCTTCAGAAGGTTAAAACTAAACAATTTAATTTTACATCTTACTACGAAACATGTCCGAGATGTATTTGCTCTAAACGGAGATCAGAACGTAAAATTTGAATCATAAAACTCGATCCAAACATACACGCACCTACGATTTATTCCTTTAGCTTAACTATAATTGGAAGAGCAACTAAAATAACATACATAAGTTTAATCCTACATTAAAAAGATTTTAGGAGATTACGTTAGATTACTAATTGTATAAAAGAACGTTAGAGATTATTTATATTTTAAAAGTAAATAGAAATTTAACACTGAAGATATATCTAATAGTTTAAAAGTTCTACAACTTCAGAACTATATCACTGTATAAACGCAGACAGGAGCACCCTCAAAAAATTTATTAAAAGTACACTAGAAGAGTTTCAAAAATTTAAATGGTTCTGCACGTTTTCTAAAATTTAAAAAAAGATAGTGTCTATCAACGGTTTTATTAACTTCAAACATTCTTCTATAACCCTCACAGTTACAAAATGAAACCTTTCTTACAAAAATGTTTCGAAATTTTTAAATCCCTCAATATATAAAGATCGTCAACTATGCTAATTTCAAAATGTGTTACGCGTTCGATTGAATTTTTCAATACTTGTACTTACAACTTTTTCTGAATCATGAAACAAGCTTTGAAAAAAGTTTTTATTTATTTACAGCTTTGACGATCCCAAAATGTTGTTCATTGCCATGACAACAATTAAATCGAATCATGTTCAAAATCATTTTATCGTGTGTAAGAAAAACAAAACTGTTTCTCAAGCATTCTTTATTTCATAGCAACAGTATTAAAAAGCTTAAAAGTCAGAAATTAAATCTTAATAAAGCTGAAGTTGAATACGTAATTTTGCTTTTCCGATGAAATTTGAGACAGATTTGTAATTTGAGATGCATTATACAAGTAAAACAAAAACACATCTAAAAAGTTAGTTGATTGTCTAACAGATTTGGAAACATTGAATAAAGATATTAAAAATCGAAAGAGTCTATTTCTTTTTCGGTGGATCTATACGCCTAAAATAGTCAGGTTCTGGTTATTAATTAACCTCTCTCTGGAGCAACACAACAGGCTATTGGCGACGGTCCGATCAATCTTGAAGGAAAAACCCGAGGACACCATGCAATTTTGATCGTGAGTACATTTGAGGCTAAGACAGATTTAACGTGCACCAGTCCCCGTATACACCACGGTATTTGACTGGACCTAGTTTCAAGCTCATTATATTTCAATTGCTAATCCATTACTTTTTCAAGCAGGCTACCGCAGCTCCTACTATAGTCAGGATCACAAGATCGAAATCGAGCCGAAAATTCAGGTTTCAAAATATTAGTTTAATCAGTGTTGTCACAGGCCCGTATCCTAGGATGACTCTTTCGAAAAAGTTAGTGTTGGCAACATTGAAAAAAGAATGTAGCAAAGCTTAGCCACCATTACAAAAAATAACTTTCGGTGCAGTAGTGTATATATATAGCAGTGTAACCCATCTCTACCTTGGAGCACTTTTAGTAAACACAAAATGGCACTGCTTCACACCAGCCTGCTAAATTGGTGACTGACGGACGTGATTTGAACGCGCAAAAATTCACAAATTCGATTAATGATCCACAATGAACAGTTGAATCGCCAATGCGATGCTAATCACTTTCAACAACGACCTGAGGCTCTGGGATATCAAGCACTGCTCATTTACTATCACGGCTTCACTCCATTCATTGCTGCTCAGTCTTCACAAGGGCACTCACACTTGGCTGCTAAAGGCATCATAGGATAATTAGAACTGTGATCTTAATACAGCTTTTACAGTCTTACGTCAATGGCAATCATTCTACTAGCGGCTCATCTATCGAATTTTGGCTACCGCTAAATTCTGGAGGATGAATAATGTAGTGAGCTTAGCCATCACTACAAAAATTAACTTACGATGCAGTAGTATATATAACAGTGTTACCCAACTCTACCATAAAATACTTTTTGGTAGACAAAGTTGCACGGTTTCGTTCCGGCTTTCTAAAATAACAATTTGAACTCTCCATTCTTGTTCTATTTTAATCCTGATGAGGGTGGACGTTGTAGCGTTTGGCACTAAATAATTTAAACAAAACTCTTGACTAATGAGTTTTTATTCACAGTTATATACAAAGCTTAATTGATCACACTTCGACTACAGTGACGTTAGTCAAAGCACATTAAATCTCATCCCAGTGTGGGATATCCAAGAAAATTGTTCAATATCGAACTCTGGTAGACGTTCTACCGCAAAGTTTTTCCCAGGATGCTAACAAGAACAAAACTTTGTTCTCTCCAAGTTTTCAAACGATCATCTCTCTTTTCGAGAGATTCCAGCCTTTTCAAAAAAAAAAACTCTCATCGATGCCAGATCAGAACAGAGTTGTCATCCTATTCGTCTACCCGACGCTGCGTCTTAGACTCGAAGACGCCTGTCTATGGTCATGAGATGTCTTTCCTATCCTCGCCGATGGGTCGCACTTTACATTATGTTATCCATAGCGGTGCTCAGAGAAATCTATTTTTAGAAGTATTGTATGAAATATGTTTCTTCTTTTAGCCTCGTAATAGGGTTCCAATTTTATCCTCACTCAACGTGGCAGGATGTTTTTCACCTTGTTCAGTATTAGGCAGACGTCACAACGAGTAAAGTCGAAATGGTCATTTACTACTTTGTTCTTCTTTATTAATCTGAAGCTAACGTGGAATAGGGAAGTTTTCCACTGTGCTAGCAACGTACAAGTTGTGGGTGCATTACTCTCACTTTTCTGTGTGAATAAAAGTTTGGTTGTAGTGGTTAAGTACTTGAGTCGTCTGTTTTGTGTTTGGAGCAGCTTGGCGAAATATGGAAACATAAGAACCCAACCAACGGACTTAATTGATCGTTTTTGAAACTAATATAAACAAGAAGACTCGATCTGCATTGAAATTTCTATTTATAGAAATTCATGACAGCGTTGTTTTACTCACTTTTCATGCATTATTTAAATCCGTTTATAACCGATATAAGAATTTATTTGCATATTTCATAACTCCAAAAGGGATCAAATAATCGCGAAACATAAAACAGCATTTTGCGTACTCTTTACTGGCGTTAATTCTTATTTCCGATGCAATGCGAGGCAAAAAGTTCGTTTTTTTTCAGTTATGTTGATACAATTAGCTTCTGAGAGTCGATTTTAATTGCATCCCATTTAAATGAAAGGCAATTCGGAATATTCAAGCATCTAAACCTATTTTTTCTTTCAAATCCATTTTCTTTTCTGCTTTTTTTTTTCAATGCTTTCTGTCATCGAACGGCTAAATAATTTTATTAGATCGGGGAGCTCTTCACAGATTATTTCAACATTAATTTACAACTCCGTGTCTTAAATTAAGCACACTTGAACGAATCGACAAATTAGCAGTGGTTGATTTTATAAATACGTTTGCTGTCGCCCTTCACAAATATATAAATAATGCTGATTTATGTGCTGAATACATTAGTGAAATATATATATTTGAGATTTTACTCAGTAATTCCTTAAATGCTTTGAAATCGTAAATACTATCCTCGTAAGATATCTTTTTTGCAAAAGTATTTTTACACACGTACGATACGTCCACTATGTTAGCTTTAATAATAGCCATAAGCAGTTGTGTAATTGTATGGATCTATGTTATGTCTTTCTCACCTTGACTGATTTGTGAAATAAGACCACACCTAGCGACAATAATCCCTGGGTGGTCAATGTCACAAAGGCTCACAAGTTCAGCACCAAAGATAAAATCCTTTCAGAATAATGGAACAAAATCCTCCAAAGCTCCTAAGGATATTAGTCAAAATCTTATTCTTTCATTTTCCGCCTTGTCACTATTGTAGAGGATATTGTCCTTTCTATTTTTACCTTTCCTACTCTTGAGATCGAGAACTTATGACTTTAAAAATAATTTCCTTGTTAAAATAAACTATAAATGTTAAAAAATAAACTATAAATGTTAAAAAATAAACTAAAATCTTGTTATGTAATCTTTGAACTATAAACACTGATGTCGCTTTAACATTTATCTAATAACTGAATACATTATATTTAATGTAATTTCTGATATGATAAATATAGCCAACTCTATAGTAAACAGTTTTCACTGTGAGAGAGTTTTTCTGTAAAGATACCTATATATAGAGGGGTCAAAACATGGTGGTTTTTTGGAATTTTTGTTATTTCTGCAAAATTTGATTTGAAGACGGCCCCAATCCAAGTGCCTTTGTATTTTAATTTGTAGAGAGAGTTATTTCCTTTAAAATGATATCTTTGAATTGACTCTACTGTTAATAGTGCTCGAAATAAAGAGAGTGTGCGTTTTTTCCGCGGCAGTACAACTATTCAACACACAAGTAAAACTAACACAAGCAACTCTTGTGTGTAAGGACAGAATCGTATGTGTGCTGTTCTACTACAGATTTAGCGGGTATTAATAACTGAATTAAAGTCACTCTGGAGCGAACACAGCGGACTATATACGGTCCTGTAACAATCCCAAATGGAAAGATCCGAGAATAATACCTAGTAATTTTGAACCACGGTCAAATGACAATCACTGTACCTGAACTGACATCCAATTCTCCAAACGCCATGTTAATGTGAGGATATTTAAGACCACGAAAAATTTAACGTGCACCAGCCTCCATGCACACGACGGGTACATGAAATCACGGGATTGGTTTAACTTGCATAGAACAAGTGGGATAAGAAATAACAAAAATTAAATGTAGCTTAGTTTCAAAGTATTGTCTGTCATTAACATAGATTCAAATAATGATTTCTAATCATTACTTGAGCCCTTTGAGAAGAAGACGAAAATGTGAGTATCTCTCCCTCCCTTCCCTTCCCCCCCCCCTCTCTCTCTCTGTCTCTCTCTCTCCCTCTCTCTCTCTCTCCCTCTCTCTCTCTCTCCCTCTCTCTCTCTCTCTCACTCACTCATTTACTGTCACTTTTCAATTACTACAGCAAAATTCTGCCATTCATGAAGGCGAAATTCACTCGCTGAGCTTATGTTTTGTTCCATGTTTCAAAATCAAAAGAAATTACTAAGGAATTCTTAAGTGATTATTTGAAGATTGCCGCGAAGATGCTAGATCAAATGAATAAGAAGCTTCATTTGATATATGTTGAAGTAAATTGCGTTTCTTTAATGACAAATCTATGATGAAGTGTACGTAATACAATAAGAGACATAATTCCACGTTGTGTTCGATAGTCTTCTCTACATGACTTCTTACCAATTTTAACCTACTTTGTTAATAGTATATTTCCAACGAATTTTATTTAAAGTAAACGAGTAATAGAATCGTTCCAAAAAGTCTTATTCCGAGGAAAATTGCAATAGAATAATTCCAAGGAATTCTGATCTACGAAATAGATCAATACACAATATTTCAAAAGGTTTCTAATCTCCAACGTGAGGACATTTTAAACCACGACAGATTTAACTTGCACCAGCGCCCGTGATCGTTTTTTGACTTGACTAATTTGCGAATTCGCAACTCTCCGGTTACTAATCCGCTGCTTTTCCAACAGGTCCACCGCGACCCAAATCCAAGTAGGAAAAACAAATTCACCTGGCCTAAAATTGGTGACAGTTTGGATGATTTCTATCATTGCTTGAGCCCTTTGAGAAGAAGAGACGAAAATGTGAGTATCTCTCCCTTACTCCCTCTCTCTCTCTCTCTCTCTTTCTCTCTCTCTCTCATTTACTGTCACTTTTCAATTACTACAGCAAAAATTCTGTCATTCATGAAGACTAAATTTACTCGCTGAGCTTATGTTTTGTTACATGTTTCAAAATGAAAAGAAATTATTAAGGAATTCTCAAGTGATTATTTGAAGATTGCCGCGTAGATGCTAGATCAAATGAATAAGAAGCTTCATTTTTTTCTTCTTCATTTTTGCATCAGAAGCTGGCCCCTACAGGGTGGTTTTCGACGCAAAACCATTTTCGAAGATAAACCACCAGGCCTTACAGTCCGTGACTGCTTCGTTTCAATACGACATACTCATCCCGAAATTCCTTCAATTGTCAGACAGCCTTTAAATTCTCATCCAAAAATATGTCCATAACGCATAAATGCCCACTGTTCCGGAAGTTCAAAAGCTCGTTTCAAAGCAAATCCGCTGCGTTCGTGAACAGATTTCAACCGGCATCAAGCTAAAAATGCATGTCCGCATCATTACCTATCAAGGCATCGCATTTCGAACAAAGTTCGCCATCAAAAGGGTGACAACGATCCGCGTCCCGGTCTTCCAGAGCGGGGGTCGATGTTACCAAAACGAAGGGTGGAAAAGAAGGATCCACAAAAAAGGAAGGAACGTTATCGCTTACTATTACATGACACCATATAGCTTAAAAGCCTCACGCTCCCCGCTATAATGGACAAAGTTTAAACTACCCTCTTTTCCCAGTTTGGAACAATTCACTCCCCTCCCCCATAGCCTGAACCAGAGAGATTAGAGTTGTGGACGCGCGTGGAATGTTAAAGTATCGGAAAGGGGGGGTTTGCGAGGGGAGAGACCACTCACGCCCAGTTGCAGAAAATGGATGACGCTCATCCGTTGCAGCGCGTCCGAGGTGTTTAACATATCCCCGAAGGTACCGTTGATCAAACTCCTTTGTGCACTTTTGATAAATCGAAAACGAGCTTTTCACAGCGACTTAAATGCGCGTCTGGGCGTGCATGAGATTTTCCACTCTGGAAGTATAAGTGTGTTTCGAGATTTTAGTCTAAATCCGAAGGGCGATGAGAATTGACTTAATGCAGGTTGAGCTGCCGATGCTGTAGTGTGTGTCGTGGAACGTGTTCTGTCTTTCGAGATACAGCCGTGACATTGTTGAGTGAGGTGTGATTAAAAAGTGAGGAACTGTAGGTTTAGAGAGTGATAAGGGGGGAAGTGAAAGTATGTTTCGAAAGCTATTTAAGTGAGAAAAAGCTTTCCAATTTCACGACAAATCCACGTACGATGCGATGATAGCTTTGTGGTGTCGTCGCCACTAAACGGTAGCGTGAAAACAGTATAGATCGTACACAAGAAAAAGACATCCAAAAGCTAAGATATTTAATTTCTTATTATTCCAAGAACATAAAAAAATATACAGTATTTACATCATCACATTAACATCATAACAGTAATACATAAAAGTATGTATCATCACAGTCCAGTACGGTGACCAAGCGTCACTCTCTCCTCTGGCTCTCTAACCTGCTCTGAGATGCTCTAACGTTCTACTCGTTGTATTGCCAAAGTCCAAAAATAACCCATCGGTCAATCCATAACCAATCAGAGATCATGTGGACGATCACCACCTGCAGAGGACGTTCCATTTCATCTGTTCTTCTCAAGTCGTTGTAAAGCGCGCAACGAAAGAACAGCAGCTGCGGTCAAACAATAAAAAATCAGAATATATTTGGCATTCCGATGACCAATGGAGTCGGCACCTGTCCTGCAAGTGACCTTTTCAAAGGTCAAGCACAACGGAGTTTCTCAGGATGTCACAGCCGACTTAATGCAGGTTGAGCTGCCAATACAACGGGGAGTGTCGTGGGACGGCGACGTGTTGTGTCTTTCAAGATGCAGCCGTGATATGGTTGAGTGAGGCATGATAAGCAGTGAGGAATTGTAGGTTTAGGGAATGATAAGGGGATGAGCATACGTATGTATCGAGAGTGATAAGTGAGCATAAGTATATTTAAAGGAAAATTATAAGATAGTATAGCATATTTCAAGTTTTTCCTCTAAATCCAATCGTAATGAAATTAAAAATGATTTAATGCAGTTGAATTGACACTGCAACGTTGTGTGTTGTTAGACAGCAACAATTACAGTCTGTCCAGCTGTGTGATAATTGTGATTTATTATACCAAAGGCACCATAAATCATAGATAAGAGGAATATGTTGCACCTGGAATGTGCATATGCATACACTTTTTACCAGGAACATAGTGCCAAGTACAAAGTGCTCAATGCAAATATTTCGTAATAGTGTAAACCACGGAAGTATGAATCAGACATCTATCTGAGACTAATACTGTTTTACATCCTACTGAAGTCAATTACTTACACTGGCCAACAACGACATACCTGACATTCCATCACAACTATTATCACAAAAGTTGTGACTTATAACACCAAAGGACAACACAAATACGAGACCAAAGGAATGTGTTACACCTGAAATGTACATATTCCGCAAGCATTCAAAAGTTTTCTAGAGCAAACATCTAGGAATTAAGTAATACGTGGTAGTAGAATTCGTACATGCTTCCTACACAGCTCCACGCTGTTTGGAATTCTCGCTTAGGTCTTCGTAACCTACCGTAGCCCCTAACGACATGTCTGACATTCCTCCCACCATCAAACACTTTTAGTGCCCGGGTCCCGGGAGCCATTTGCCCTTATTTGCGCTCAATATGGCTATTTTCGTGACACCCTTAAGATAAACTCCGCATAAACGTCGCCATTTCATTAGTCAGAAAATCCATCGGGGATTTAGCAGGCCGTGATGCGAGTGGACAGAACTGCACGTCCAATCGTATTTGTAGATAGCGATGCAGAATAATTAAAGAATTCGCTGGGACGTATCCGGGCTGCTTAATCGCTACACCGTAAAATAAACAGAGATGCAAATGAAGCATGCTACGAAAAGAGCATATTTAACAGTCTTACGGAATCGCAAATAAACATTAAACTCCCAATCTCTCACAGAACTTAAACAACTGGATTCATTAGTTTTCGAGCGCTCCTCTGAATGAATATACCCCTCCCCCCCCCCCCCTTCAGTCATAATTTTTAACCAAATATTCCCCTATCCGTCTCCAGCTATTTGCATGTCCGGAAAGAATTTATCAGCTCAACAAACGCATGGTATTTTCGTTTCGTTTAATGAATGTTTTGGCCCTCAAGTTTTCGAGATCTGAACGGTAGATTTCATTATTGATATCAATCGTTAAATCGGCTGCGTGGGAAATGTACAGACAAGGATTCGTGAAATTGAAACCCGTCACCTTTTCTTCTGTTTGCTCTTGCAGCACCGAAATGCGTCAGAGCGATTAGAAGCGATTGTAATTAAGTTTCCTTCTCGCGATTGCAAAAGGGCTTATTTAATTTAATCGTCACATTTGAGTATGTTCCTGAAAGACGTCATTAGAGAATTTTTCTATTCAACTCTATGAGCATTATGTCAATAGTTGAAAGCAAACTGGCAGTCTATAATGCGAACCGTGTGTAATACAGTTTTTTACTTTTACAGTCATTACATATCGGAATTTTTATATTTAACAGGAGTTCTACGTACACTCGCCTGGTGGTCATCTCGACAAGGTATCTAGTCATTAGAAAAGAACGCATTATATCTTGACGCATGAGATATCTCGTTCATCAAGAAGAAGTAATGACGAAGAAAACTGACTATCAAGAAGACAATTGACCAAGACTTAATGTACGTGATATCTCGTCATCAGTAGAAAACTGGCCAGATTTTGATGAACGAGATACCTTGCCATTAGAAGAAAACAGACCAGGTCTTGATTTATGAGATGTCTCGCCATTAGAAGAAAACTGGACATATTTTGAAGAATAAGATATCTCATCAGAACAATAAAACAAATCAGATCTTGATGGACAAGATATCTCGTCATTACAAGAAAACTGACCAGATCTTGGTGGACAAGCTATCGTGTCATCAGAAGATAACAGGCCAGATTTTAATGAACAAGATATCTCGTCATTGGAAGAAAACATATCAGATCTTAATGGACAAGATATCTCGTCATTAGAAGAAAACTTACCAGATCTTGATGGACAAGATATCGTATCATCAGAAGAAAACTGGCCAGATTTTAATGAACAAGTTATCTCGTCATTGGAAGAAAACAGGCCAGATCTTGATGAACGAAACATCACATCATTAGAAGAAAACTGGCCATATTTTGATGAACGAGAGAACATATTTTAATGAACGAGATCATTAGAAGAAAACATGTCATATCTTGATGGACAAGATATCTCGTCATTAGAAGAAAACTGACCAGATCGTTATGGACTTGATATTTCGTCACTCTAATAAAACTAGGCAGATTTTGAAGAATAAGATATTTCATCAGAACAAGAAAACAAACCAGATCTTGATTTATGAGATATCTCGTCATTAAAAGAATGGCCAGATTTTGATAAACAAGATTCTCGTCACTAGAAGAAAACAGACCATTTCTTGATTTATATCTCGTCATTAGAAGGAAACTGGCCAGATTTGGTTAAATAAGATATCTCGTCATTAGAAGAATACACACCATATCTTGATGAATTAGACATCACATCATTAGAATAAAACTGGACAGATTTTGATGAACGAAATATCACTTAAATTGAAGAAAACATATCAGATCTTGATGGACAAGATATCACATCATTAGAATAAAACTGAACAGATTTTGATGAACGAAATATCACGTAAATTGAAGAAAACAAAATCAGATCTTGATGGACAAGATATCTCGTCATTAGGAGAAAACTAACCAGATCTTGATGGACAAGATATCGTGTCATCAGAAGAAAAACGAGATATATCGTCATTAGAAGAAAACATATCAGATCTTGATGGACAAGATACCTCGTCATTAGAAGAAAACTGATCAGATCTTGATGGACTTGATATTTTGTCACTAGAATAGGTTTTGAAGATCTAGTGATAGGAAGAAGAAGAACTGGCCAGGTGTTCAAGAATAAGGTATCTCATCAGAACAGGAAAAGATCTTGATGGACAGATATCGTGATGGAGATCTGATCATATCTTTATGGGCAAGATATCGCGTTATCAGAAGAAAACTGGCCATATTTTAATGAACGAGATATATCGTCATTAGAAGGAAAACATATCAAATCTTGATGGACAAGATATCTCGTCACTAGAAGAAAACTGATGAGATCTTGATGGACTTGATATTTCGTCACTAGAATAGGTTTTGAAGACCTTTTGATAGGAAGAAGAACTGTCCAGGTTATGAAGAATAAGATATCTCATCAGAACAAGAAAACAAACCAGATCTTGATTTATGAGATGTCTCGTCATTAGAAGAAAACTGGCCAGATTTTGATAAACAAGGTATCTTGTCATTAGAAGAAAACAGACAATTTCTTGATTTATGAGATATCTCGTCATTAGAAGAAAACTGGCCAGATTTGGATGAATAAGATATCTCTTCATTAGAAGAAAACAGGCCAGATCATGATGAACGAAACATCACACATCATTAGAAGAAAACTGGCCAGATTTTAATGAATGAGATATATCGTTATTAGAAGAAAACATATCAGATCTTGATGGAAAAGATATCTCGTCATTAGGAGAAAACTGGCCAGATTTTGATAAACAAGATATCTCGTCATTAGAAGAAAACAGACAATTTTTTGATTTATGAGATATCTCGTCATTAGAAGAAAACTGGCCAGATTTGGACGAATAAGATATCTCTTCATCAGAAGAAAACAGGCCAGATCTTGATGAACTAAACATCGCATCATTAGAAGAAAACTGGCCAGATTTTAATGAATGAGATTTCTCGTCATTAGAAGAAAACATATCAGATCTTGATGGACAAGATATCTCGTCATTAGAAGAAAACTGGCCAGATTTTAATGAATGAGATATATCGTTATTAGAAGAAAACATATCAGATCTTGATGGACAAGATATCTCGTCATTAGAAGAAAACTGGCCAGATTTTGATAAACAAGGTATCTCGTCATTAGAAGAAAACAGACAATTTCTTGATTTATGAGATATCTCGTCATTAGAAGAAAACTGGCCAGATTTGGATGAATAAGATATCTCTTCATTAGAAGAAAACATGCCAGATCTTGATGAACGAAACATCACATCATTAGAAGAAAACTGGCCAGATTTTAATGAATGAGATATATCGGCATTAGAAGAAAACATATCAGATCTTGATGGACAAGATATATCGTCATTAGAAGTAAACTGACGAGATCTTGATGGACTTGATATTTCGTAACTAGAATAAAACTGGCCAGATTTTGAAGAATAAGATATCTCGTCATTAGAAGAAAACAGGCCAGATCTTGATGAGTGAGATATCTCGTCATAAGAATAAAACAGATCATATCTTGATGGACAAGATTTCTCGTCATTAGAAGAAAACTGACCAGATCTCGATGGACGTGACATCTCGTTATCAGAAGAAATACGTCGTTAGAAATCGAGCAGAACTTGATCTCGTCATCTTCAAAAACTCGGCAATACCTTGATGGTGAAATAACTCGCCTTTAAAAAAATTGTTCAGACCTAAAGTTTTATGGACGATAACTCGTCAAATCCTCTTTGATAGTTAGTTCTTATACCTATTTAGGACAGTATCACTACTCACATTTCCTTCCTTACCATTACCGAATTGTAACATTATATATACTGCTGTTTGTAAAAAATGCAACACCATGAAGGAGCCATAAGAATTAAATGAAATTTAATACACAAACGGTTTGTATTAGTACAAATAAATGAATACATTTTCAAAGCGAAAAAACAATATTAAGTGTCCGAAATCAGTATTTCGTATAGCCACCAAGCGCTGCAATAAGTGCTGCTATACGACGTGGCATGGAGTGAAACGGATGTTGAATGTCTGCTTGTGGAAGAGAATTCCATATTGTTTGTATGCACACCCAAAGTTCGTCTTTTGAAGCTGTAGGATGCGGATCACTAGCGAGACGCCGACGAACCAAATCCCACACAAGCTCAATAGGCGACATATGCGGCGAATAAGTAGGCCAAGGAAGAATTTGCATATGTTGGGCTGAAAAGAAGTCTCGAACATTCCTTGCAACATGTGGGCATGCATTATCCTGTTGAAAGATAGATCCTGTTGAAAGAAGATCCAGGGATGCCTTGAAGGAAGGGAACGACTTCGGGCTCTAGCACTTCACGGACGCTACTAGCACCACTATGACGTTCAATAACGCACTCTGGAAGGCAGCGTTCACCGGCATAGCGTCTAACACGAAAGCGACTATCATGATTCCACAAATTAAAGCGGTATTCGTCAGAAAAGACAGCGTGTTGGCAATTAGTCCGCCAGGCTCTGTGCTCATGAGCCCATTGCAGTCGCAGTCGTCGATGGTTTGGCGTGAGGGGGATCCTGTATAAAGGAATCCTTGCACGCAGTCCACGGTGCATCAGACGTCGGCGGATTGACGAAGCCGACATTAGTACACCTGAACCAGTAGACCAAAGTGCTGCCAACTGCCTGGAGGAAGCTGTTTGGTCATTCATCGCCATGTGGACCAGGTGTCTATCATCGCGCGCTGACGTCACCTTCCGTCGTCCACTCCCAGTTTTTCGAGTTGTTCGGTGCTCGTTGGTCCACTGCTTCCAAACTCACATCACTGTGGAACTGTTCCGCTGCACACGAACTGCTATTGCGCGATAAGAAAATCCTCCTTCACGAAGGCTGATGATTCTCTTCCGTTCAAACTCCGTAAGTTGTTTAAATTTCACCCTATTTCGTCGTGGAGGCATACTTAGGTCTCACTAAACGTTTGCCACTAAAAAATAACCATGTACTAATTTCAACGTCCAGCTACAGCACTCTATTTATACGCTTTTAGCATCAATTGACATTTGCTGTAAATTTCATTTCATTCGGATGATTCCTTCATGGTGTTGCATTTTTTACAAACATCACAGGAAATGTATAATAATTACAAAAACTTAGGTAGTAAAAAATTATGATGTGTTGATGGATCAGAGCGTCGTTTGGGAGCCTGACCCAGTCAACATACAACGGTGTTTAAGTTATTTTGTTTTTTCTTTCCTTATTTTGCTCTTTGCTTTTTAGTTATTTTGTGTGTTTGAATGTTATAATTATATATATATATATATATATATTCCAAATTCGAATAAAAATGCCGGTCAAAAAGTTCATAACGAAGTCATATTACACCATTTACCTTCCGATCGTCTTCAATTGCATCCATTCAACAGATCAAAGCGATTCGGTACTTTGATGTATAAGCCTATTTTCGCGCGTTCGATTTCATTTTCTCTTTTTCTATATTCCAGATGTCTTGCCTCCTGTCATCAGGCTACTGAGGAATTTCATTAGTGCAGCGTGTTCTTTCGGGGGTGGAGGTCAGCAACATTAAGCAGTTCCATAGCTCACATCAAGTGTACGTAAAATAAGCCAGTAGTACTAATTTTACATTCCTTATAATCCGTATGTTGCCTTTCGCCAATTTACAAGTTATGTGGATTTATGTGCGGTGTATGCTATAAAAATTTATATCGTCGGTTTAGAGCAGAAACTCATTGGCTGACATTTTTTCAAATACAGTATTTTCACGATGATGAAAAATATAGTCATGTTGTAATCTGGTTTTGGAGTCCCAGTAACCTCATTAGAAGAGTGATGGATTACCAACCGGTGGATTGCAAGTGTTCGAAACCTGGTCCAGGCAAAGACCGTTGTCGGGCTGGTGCATGTGAAATCTGTCGTTACCTCAACTGTCCTCAACTTGGCGTGGTATGGAAGTTTGGAGATTGGGGGACCAGAGCTAAGGTATTGACCTCGTCGTCTGACCGTGGAATACGATTACGTGTTCTTGTCCTCGATGGATGTCCCTTCCCTTGAGAATGGATCCCATACTGTCGAGAAGAGCCCGCAGTGTTGCGCGAGTGCGATATATATATACATATATATATATATATATATATATATATAGATAGATAGATAGATAGATATATATATATATATATATATATATATATATAGATAGATAGATAGATAGATAGATAGATAGATAGATAGATATATATATATATATAGATAGATAGATAGATAGATATAATTTCAAGAACACAGGAATTTCCAAAAAAATTACAACAAAAGTCTTAAAAAATGACGAAATGTTGGTAATTCAGGGCGTCATCATGGAGGAGCCTGGCCCAGACAACATAAAATGGTCTTTTCTATGTATGAGCAGCATTAGGCTGAATAAATTGCTCATACACTCCCCCAAACACCACCAAAAAGCAAGAAAAACAAAACAAAACACCAAAGCATAGCAGGAACAAACAGAAATCAAACCCACACCCGCAGCCGGGAGATCAACAACAACAAGCCTAAAAATTACCACCAAATGCTACCAATTGTTATTTTGTGTCTTTTATGTTATTATTATTTTATGTAATATATTATAGCAGTATCATTTAATTCGTGTAAAATCCCTGCATTTTTTTCTTTTTACCATTACATCATTGTCATAATGTTTCTTTAATGATTGTTTTAGTTGAAACCAAAATGTAAAAATAGTATGTGAGAAACTAAATTATAGTACGTCATAAAATATGCATAAAAAAGAAGGAATTTAAGCATAACATATTAAAAGTAGAAAAGTATTTTGTATTGTAAAGGGGGGGGGGTCGCTTCTATTTTTTTCACAAAAACAAACACGCTACAAATTTTCATATTTTTAGATCAATTTACAGAAATTCTTATAACAAATTACATTTCTAGGAAAAACACTTCTATTTCAATAGAAAAGTCATTTCTTTCTATTGCCTTTGGCTATTTTAAGAGATAAAGAAATATTTCACTGATTTTATTCAGACACTCTTTGAAGAATCATATTTCATTAATAATGGAAAGAACAGCAAGATGTTTTCGCCTTTGAAAGCGCAAAAAAAAATCTCTTTTAGACAATGCAATGCCTCCAATGCAAAAAGTAATGAAATATTGTCAACGAGAAAAGAGAGAAAATATAAAAGTTATTTTCTTTTAAGGGGAATGTGCAAGTTGCATACGTTTCATGTGTTAACATAGCTCAAGGCTTGAAAAAATCAAGAATGGTGTTTACTTGAAAGATAAATAATATTGTTATGTTTTCAAGTAAATAGTTCCATTAGGAATGTCATAGTGTTATTAGCTGGGGTAAGATAAATTAATCGTATTTCTTGGACAAATTTTACTGTACAAAATTACATGTAAAGGAAAAAAAATATTGGGGGAGGGGGAGGGGCTTTGAGCACTGAAATTCCAAATAAAAATGATTTTGAGTTTAATTCATGTGTATAACATTCTCTTATGCAATATACACTCTATAACAAAAAAAATCGACGCACTAAGAAGGAGTTGTCCGACTGAGACAAAAATTGGTTGATAGGAAAATTATGTACAGAATAGAAAATGATTAAAATTTCAGAACAATTGAATGATTTATTTCAGAGTTACAGTAACGAGCTCAATAAGGTGTTGGCCCGCCTCTAGCGTAGTGCAAGCTGCCACACGGCGTGGCATAGACCGATAAAGCTGCCGGATGGTCTCCTGCGGTATTTCTCGCCAAATTTGCTCCAATTGTCGGATTACGTTGCACCTACCGGATGCAGTCGCCTTCCCATCATAACCCAGACATGCTCGATGGGAGAGAGATCTGGGGATCTGGCTGGCCAAGGAAGTGTTTGACAAGCTTGAAGACAGTTCATAGCAACACGTGTCGTATGTGGTCTGGCATTGTCTTGCTGAAAAATAAGCCCAGGGTACTGCGAAAGGAACGGTAGCAAAACAGGTCTCAGAATGTTGTCAACGTACCGCTGTGCAGTAAGTGTACCTCTAATGACGACCAAAGGGATCAGGCTATCAAGAGACCATAACTCCTTGTTGAGGGCCCGTGTGGCGTGCAATGGTGAAAACAGGATTGGCACGCTGCCCTGGGCGTCTTTAGACACGTCTTCGGTGATTGTCAGGACACAGTTGGAAGCGGGATTCGTCGCTAAAGACTATACGTCCCCAGTCAGCATCATTCCAGCCTGATCGAGCCAAGCACCACTGTAATCTGGCTCGACAGTGTGCAGGCGTGAGTGGCAGGTGGCGTAACGGTCGGTACGAGCGTAGATTTCGCTCTCTCAGCCGTCTGTGAATGGTCATGGTGGACACTCGTATGTGGTAGGGATGCGATATCGATGTCGATGTGTTTTTTAAAACATCGATGGGTTTAACATCGATGTTTAAAAATTTTAAAAATAACCAAGTAGCATAATTTTCATAATCAGCAAATTGAACATACTTTTAGACCAAAGTGACCAAGGATGAAGGGTCTGAAAAATAGGGATGCGACATTGATGTCGACGTTTTCTAAACATTGATGTTTTAGAAAAAAACATCGATGTATTGGAGCCGATGTCGCATCGCTAGTTGCTAAACCAGTCTTAAGAAATGGGGAAACAAGTTTAAATACACTGAATTTAAAAAATATCGATGGTTTTGGGGCGATGTATTATCGACATCGATGTTTTAATTTTGAACATCGATGTTTTGCTGTCGATGTAGCATCACTAGTTGCTAAACCTGTTTTAAATACAATGAATTTTAAAAACATCGATGGTTTGGGGGCGATGTATTATCAACATCGATGTTTTAATTTTGAACATCGATGTCGCATCAATAGTTGCTAAACCAGTTTTAAGAAATGGGGGGAAAAGTTTAAATACACTGAATTTTAAAAATATCGATGGTTTTGGGGCGATGTATTATCGACATCGATGTTTTAATTTTGAACATCGATGTCGCATCAATAGTTGCTAAACCAGTTTTAAGAAATGGGGGAAAAAAGTTTAAATGCACTGAATTTTAAAAACATCGATGGTTTGGGGGCGATGTATTATCAACATCGATGTTTTAATTTTGAACATCGATGTCGCATCAATAGTTGCTAAACCAGTTTTAAGAAATGGGGAAAAAAAGTTTAAATACACTGAATTTTAAAAATATCGATGGTTTTGGGGCGATGTATTATCGACATCGATGTTTTAATTTTGAACATCAAAGTTTCAAAACATCGATGTTTTGCTGTCGATGTAGCATCACTAGTTGCTAAATAAGTTTGAAATACACGGAATTTTAAAAACATCGATGGTTTGGGGGCGATGTATTATCAACATCGATGTTTTAATTTTGAACATCGATGTTTCTAAACATCGATGTTTTGCTATCGATGTCGCATCCCTAGTGTGTGGGTCGCACGACTTATGGTTGATAGCGATGAATCAGGCGCTTTGACAGATGATCTGACAATCACTCTGCCCTCGCGATCCGTTGTGGCCCTACGTCGACCGCTACCATCATGACGCTGAAAACTGCCATTGTCCACCCACTCTTGCCAGCATCTTCTAATCGCCGCATCGCTTCGACTCACGGGACGAGCGATTCTCCGATTTGCCCAACCTGCCTCTTTCAATCCAATGATACGACATCTTTCAAACTCTGAAAGTTGCTCGTAATGAGCTCGAATCCTGCGGCGAGTCATTTTCAGTCGTTGAAAGGCCTAAATCGCAATGCAGCAGAAATTTTTAACAACAGTTCAATAACAACTCCTTATATACATCTGCTGGATGCGCAGTTCCGATGCGCTGGAGATCGCACTATTCATTCATTGAACACCAAATTTTAATCATTTGCATATTTGGTCAAAACATTTTTGCATACGAAATTTCAAAGCAATCGGATGATTCCTTCTTTGTTCTTCGATTTTTTTGCTATAGAATGTACTAACGCATTTGTGTAAGATATTTTGAAATAACCCACCTTAGCGAATATGCAGAAACATTCTTATTTTATCTTTTAGAGCTGCCAAACTGAAATACTATTCATGTAAGAAAAGATTTTGCATCTGCTTGAAAGAAATAATTTTGAAAAATAAAAGGGAGATAAAGTTTATTTAATTTGTGGGACTTAATGTATCAGGACCTTAGAAGAAAGCATGAAAGTAAATTCTGAGGCAATAGCACATATTTTCCCTCAGAGAGCATCTAATATGTTAACTTTGTAACCAATTAATTACTAACTTGGACAATTATGTAATCACCTTCAGCATAGCTAGTTGAGATAAAAATACGAGGTAATCTAAAAAATTTAATTGTTATTCAAATTATACTTTGTTTAGTAAGAGTAAATGATGAGTGCGCATTGAAACAAACCTTTGACATACACTCATGTATATAAATTAAGGATAATTCAGAATCACACGGAAATTGAACTCGTGATCGAAGTTGTGATGCCTATACTTTCAAGAACTTCCTCAGAAGCAGTTGATACTCAGCATAGGATGTCCGGATCTTCTTGTATTCCCATCTCTCAACCTTTCTTCCGGTTGACTTCTATAATTTTTCTTGTGTTTATTATCCATATATTTGGACATTTTGAAAATCTTGCAAAATTTCCACACTTTGAAGTCCGATACCTAAACAAGTAGAAAGTATTAAAAGTTTTATTTCTATTCTGACGTCAGCGCAAGATCAATGAGCATTTATACCATTCTTTTTTTAATGATCTTTAGAACGCGATATCGTTGATTTCTGTTTCATTTATACTTTTCAAGTTATTAATTTTTTTGCTCTTGTGCTTTTTTGTGACATTCATAAATTAAGTGTGGGGCCTCAGTTTAGAAAGGTAAGACGTATTCTACATCAAAAATGAAACATATTACTGGTGCTTTGATAAGCATAGAAAATTACCATTCTTAATAAAAACTTAATTAGCTATCCCCATGCGCCTTGTTTTCCATGCTTGTTGTTTTCGTAAATATAACTTGCGTTTTCAGCTATTTTTTCATAAATATTATGACTTGCTAACGTCAAGTATTAATAATTACTTCCAAAATACTCCACCTTACTCGGTTTGAATTGATAACTCTAGATTGTAGAGATGATCAAAATATATAATCACTTATTACTTTCGTAGAATGAAATAATATTTTAACACCTTTCTATTTATAATTTCTACAACTTACTTTGGGCATTAATTCTACACATACGTATCCATTCATGTAATACATTTGACATACATCGTATTCTTGTAGTATGACAAAGCCACAAAATGGCGAAAAGTGACACTAAGGTTACTACTACAAAAGACGATTTTGAGGGAGATTTGGAATTCCCTTTTATTAGTTATTTTCTTGTTTAACTCAATGTATAATAATTACGATTTACGGCGAGTGCTATCGCACTCGTAGTCAACAAAACAGTATTTTTTTACTTGTGTCACTCTTGCAGCAGGCATGCGACATTGTCAAATTTCGCCATCTTCACCTGTTATTATGACAAAGAATTTTTTAATGTTTGACAAGTTCTAGTTCGGATGATTTTTTAAACATTATTATTCTTTCAATAACGGCATATTTACACTTAAAATTTGCTTTATATACAGATGGAGTACAAAATAATAGGAACATCCATTTCTAATTGCGTAGTCATTCGGCCTTCCAATACAGTCACACCACGTACTGCAGCAATCTTTCATCTAGTGGCGGCGAAAGCGAAGACATCAGTTGAGCATTGGTAGGTGTGAAAGTGGTATGAAGGAACTCTGTTTCCAGCAAAGCGCCGTTATGTCCGATATCTCCGACCTACAAAGAGGCATGATCATTGGAACTCGCCTCGCTGGAGCGTCCGTGACAAGAACAGCCCTCCTTGCGGGCGCTGCAAGGATCATTGTGTCAAGGGCTATGACAACCTACACAAAACGGAAATATTTCAACTGCGAAGCAGAGCTGTGGACTAAAGACGAAGTTGACCGACAAGGAAAGACGAGTGTTGAAGAGAATAGTCGGCAGAAAACGCTAGACTACACTGCCGCAGATAACCACTTATATGAACACCCATCTCCAGAACTCTGTATTAACCAAAACTATTTAATGGGGGTTGCTTACTGCGAACATTCATGGCAGAGTGGCTATTTCAAAGCCGTTAGCGTCACCATTTAATGCTATTAAGTGAAGACAGGGGTGTCGAGACCATCCAAACAGGACACAACAGGAATGGGAACAGGTCATCCGGTCTGACCAATCATAGTTTACATTGTTTCAGACCACCGGAAGGGTGTACGTCTAACGAACACCGAAAGGTAGAGGCATTTCATGTTGACTGTCTGTTTCCTACCACAAAGGATGGAGGTGGATTTTAGATGGTGTGGGAAGCGATATCTAGGCGTGGCTTGAAGCCACTCGTAGTCCTGACGGGGAAGATCAAAGCAGAGCATTATCGCAGTATTCTCGCACATCATTTCCACCCTATGCTACAGACTCTGTTTGCTAGGAGAACAACCTGTGTTCCAAGATGACAACGCCCCTGTTCACATGGTTCGCTGTATTCAAACATGATTTGATGTGCAATATGAAGTGGAATATCTCATATAGTATCCTCAGTACCCTTATCTCAACATCAAAGAGCCTTTGTGTGTTTTTTAGAGTATAAACTCCATGCCCGGTTTCTCTTGGTCTTGCACTGTTGCCGCTTACAACTAAAAAGTGCACAAAATTTACAAATGCGAAATTAATTCAGAGCGAAAGAAACAGAAAATACACGCGATCAACCAACACGAGTTTTCGTTTCATTGCCGTTCGTTGGAAAACATCATCTGTTCCAAATGTTCGGAAATTGTATATATTGGGCAAAGAACAAAAATAACTCGAAATAAATGAAATATGAGAACTGAAATTCCATTTTAAAAAAAATTGCTTTTCAGCATTACTGGTAAAGCAATCCAAGTAATCGCAATACTCAATATACATTCCAGTTTTTCCAAAACTACCAAATTATGGTTGATGTAAGTATATTTAGCATGAAACTTATCTAAATATAAAAATAAAGAAAAGTTTAATATTGCACTCACTAAACTAATAGATTATGTTTAAAATAAAGGACGTTGCAATCAAATATCTGGAATAAAGTTTATGTGATACCTGTAAAAACAAACAAACACAAAATCGAACATAGAACTGAAAAATGACAGACAGATTTACGCAACCAAATTCAGTCACTAAATGAAGATAAGCACTCATAGTATGCAAAGTTTCATGAAATTACATTAAACCGTGTTAGACGTGCATACGGCACACACAGACAGACACCAAACGTGCAAGATGCGGTTTTGACATCAGGAGGGCCCAAAACGGGTAGAAAACCTGAAATGGGTCGAAAATATTCAATATATATACAAACAAACACTCCATTCTTATTTATATAGATTAATTCACTCGAGAAATTTCTTAAGAAAGTATTTAAATAATTTATAATAACTTTAACAAATAAAAAACGATGGGTGGATAAAAGTTATCTACGTTGTTGTAAGTTTACCTTTTATATAGTAGGGGATTCACAGCCTTGGTTTAATGTCCACAAAGGTGTGTAATCTGCATTGGTAACTTAGATACCTTATTCATATATCAACCCATTATTACGGAAATTTTGAAAAGAAAATAATATCAAACAAATTCCCACTTCCAACTTAATTGATGCAATTAAAAAAGGAATAACATTCCACTTTAAAGCTTCTAAAAGCTGTCTGATTATCTTTGTTCGTCTGCATTCTGTGTAACTGAAATTTTCTAAGGATCTGTAATATTATTTTGATTTTTAATGATTTGTTTTGGAATTAAAGTGGTTATATATATAGAATTACATTATTTGCAGAAGTGCCTTTTTGGAAGGGAATTCCCGTTTCTACATGATAAAAGAAGGGGACTTCCAGCAATAACCTCTAGGTCTCCCATAATAAGATATTTAATTCTCGAATTTACTATGGATGAAAATAAATTTATACGACCCCTATTTTTTTGGACAACTAAGCTGAACAAAGATGTCGAAGGAAGATGAATTTATTATTGCCCTAGCTGAGTGACGACACGATGAAAGGATCTCAGATTTTTTCCTTTACTTATGACTTGACGATTGATGAAAGGTATACCCTGTATTAAGATTTTTAACTAGACCCTCGGTCTAGCATCGAGAAATAGGGTCCAAATCCTGTTCTTGTAAAAATGAGTGTAGATTAAAGTAATCTCTGAGGAGTATTTTGCAAAAGGAGGTCCATTAGAATCACCTCCCTTTGATTCTTCCGAATTGAAGAAATTCATCCAGATTGAAAATGAATGACGATCCCGTAGAAGTGATCAGTGATTAGACCGAAGCGTACCTTCTGAGAGCCAAGGACTCAGGATCCCTTTTGAAGGGAAGGCTTCATCAAAACCACTAGTCAGAGCTTCTGTCTAATATCGAGAAGTAAGGATCAAATCCTGTTCTCGTGGAGAGGACAATGATGATGATATTGAAATTGTAAATGACCGCATCGAAGCTCCCTGTGAGACTCGGTAAAACAATCAAAGATCGTAGAGATTATCAACGTGTATGCTTCATTCTTGCAAGTAACAAAAGGAGCGCTATGATGCCTCTGATGAGTGTGGCAACCAAAAATCAGCATTCAAACGAGCTGCAAGCTTGGTAGAAAGCCTTGGGCATTTTAGAGATACATTTCTACAGCAATTCCAACGTTTAAGTCTTTTTATTTTCAAAATTCCGATGATGGATGTATTGTAGACTCACCTGTTCATAAATCTTCAACAAAAAAAAGTTAACGATGTAATGGCTGACCAGGCCCCCGACGAAAAATAAACTGATATTGAGTTAGAGGGTGCTCATGCTTTTTGTACGTTTAATTCGAAAAAAATCAAGGATTGAGAAGACGACTAAACAATGTATATTTCGGTCATTCCCAAAAAAATGTAAAAACTATGTGTGTGTGCGCGTGTGTGTTTAAGAAGTTAATATTTTTTATTTAAAAAGTAATATGCTTTTGAAAAATAGTTGTGTTTTTTTTTCTTGGTCTTAATCTTATTTTTCTTAGTTGGGAATATTTTTCAAGTGTAAAAATTAATTACAATAATTTAAAAAAAATATGTATAACTTGGCAGAGAAAGCAAACTGTCCCAAGCTAAAGTTTAGAACATTTGAAAATGTTTGAAATTAACTGAGTGTGAGTTTCTTAATCACTGTAAAATAATAGAATTTGGAATAATTAAATTTTAACTCAACGTAGTGATTCGAAATCACTGTCAAAGTTTGTGTTTGATTTAACGAGTACTTCGAGAGAGTGGTTTCAAATCGTTAGGACAAAAATAGGCGAGGTTAGAATTACTGAAGGATTAATTAGTGTGAGTGGGTGAAGACTTCACTGTAGATTAGGGGATGTCCCCTAAAAGTCCGGAAATGCTGAGATTCCCCGGCATGTTGGTATCAGCATTGGTAATAGTACTGTTTTTCGCTGGAAAGAGTGTGCACTTCAAAATGCGTAGTCTGGGGATCTTAGGGGGTCAGTTAAAAATGATGCACTCTGTGCTTTCTGAAGTGTTGGTTAGTTATTTAAAAATGTAACGCTTGTTTTAGCGTTACATCTCTATTAAAATACACTTTCATCTTCAGATCCCTTTTGTTTTCAATTTTGAAATTACAAGTCACTTAAATTGGCATCACTTTAGAGTCAAGATGTCATAATGACGCACGTATTTTTGGCATTTTTTGAACAACTTTACTGAAAATATCTAATATGAAGTCAGCGGTGGTTCTATACTTTTTAAATTGGAATCCTGGGACAAACTATTTGGGTTGACTTGGTTTCATTTCTAACGTCACACTCAAGTTTTTCTGTAAACGATGGATAAATAGAACGGGACCTATTCCTTAAAGTGAATTCAAAAGAACTAGAAGCATACGTACTAAAACAGGAATTCAACTCGGTTGGAGTGTGAACCAATAGATGTGAAGTATAAGTAGAATGAGCATTGATATTGAGAGGGGGCTTTAAAAAGCTCAGCCAACGTGTCGACTAGAAATCACGTGACTGCTCTGTGAAAACTTGACTTGGTTCCCCGATTTGGCATCTTATCGCCTTTTTTAGAGATCCTATGACAGGGTAGATGAATGAATTCGCATTTTTAGTGGCGACAAAAATGGTGAAATCGCCAGTCTAATACCATATCGTGTGGACCAATCAGATGATGAATCAAAAATATAGTCGTCCTTCAGTCTTGTGAACCAATCAGATGAAGAATATTCGTTTCTAAGGGTCATGTTATTACTAGTTTTGGTCACAAATCCTGGAGACATTAAAATCTAATCATTACTCACTCTACTTTTATATTTACGCTATGCGTAAACCAGAGAATCACTTGATTAACTGAGCAAAAAAATTGTTATTAATATTATGGTGGATCATTCTGATTACAAAAGTGCAGCAAAGGGTAAAAGTAGAAAAATATCCAATTAAAAAAATACTGACTCAATTTTAGATTTGCCACAGAGAGAATTTTCTCCTGTCATGACAGATATGCTTACTTTCAATAATACCCAAATGAAAATTTTCTCCACTTTCTGAGCACAATCGCTTATTTATGTTCTTATTTCTGTGTTTTTAAACAAAAAGTGGTGGGGAAATGGTCACACCCCACTTTCCAAATCACTTTCCCGAATAAGAAATGCCCAGCTATTACAGACGTAAATGAGGTAATTAGCTGCTGCAGAAATGTTCTTAATAATTAATATCAAATCCTAATATTTGTGTGTGTGTCTTTAAACCAGTCCCTTAATTAGCCAGGTACATCGTAAAACGCAATTTACTATTCATTGCATAAATATTCTTGTCAATAATTGTCCTTCGAAGAACCCCTAGAAATATGCTAAATCACCATTCGGAAGTACCCTTTCAGAATCTCCAAATTGTCTTTCTGCGGAAGCATTTCCAAAATTATTTGTGTTCCTCTTATTTTACTTTAGTGTTATGTAACACAAATTGGAGATGAATAATTACTGATGATTCATTACGCTGAAATGCGAACTCATAATGAATCAGCACTATTTATTGTATATAGTCTGAGTGAAAGTTTTCATGAAAACTCGTTAGTTTTGTATGAAAATAACCCGGTTGTGTGTGATAACTGCAACTTGTCAAATGTTAGTTCTGCGCACTTTTATTTTTACTTATAATATGAATTTTAAATTTCGAATACGTTTTATCTCACAATATGACCACAAACAAAGTCAGCGTCTTGGATCGAAACGAGTCTGTTAATTAAGCATATTTGTATTACCTTGCATATTTCGAGCCCTCAACCTTCTAATGAAACTATTCTCATTAGATCACATCGACCTTCTAATGAAATAAAGTTAAACAAAGCATGATAGCAGATTTATGTTATTTCTTCTGGTGACTCGATTTAAAGATATGTCACGTGTCTGTGGTACAAAGCATGATTATTGAAATATTAAGTGATAAAATTGATCACACACCGTGACACAAAACACTAGTCTGCGCATCGATAGCCAATCAGCTACATCGATTTTTAAAACCCTTATTTAACCTTCAGATATCTTTTCACAGCAATTTCGATCATATGTTTTATCTATTTCATTAAAAGATTGATGGAAGGTTTGAATGATTTCGTTCTTGTGACCAACAAGATTTCGTAGAAAGTATTTGAAAGCATGTTCATCTTAGATTTCTTGGAAAATGGATGAATAAGAGGATTTTGTACCTAAATTGAATACACCTCCGTCCTCTGAAAATTATTATATATAAGAGTTTCAATTGTAATGAAAAATTCTAAATCCCTGAACTCCCCCTTTCACCGTTTATTTTTAAATTCTAACCCAACAAATATATTCATTTTTTAGATCCTTTCTCTCACAGTAAAGCATTATTATCCCCTTCAAAATGATCACATGCTAATTTCTCATTATGATAATTTTTACCAAAGTAGACTTAAGTATATCATCTTTTATATTTGACTTGTTAAACACATGCATCGAAGTAGCTATTCATTTACTCTTTTTTTACTTCGTTCACCACTTTTATTAACCACTAATTTCCTGTCGTCAATCTCAAAAGGTCACATTAATAATGTTTTTTAATAGGCACTGTATGAAATGTGTGTGTGTGTGTGTGTGTGTGTGTGTGTGTGTGTGTGTGTGTGTGTGTGTGTGTGTGTGTGTGTGTGTGTGTGTGTGTGTGTGTGTGTGTGTGTGTGTGTGTGTGTGTGTGTGTGTGTGTGTGTGTGTGTGTGTGTGTGTGTGTGTGTGTGTGTGTGTGTGTGTGTGTGTGTGTGTGTGTGTGTGTGTGTGTGTGTGTGTGTGTGTGTGTGTGTGTGTGTGTGTGTGTGTGTGTGTGTGTGTGTGTGTTTTTAAATTCTTGGTAGCATTATTTATCGAATGTTCGTTTGAAATGAGGCATCTAAGAAATCATTGATCATATCTTAATGCATGACATATCTCGTCAAAATCATCTGTAGGGTTAAACTACAAACCTTACCAAAAGGGCGATAAAAACATCTTTTGGAAACCCCGATGTGTCTCATGCGGGAAAATTTGTACAGAAGTAAAATCTTCACAGTCTGGTGTGTTTGTTTGCACTGAAAATTCCTTTCAACTGTGTGGTGAGTCTTTATATGTATTGAGGCAGAAAAGAAATTCTACACTTCTCGGATATCTCGTGACGTTAGAGTATTAAGGCTCAAAGTAACATGCTATCCTTGTTTGTTTGCGAAACATGTGCAAGAAGACAAAAATATTTTTACCAGTATCGTTTCGACTTCCTTCAAAGAACGAAATTTATATTTACATTCGAAAACTTCTCGTCTTAAAATTAAGTGATCCAGACTCGGAAAAAGTCCAAAACAGCAGAATCGGAGCTGAAGGTAAAGCTGATTGAATCCATCGATTTTCATGCAAAGCGAAAAATAACAATCCAAGCGATCCACTGTTAGGAAGAACTTATTGGGTTTCTTGGAGTAGGCTGATGACGGTTTAAGAATAAACAAATGTATTTGCTATACACAGTTGCAAGTAATCTTCTCCACGAAAGTGTGAAAAGCATTTCCCGAGCGAACAGAAATATTCTTCCACTCTTCAGGAAATTGAATAAAAACAACCGAGCTTTCTGTAGAGCACGCCGAATAATAAATACAGTAGATGGAATTTTTTTTTATCTATCCCTTTTAAGGTTTGAAAGAAATGAAAGTAATACGGCGTTTCTTATGCATGGAAAGAAAAGGGATTGCATCAGATCAAATAAAAACAATATGCAACAGTATTAAAATGTTGAATCGAATTCCAAAAAGAAAATTGTTGCGCAAAGTATTTTGGGCTTTCATACAAAAATGTCTTTTGCTCATGTTTTGAAATGAAAACTGCTAATATAACTACATGTATAAAGAATTTATTTTGAATTATCATCAGGAAACGTAAATGTTGTCTAAAGTATTCACGAGTATACTCACTCTACACATCTGATCTTATTAAAATGCATCGGCTTATCACAATAGAATAAAATTATGTACAATTATTCAGATTTCTATTTTTGTTCAAATAAGAGAAAAAGTCCTAACGATTCTCTAATAGCTCGCTAGATGCACCTTTATCCAACCATTATCCGTGCTTATAAACTTCTGATGTAAGCCATTGTTATTATTTATCAACTTGGCATAAATAAATTACATCAAGTCTAATAGCCAGTGAGATTTGAGTCCCTCAAGAACCAACTCAAGACGGTGAATAAGCAGTGTCGGATTAAGCGGTATGCGGACTAAGCAGCCTTGGGGCCCCATAATATCATAGGGGCCCCAAGGTCTTAAAATGTCTTTTCATTAGGGTTCGTGGAAAGTCGTGACGGCGTCTTTACATGCAGTGTAAAGAGTTTCTAATACAAGTCAGCAAGAGCAGATGCTTTATTAGCTATGAAACTTGATTTCACCCATATAAAAGAGGTTTTAACTGAAATTTGTAATTTTCAAGAAAAAAAGTTACCATAGCGGAGGCGACTTCACTTCTGAAGAAAATGGACAAATATGAAACCTCCCTAATGACAATTAAGTGAAATACTATTTTATTAAGAATAAATGCTACTAGTAAATCACTGCAATTTGTGGAATGCGAACAATTGAAAAGATAGATCCTACTGAAGTCATCAGAAAATTTTATCAATAATTTCGGAGAAGAATTTGAAAAGGAAAGAGCAAACTGATTTATAAAGGCTATCATTTGATGTGGAAGATCGACAAACTCGCAGACAACAAAAGATAAAAATGTTTTTTGATGAAAACAAAGAAGTCGGACATGAATTTACAATAAGAGAAATTTCATAGTCAATTCATTCTATGTCGTATGTGATAACACCTGGGCAGAATTATCTCAAAGAACAGAAGTATGAATTTGTTGGGGAGCCTTTTCGAATATTTTTTATTGGGATTTATCTATAGAAGAAAAAAAGAACACGTTAAAAAGTTGAAGGGTATTTACGAAAGGTTATTTACCAAAGCATTGAGGTTTGTACTCTTGAAGATGAATTTGACCATTTTTAATATTTCTATAAGAAAACGAGGACACCATAAAAACCCCACCAAACATCTATGGAGTCGCCAAAGAAATGTCTTGCACATTACCGAATGTTGAAATATTATTGAAAATTTTTTTTAACTATTTCCTTTTCTAATGCGTCAGGAGAAAGATCATTTTCTGTTTTAATCGTGTAAAAATTATTTAAGGACTACTGTGGGAGAAAAAGTATTAATTCATCTGACCATTCTGTATATATAGAGCAAAAAATATTGAACCGAATTTACACTAGCAAAACAATAGACGATTTTGCAAGAAACGAAACAAGACGGAAATTTATGTAAAAAAATGTCTTTTAAATAAATTTATTTAATGTGTTATGGTATGAAAATTTTGATTACTTTTTTTAACTTGAGTTTGATTGCTTCGAAAAGTTTACCGCTTGTGGCCCACTCTTGACTTAATCCGCAACTGTAAATACGTTCGTCTAATAGACAGACGGGACAAGAGATTATGTACTCGGGCAAAACGGGAGTTAAATTGCATTTACAGCAAAGAAGAAAAAGCTTGCAACTCAATTCAATCACGCTACGATAGCTCAACTGAGATAATAACGGATTAGCAACAGGAGGATTGATAATTCGAAACTCGGTTCAACCAAAGACCGAAGCTGTTGAACGTTAAATCTATCGTGGCTTCAAATATCCTCACGTTGGCAAGGCGTGGAAGTTTGGAGAGTGTGGTACCAGCTAAGGTGTGACCTCGGCATCTGACAGTGGTTCGAAAGCACAAGGTGTTGTCCTCGGGTCATTCTCTTCATGATTGATCCCCGACCGTCGTCAATAGCGTTGCTCCAGTACATCGCTAATTAACTACCTACCTACACAATTTAGTCTGCTCTGTATTCCGTAGCGAGCTTATTGCTATAAACGAAAGCCTTGACTATATTGCGACTGTCATTGCAGGAAAAGAAATCTGGATTCTAACAGATAGCAGGAGTTCTGTCCAGCACTTGGCTAATTGGTCTGGTGTTAGAGACAAGGTGGGAGTATCTGTCCTCAATAAGCTAAGACAACTGTCTATAGATAATCAGATCCACATACAGTGGATCCCCTCTCATGTCGAACTTGATGGGAATGAAATGGCAGATGAATTGGCCAAGGCGGGAGCTAGTGAAGTATTGGTTCCACTTGAGCCTCTTACCTACACTGAGATTTATTCGCAGGCCAAGTTGAGGGGAAAAACAATATGGTCCACTCCCCCAGTGCATCAATGGTATCGTGGCCATCGACCCGGCGGCTCTTTGGCACTTAATTGTGACAGGCAGGGACAAACTGCAATTACCCGATTCCTAAGTGGACACCTCAGAACTATGACCTTCTCAGATGGCTTGAGAACTTTCGACACATGCACCAAGTGCTCCTTTGAGCAGGCTTCTCCTTCCCACATCCTGGAGTGCCTGGGACTTAACCATCAAGATCTCCTTGGAAGTCCATTGCTGGTCCTGGACTTCCTCAGGGTGTTTGGATTCATGGACCTAGTCTAGCCCCGCTGGACTTTGGGGATTGGCAACAACAACAACAACAATTTAATCTTCACTGGCTTCACGGTTTTATTTTAATTTCTACATGCACCACAAAACTATTATATTTATGTACCGAAAAAATCGCTAACAGTGATAAGCAATTTTATAAAAAGTTATTCCAGAAAAAAAATTCTAAATGTAAAGAAATAATCGTTAGTAAGGAGCAGATACGCCAAGGAGTGGCCAAGAGTCCTCAAGAAAAACAACACACACACACACAAATTGAGAGACATATCTTCCTTAATGATTAAATAGTAGACAATGAAAGAGGATGCAATTGATATCTTGAAAAGTAGAGTTGTTACAATTACAGAATGGTGAATTTATGAAAAAAGTGGTTGATTCTTGTATAATCGGAGGAAAATTTTGTGAGTCTGTAGTATTCTTTAAGGTGTTTTACAGACGTGTTTGTATAGATGGAAATAATTTTTTTTGTGATTTGACCTTTATCAGTTGTGACCAATTGTCAAGATATTAATGCCATTATTCCTGTTATATACTTTTCCTTTTTCACTAGTGATTATAAAAGGTTATCAAAACAGATGGTCATGTCTGATTTTGAAGCATATTTTACAAATTCATTTGATAGTGCATTTAAAAGGCTAGAGAGAGCAGTCAGGTCTTCTATGTTGCCTATTTTGTAAAGGGAGGCAAATAATTGGCTCAGGTGAACCAATCATAAGTCGATGGAATCTCCCAAATTACATTTATGCTCATTTTAATTTTGGAAGCCATTTTTTCATAAACTAATCTGCGGTTAGATGTAAACCATCTGTACATCCGTCCTTAGCCAAAAGGTTGGTGGTTTGGTTTCTTTGCAGACCAGGACATGTATCTCCTCTCACATAGATGTCTAATTTTGCTGTTGATGTTCCTGCTGGTCATATCTCTGTGTTTGCATTATTTTTCTAGATGTTGTATGTTGAGCTACGTCTTTTTGATAGGATTCAAATATCCTTATAGTTATAGTTCATAGTAACTAGCTTAATATATTGATCTGTTCTTTGATCATAAATTAATGAAATATCTGAAGTTTCACTGGTCCGTAATTTTCATAAGTGTATTATTACTAAAACCATCTTCAGTCTTTTCACCAATGTAGCAATGCTTTCGGAGGTTCTCAATTGTGTAAAATAATTCAAGTTTAAAGTTGCATGAAACATCACTCCTGAGTACCAACGATTGACAGACTGAGCACCAAAACTTTTTTTACATTCGATACTAATTTAAATTTAAAACTATTTCAATACATATTTGTGTATTTCGCATTCTTCTAATGGGAAAACTTGAAACAAATAATAAAAACTGGGCACATAATTTTTTTTTCTTTAAGAAATTAAATCAAATGACACAAATAATTCTCTTATTTCTACGAGTTCCGTTTGCAATCTTGCAATTCGTACTCTCAATTCCCAATGCATACGTAACATCAACTTGTTCAAAAAAGTGGAAACTCATAATATAAAACTATTCAGTCGGAAATTATCAAATTATTAACCCATTGTGTGACTTTCAAACTTTCATTTTAAATTATTTCATGAATATTTGTTAAGTCATGCAATCATTCATGTTTCAGTACTCAGAATTTTGCAATTTTTTTATTTCATATCTCATCTATATAAATAAGAATGGAGTGTTTGTACATTCAATATTTTCGACCCATTTCAAGTTTTCTATCCGTTTTGGACCCTACTGATGCCGAATCCTCTTCTTTTACGTTTGGTGTCTGTCTGTCTGTCCGTCTGTCTGTCTGTGTGTCTGTATGTTGTGCCCTATACACGTCCACACGGTTTAGTACATTTTCATGGGAAATTTGCATACAGTGAGTACTTATCTTCATTTAGTGAGTGGAATTGGTTGCGAAAGTCTGTCTGTCCATCTTTCTGTTCTATGTTCTATTTTTGTGTTTGTGTGTTTGTGCAGGCATCACGTAAATTTTATTCCAGATATTTCATTGCAATGTGTTTTATTTTATACATTATCTATTAGTTTAATTAATGCAATATAAAACATTAATTTATTTTTATATTTACATGAGTTTCATGAGATGCTAAAACACCTGAGTAAGTATGCTTAAAACAACCATAATTTGTTAGTTTGGGAAAAATTGGAATGTACATTGAGCATTACGATTACTTTGATTTGCTTAACCAGTACTGCTGGAAAAGCAATTATTTTTCAAATTTTTTTTAATGGAATTTTAGATCTGATATTTCATTTAGTTCTAGTCTTATTTTTGTTATTTGCTCAATGTGAACGATTTCCGAATATTTGGGACAGACGATAGTTTTCAACGTACGGGAATAAAACGAAAATTCGTGTTTATTTCGCTCTGAAGTAATTTCGCATTTCTTAATTTTGTGCACTTTTAGTTGTAAGTTGTGGCAACTGTGCGAGGTCAAGAGATAAAAATTAATCAGAAAATAATATCTTTAGAACAATTTTTTCCAACACCTTTTATTTTGTTTTATTTCGCTGTTTTCTGTTTTAAATATTTATTATTTTAATAAAAGTGTTTTCCTTCTCATCACACGCAACACCACATCAAACTATTCAACTTAATAATGGCAGGTAAATCAGAATAAAATTTCAATAAATTTTAAGTGTAGTTTTGCCATTATTGAAAGAATAATGCCATTATTGAAAGAATAACAATGTTTAAAAAATCCGAACTTTAATTATTCAAACATTAACAAATTAACTATCATAATGACAGGAGAAAATTGCGAAATTCCACAATGTTGCATGCCGGATGCAAGAGTGCCACAAGTAGAAAATATTGTTTTGTTGACTATGAGTGCGGAAGTCCCTCCCAGTAAATCATCGTTTTTATTAATTGATGTGAACATGAAAATAACTTTAGAAATGGAATTCCAAATCTCCCTCAAAATCGTCTTATGTAGTAGTAACCTTAGTGTCACCTTTCGTCATTTTGTAGCTTTGTCATACAGCGAGGGTGCGATGTATGTCAAATGTATTACATGAATGGATATGCATGTGTAGGATTTTTGTCGAAAGTAAGTTGTAGAAATTATAAAGATGGGTGAAAGGTATTCAAATAAATTTTTATTCTACAAAAAACGTAAGTCATTATATATTTTGATTATCTCTTCAATTTAGAGTAAACCAATTCAAACCGAGTAAGGTCGGGTATTTTGCTAGTTCTTAAATATAAAGTAAATTACATTATTACCATTATTTCTACATAAAGCACAATTTCTTTAACAAACTTACTTAAAACCAATTTTCCAAAGAAGATAACATGCTTATTGACATGAAATACTTAATTATTTGTTTCATTTAAGTTATTTTTTTATCAAAAAAATATTTCACTCATACATTTTTTTAATTGAAAACTATGTAATAAAACTTTTAAAAATACCAGAAAAAAAAATTCCGAATTTTGAAAAATTTCCAACTATTATTGAAATTAAATGTGGAACACTTAGAAATATTATTATCATAGCATCTTCATGAGTAGCCCTCAGTGGAACATCTCTTTTAGGTGTGTACGGACTTCACGTACTTAAGTTACTCAAGTGATCTTTTCTTTTTCCATGGGATTTACTGTCCTTAGGAAACACAGAATTTACAATCCTGGGGTACTCAAAAGACCTTTTCCTGCTTTCATCCCACCTTCTCGGTTCCCCGATTCCTCTTTTTCCCACTTTCATGAATATTTCCCTTTGACATTGTCTGTTGTTTAGTGCAGCTTTCTCAAAAATATGACCCTTTCGTAATAAAACAACAAAACGACTTCTTAAACATATTTCTTTCTACTGTCAAAGTAAGTTGAACGCAAAGAAATTTTCTTCAGATGAAAATTATCTACATAGTGCTTTAAAAAACCGGAAGAACTGTACTAAAATATTTGAAATTAGTTTGGATACAAAAAAAACTTCTGTTTCACTGAAAGAAGAATAGATTGAAAAAGAATTTCTTTCAAATAAAAATTCTTAAACTAAACTTTTGAAACTTTTCATTAGTTGCGGGATGTCTACGATGCCATTCTCACTGCGAAATCGAAGTTTTTGCAACAACTGTAATCGCCTTTTACCGCCTCAGGTACTCTGAGGTATATCTAAATCGAAGAATCACTTTTCATTACCCTGTGTGTAAATTTCCTTCAGATGAAAATTATCCACATAGTGCTGTTCTTTAAAAAACAGGAAGAACTGTACTATAATGTTTGAAATTAGTTTGGATAAAAAAAAAAGAATTCGTGTTTCACGGAAAGAAGAATAGACTAAAAAAGAATTTCCTTCGAATAAAAATTCTTCAACTAAACTTTTGAAACTTTTCATTAGCTGCGGGATGTCTACAATGCCATTCTCACTGCGAAATCGAAGTTTTTCCAGCAACTGTAATCGCTTTTTACCGCCTGAGATACTCTGAGGCATATCTAAATCGAAGAATCACTTTTCATTACCCTGTGTGTAAATTTCCTTCAGATGAAAATTATCCACATAGTGCTGTTCTTTAAAAAACAGGAAGAACTGTACTATAATGTTTGAAATTAGTTTGGATATAAAAAAAGAATTAGTGTTTCACAGAAAGAAGAATAGACTAAAAAAGAATGTCCTTCGAATAAAAATTCTTCAACTAAACTTTTAAAACTTTTCATTAGCTACGGGATGTCTACAATGCCATTCTCACTGCGAAATCGAAGTTTTTGCAACAACTGTAATCGCCTTTTACCGCCTCAGATACTCTGAGGTATATCCAAATAGAAGAATCACTTTTCATTACCCTGCGATCTGCAGGCTCGAATTAGGCATGGGGAAATTAATGAAACAGGGAAGATTATAAAAGATTACACACAAGTGCCCCCACACGCTTTCAACGCAATTAAAAGCCTTTCTCTCGAGCAATTTAAAGCCTTGCCTAAACTTCAGGGCATCCCCAACTCGATACTTGACTAGATTCGAATAAGTTTGCAAAAGCCATCTTTAATTACGAGAATGCTAAGAACAAGTCGAACTTTAGGAAGGACAAACTGTGAGGAGCCCAGCGATCATGTGATTCCACTTTCAATTGATCGCATGGAAGAAGCAATTACGACTCGTCTGAGCGTTCTAACCCAGTATGCAAATCTTGCCCAGAAGCTTCCCAGTTCGTCAGTTGACTTATCTTCCTTATCAGTGTAATGAGATTTTTAATTAAAGAAGTGGTTTTAGCAAAGATAAACCTAATGCTCTTAAGGGCAAGAAGAAAAAAATCTGAACTGCACTTGATTAACATAGAAGGTAGGGGAAAAAGTTCAGAGAGATTTTTCAATGAAGTTTTCAGAAATCTTAAAACTATTCCGCTAATATTTATGTGTCGTTTTTTCATTTTACAAAATACCTTAATGGGAAAGTTATTGATCCCTTTAATTTTAAACTCGTGATCTCTTTTTTTTTGTTCTTGTGGTATGTATAACATGCATGTGTTTCCAGGTTTAATAACCAGATAAATTAAATCCATCAAAAGGACTTTACCACGCAGTGAGCTAATGAAAGTGCTCCCAACAAGTTTTTTTTTTCTTTTCGAGTGTTTGCTGAGTCTGGTGAGCATTGATTGAAGCGTAAGTACGAAACCCGTGCATAAATTAAATTAGCTTTTAGAGAGTTTGTAGCCACATTATTCTAAATGGTGGTGTAGAATAAGATCAATGCTAAAAAAGAGCTTCTTACAGAGAAGAAAAAACTCATTACTGCACATGCATATTCCAAATGAATAAATCAAAAGAAGTATATGGATTTTCTATCTTTCTTCGAAACACACACGCATGAAAATGTTCTTAACTTTTACTTCTCCACTAGATAACCAGATCTGTCGATACATTTACTGGTTCGTTAAACTTTTTATCTTTCGAAAACCGAAGTCAAAGTATTCGCGAATATGTTGCAGTGTTAAGATGTAGATAAATTATTCTTATTCTTGAATGGAATAAATGACTAGGCATCACAGATTACTCAAGTGAAGAATTAAACTTATACAAACTTTACAATAAATCGATAAGATTTGTTCTTGTTAATTTTATTTTAAACATTAACTATGTCACTATTTTTAGTCTGCTTGAAGAACATTCATGAAAAATTATGATGGTCAATTCCGTCAATTAATCTAGAATTGCTATAGTCATCAGGATGAGATGAAATTACATTTTTCTAGTACTATTGTATGGGCCTATAATCCCTTCGTTTATTCGTTTTGTAGAGGACCTGTCAGAACCTTGTTAACTTGGGGCACCCTGGGAGATCCTGTCACATAACAGCTACCTTGAACTGGGGAATATATGCCATCCTGGAGGACTTTGGTGGGGGGCAGCATTTGTTAACACATTTTTTGTAGATTGGAAAATTCGTATTTTATTTATTTATTCGTCACTATACGCTATTATTTAATGCAGTGTAACACACTGCACAGCTCTCACATGAGGAGAACCTCGTCTAGAGCGAGACATAGAAAGGGTCCAAGGAATGTGAAAAAATATTTCTGTTCGTGTGCATTCTAATCCTAAGTTTAAAAGCCATGAGGGACATTTCATGATACTCTAAATATGGATGACGGTAGTGGTTCTGCTGAGATACGGTGTTTTTCTTGTACATATTCTGCATTGACATTCTGATGAAATAGACGGATCATGCCGATGGAGTCGTTGTTTTAAGATCTGTTGTTGTTGTTTCTCATGCCTACACTGGCAGACCAGAGGAGTGCCAGGCCCTTCGAAGATGGCAAGAGGCGAGGGGGTGCGCCTTCCATGTTATTGAGCCCCATTGGGAGGAAGTCCGACTTTGCTCGACATACATGACACATCCGTTTTACAGGAAGGCCCCTTTCATACATCCATTCACTCACACATATCGTAATTTAGATCCCAATCAGAGGCCGATAACCCCCTGATCAGGTACCCCCAGAGGTATTGATTTGGTATGGGAACATGGGTGACTTTGTGACCACGACCTATTTAACGTGCCCCAGTCACCATTAGTGAACACGACGGTCTTTAGCCAGGTCGAAGGGCTGATCTCGCAATCATCAGAATTGCAGGCTCCGCCGAGGACAGAACCCACAACCCTTCTGATGCGAGCCCGACGCTCTACTGACTGAGCTACCGATGCTCGTTTTAAGATCTTTGAAGGGTAAATCACAAATCGACAGCCGATTGGCTAGGGTAACGCAGACTAGTGTTTTTGATCACGGTGGATTGTTGTTGCTGTTGTTGCACATCCCCCTGGTGTAGGAAAGCCTACACCAGGTCTAGAAGGCTTCGTCGTGCCAGATCCCCATATACCTGCAAAAAGTCCTGATCAACCAACAACTGCTTATACGAAGCGCCAAGACAAAGAAGAAGGTGATCAGGACTGGCAGGTAGGAAACAGGAACAAGAAGGGAAAATTCTCTCCCCGTTCGGAAATTTTATGCATTTAAGATGGCTACTTCGAAATCTGGCCATCGCCGATTGGAAAGGCCGAGGGCCACAGCATGAGATTGATAGTCCAGGGCGATTGCCAGCATACCAATGGTGGGATGGCGTACGGTGCCACACGGAAAGCAAACGCTGTTTTCCCAGGGAGTGGACCTCAGTGGGAGTGGGACGATTCAAACAGTCCATAGGGAGATCACAGCCATTCTTGGCGAGTACATCGGCTGTCTCGTTGCCATACAGCACGATATGCGATGGAATCCATTGGAAGCTTATTGGTGTTTTCAGGCCAATCTCGCAGAGAAGTTTCAGAATATTCTGGTATGTGATATCAAATATTTTTGGCCAATTTTTGAAATACTGTATAGCACTCCTACTGTCAGTCAAAATCCAAATACAATTTTTATCAGTGGACTGTACATAATTAAGGGCTGCACCAATTGCTATGATCTCCGATCTAAAGACAATAAGAAGGTAACGAAGACTATTGTTTATGATCACGGTGGATTACTTTAACCAATGAGCACTCTAGAATCCATGCTTACACCCACGACCATGTAACAGATCTTCCATCCGAGCAACTGGAAGAAACAACATGAAGCTACCAGCACATGTTCCGTCTATTTGATTTTAAGGTCGGTGATTTTCTGTACGTGACATCAGTTAATTTGTTTTCATAATAGGATTTCAGCACCTTGCCAGCAAACATTCCAAAGAATGAATTCCGAATTGATAAATTATAGTTGATTGGTCACTGCCAATCGGATTTATCGCCAAACGATGCCGGACAACTATAAACTACATTTTCTGATTCCCCAAGATTATATTATGCTAGAGCATTTGGACAGCTGAAGTAAAATATTCGCAGATCGTCTTGTTTGTTTGGTTCATTTTGAAAATCCCTCTCATACAAAATTCCATTGTGTTTATGAAAAGTTGTCCAAATGAAAGCAAAAATACACATTACTGGTACTAAACATTGAATACAGCTGTACTTCAGTGGTCCAATTTGACTTTATTGCGCGTATTTGTTCTACCTCCCAATTTTTTTTCTGATTCCCAAAAAGTATATTATGCTAGAGCATTTGGACAGCTGAAGTAAAATATTCGCAGATCGTCTTGTTTGTTTGGTTCACTTTGAAAATCCCTCTCATAAAAAATTCCATTGTGCTTATGAAAAGTTGTCCAAATGAAAACAAAAATACACATTACTGGTACTAAACATTGAATACAGCTGTACTTCAGTGGTCCAACTTCACTTTATTGCGCGTATTTGTTCTACCTCCCAACGAGAAAAATTCAGTTCTTGACACACCACATACTAAGATTAGAAAGCTTTGAGAAGAAATTGAATATACGGTATATTTGTTTTAAAATTAAATGCTCTATTGTTCCGAACCTTCTGTTTTATTACACTGAATCTCCGACAGAGTGTCTGCACGAAACTTCATGTTATTTCTCCCTCTCGTGTAGCAGGGTTCGAATATCAAAGATGTCATTGAAGGAAAGCACGAATCCTAGTACATGATTGATGGTACACAGGACTGATTGACGAGAGTGATGAACAACATTCGCTCCGCTTCGATGGCCAACCGTCCTAAGTCATTTCCCAAGCCCACGTGATCAGCCCTTCTGGAAACTTATCATAGCAACTCCACCCACGTGTTCCGGCTATTTCTTTAGAAAATTGATGACTCGCAACGAATAAAATCTTTCGTACATGTGATTTGAGTTGTGTGCGGTTTCACTCTTAGCGAAACAGAGCGCTGCATTTAAGCTAGGGAAATTTGATACCTTTGGGTAGGGTGCTCTAGATAATCAACTTTGCCATTTCAGCCATGCAAATAATGAATACGGTGCTTAACATCTGAGCCACATCTTCGATTGTAAAAGAATTGGATTAAAATCCTTTTACAATCAATAAAGCTTTGCTTTCTTCACAAACGCCTACTTTTGGGATAAACCCATATTAATTTTACGGCTTTCTAAGCGGATATAAAAGAAAATAAGTTAATTTGAACATACGTAACTTTTTTGATACTTTTTCTTTGTACATTAAAAACCAGAATGGAATTTCGAGTTAAATATGTAATAAAGAAAGCAATAAAAAAGATGTACACTGCTGTTTGTAAAAAATGTAATACCATGAAGGAATCATCCGAATGAAATGAAATTTGCAACAAATGTCAAGTATAGGATGTTCTGCAAAGTAGTAAAGTTTCAGAGATACCACGCATGCGTGGTGTGAGCAGCGCCCTCTGAACTGATGCTAAAAGGGTATAAATAGAAGGATGTAGCGGGACGTTGAAAATAGTGCATTGTTATTTTTTAGTGGCGAACGTTTAGTGAGACCTAAGTATGCCTCCACGACGAAAGGGGGTGGAATTTCAACAACTTACGGAGTTTGAACGGGGGAGAATCATCGGCCTTCGGGAAGGAGGATTTTCCTATCGTACAATAGCAGATTGTGTGCAGCGGATTAGTTCCACAGTGATTCGAGTTTGGAAGCAGTGGACCGACCACACCGGACAATTCGAAAAACTGGGAGTGGACGACGGAAGGCGACGTCAGCGCGCGATGATAGACACCTGGTCCATATGGCTGTGAATGACCGTGCAGCTTTCTCCAGGCAGTTGGTAGCACTTTAGTCTACTGGTACAGGTGTACTAATGTCGGCTTCGTCAATTCGCCGACGTCTGCTGCACCGTGGACTGCGTGTAAGGATTCCTTTATACAGAATCCCCTCACACCGCCAAAACCATCGACGTCTGCGTCTGCAATGGGCTCATGAACACAGAGCCTGGTGGGCTGATTGGCAACAAGTTGTCTTTCCTGACAAATCCCGTTTTAATTTGTGGAACCATGATGGCCGCATTCGTGTTAGACTCTATTCCGGTGAACGCTGCCTTCCAGAGTGCGTTATCGAACGTCATTGTGGCCGAACACCCGAAGTTATGGTCTTTGGTGCGATTTCGTATCATGGACGATCTCAGCTGCTACGAATTGATAATAATCTGAATAACAACAGGTACATCCGTGAAGTGCTAGAGCCCGAAGTCGTTCCCTTCCTTCAAGGCATCCCTGGAGCTATCTTTCAACAGGATAATGCACGCCCACATGTTGAAAGGAATGTTCGAGACTTCTTTTCAGCCCAACACATGCAACTTTTTCCTTGGCCTGCTTATTCGCCGGATATGTCGTCCTTGAGCACGTGTGGGATTTGGTTGGTAGGCGTCTCTCTCGTGATCCGCGTCCTACAGCTTCAAAAGACGGACTTCCTACAAGCAATATGGAATTCTCTTCCACAAGCAGACATTCAACATCTGTTTCACTCCATGCCATGTCGTATAGCAGCACTTATTGCAACGCGTGGTGGCTACTCCAAATACTGATTTCGGACACTTAATATTGTTTTTTTTTTTGCTTTGAAAATTTATTCATATCTTTGTACTAATACATGCCGTTTGAGTATTAAATTTTATTTAATTCTGATGACTCCTTCATGGTGTTGCATTTTTTACAAATAGCGGTATATAATACATTATTACAAATGTTTTTCATAAAAAGTTTTCTTAACAAAACATTTTCTAATGACAACTTATTCGATCGCAACTCTTCAAACATCGATAAGAGAAAACATGGCAGACTGCATTTCCCCAAGACAGATTAATTTAAAACCTGTTGTTTCAAAATCATTTACACAAAGAACATCGGTCGTAGAAGTGTATATACCGACATTTTAGAAAGAAAAGAATTATATGTGGAAAACATTTCTATTTCCTTCTATCTGTACTTCATGCATCATAGGGCTTTTAGAATTTTGTCCCCCCCGAAAGCAAATAATAATTTTTATTTTTATTTTCCAGAAATGTTCTTGACTTGGTACTGCGTAAAAGTTTACATAGTAAAAGTTAAGAAAGAGTTTTTTTAAAGAATTCTTTTGTCGTTGGAAAATATTACAAAGAAATACTTTTCAGTTAAGAAGTAAACAAAGTCATAAAATCTATTCCCTTTATAAGATTCTTAAAAAATCCGAAGAATTTTTTATATCAGGTAAAACAAATATCCAAAAACTATTATTACATTTTTTTTTGTGGCCCGTCCATTAAAAATCATTAACTTTAAGACGACTAAACATTTTTTTGCTATCCACAAAACTCTAAATGAAAAATGCTCGTCTATTGTTTCAGACAAATTTGGGAACCTTCCAAGTACTCTTATGAGTAGAAAAAGAGGTGTAAAACTGAAAATGTGCTCCAAAGGGTTTTATGCTTTCTTTCAAACAGGGAAGAATAGAAAATATTAAAATCTATTCAACTGATCCGTCAGGTGTGTATCCTATCTACATGATAAATATTTTAATCACGATTTCGAAATATCGTTAAAACTAACTTTTGTTGTGTAGACCTTTTATAAAACTAATACTATTATAATAACATGATCTTAATTTTATTTTGTGAAACGAAATATTTAGGTAATGTTTTTTCTGAGTTAAATATATAATTTAACAATATGTGTATAGTCTTTCAAATGTCCAACGTATCACAATCATGCATTTGATCCAAAACTGGCATTCCGTGCAAATTTTGGTTTAAGTTTTAGGTTATGTGTGGTTAAAGATCTATTCCCTTAAAAGAACTTCCTAAATAAAATGTTTCCATGAAAAATTCAGTCAGTTCATAAATGTAACAGACTTTGTTTTACGAAATCATAATGTGTAACTTTCATTCATTTCCGTCTGTCTTAGAACGGTTCGAAATTTGGTATAATTGCATACAAGAGTAAATTCTGCCATTAAAGTCAATGAATTTTGTTTGCATTGGTTGTGGCTCCCATATCAGCAGGAAAACCAGCAGACTATAACATATTTATTTCAAAAATAGTGTCTGAATTTGCACATAGAGTGCTTCCTGGAAAGAAAAGGTGTCATTTTTATAAAGTGGTGGCAATGGTGAAGGGAGAAATCGCCAAAGTCTACTATTATGTCGCGTGGTCCAATCAGATGATGAATCAATGGATGGGCGTATTTTCGCGTCCGTGGAAACCAATCAGATGATGAATCAATAGATAGGCGTCCTTCTCGCATCTCGTGGAGACCAATCGAATGATAAACGTTCGTTTCCACCTTGTATGGTTTTGGTCACATGATCCAGTGTACATAAAGAGATTACCATTGTCCACTCTACTTTTATATTTGCTCTATGGTCTTCACTAAGCACACTCAAACTATGATATTGTGGGTGTATGCTCAACTACACACGTGCAATCTATAACCATGATATAGAATCTGATAAAAAAATTAATTTGGAAGAATTGAAGGATTTTAAAAGAGAGTTGATCTTTGTTCCTTGCAATTTTATATCGTCCTTAGTTTATTAATATCAAAATTTTTCTAGCAGTTTTCGTCCATGTGTTCAACATGAAAACCCTTATATACAATAATTTAATGCAATCTTACAGGAAGACTAATCATACTTATCTAAAAATGACTAGATAGTCTTTATCTGATCAATTACCAACCAATTTGGATCACCACGCTATATCCTGATGAGTTGGTAACGTAACTGGCGCTTACCAGAGAAATGTAAAGTGATGCCAATTTAAGCGTAGCGCCATCAGCAGTTCAAGAGGTCAATTCATAATCTATTTTTGGATACATTTGTTAAATTAAGTGTGTTTCACACATTATTAAGTTTAATATAAGATTAATTTTCTAGATACAGCTACACTCTACGTTTATAGCGGTGGCAATGGCCTTGGCCGTTTTGTTTGGCGCACTTCTAGTAGGGAGTTACGGCTGGTTAAGGCAACCCATCTGTATTTACGGTTATTACCGTTTACATGGCAATTTCCATTTTGATTATTCTAGAGAGTTCTTTCAAAATCCATTAAAGTCGTTTGATTTCATTGGTTCGTTTGAAATTTTTTCTTTGTTTCCATTGGTTATTTTAATTTTAAAATATCCGTTGATTGCATTGGTCCTTTTAATTTTTTTTCGTTCATTTCATTGGTTCATTAAATAGTTTTTCGGCAGTTGTGGAATTTTCTTTTATTATAATTTTTTTTCACGATAGCGTTACAACATTTATTGTTTTTTAGCCATTTGTGGAATTTTCTTTTTCAGTAATTTTTTTTCCGGGAACAGTTCTGACGCATTCTGGAACAGTTCTGCAGGTTGTATTATGTCTTGCTTTTTTCGTCTTTTATTAATCGTTTTCTTTTCCAACATGACCACTGTATTTAGTGTAATTGATAAGTTTCAGGGCATTCTTACTCTACATTCGTTTTTGTTAATGTTTTTTTTAAATATAATTTTAAAACGTTCTTAAGGGGACCGGGAAAGCAAAATTCGACTAAAAAATCAATTTCTATTTTATTGCTCCTTTATATAGTTCAAAATCTCCTCTTTCCAATGATATATCACACTAGGTAATAGAATAAGAGAAAGTTTGAAAATTATGCACGTTTCCAATAAGCACTTCACATCTGACACGGCCTTTCAAATGTAAACAAACCGTTTGTGGACATTTCTAATCTTTGTTGCTCAACAATGTATATTATATTTTTTACTTTACTTTACTCAAATTATTTTCGATAATCTGGTAACAGTAGAGTTAACTGTAATCATTTAGTTTTTTTCTAACTATTTTTATTAATTTTACCATGCGATATAAGTTAGCTTTTCTGAGACACGACATTTGATCTGTTATGGACTAGCAATAAGGATAAATGTTGGTTTTCTGCACAATATGCAACAATCTATCTGGGCAGAATATTTTTATTTACTGTCAAGTAACTTATCCAAATCACGGTCTTTGTCCAGTTGGGAATGAAAGCTGGTGGAAATTTCAACGTGCTGTAGCTAAAAGAGTGATGTGTATTACCATGATAAACACACACATATTGCCTTGCCTTATACTGCCTACATTTTGAAGACAATTAAATCAAATTTCAGAGACTTGGCGAATCCAGAATTGTTGAAAAAATGTGTTCACGGAAAGACTCAAAACCCAAATGAATCGGTGAACAATGTGATTTGGACTCGCGTTCCAAAAAATGTGTTTGTAACCATCCAAACTTTAAAACTGGGAGTGTTTGATGCTGTTTCCTGCTGCAACAGTGTAAATATTATAAAGTGCTATACATTATCTAGAGTTAAAATCAATCCAGGCTGCCATTTTATACAAATTTTTGAGAAAACTGGACTAAGACCGTGTTATCGATGGAGAGCGAAAACTCTCCGAATACAGTAAAAAGGCCCGCCATAGAAAGAAAAGCATAAAAAAAAATTGAAGATACTTGTATTAAAAATGAAAGAGATCACCCTTTATATAAATCTGGATTTCATTAAGGTTAGACGTAAAATTATTTATAAAAATTAATTTGAAATGTTTAAATCCATTTTTCTCAAAACTTAGATTTTTAAGATTCATGCCCCATTTTCTCAGAATCTACTGAACATAATGACTTAATATTTTTATGACATATTTGTGTTATATCTCTAAAGATTTTAACACGGGCATTTTTGATTTTTTGAAAATTGGATTTTTTAGAAATTTAAATGTGTTAAAAAATGCTATCTAAAAAGTGATATTCAGTTAAAAATTTCTATAAAATTAAAAATTTTAAATAAAAAAAAAAGTGAGCTGTTAAAGTTTGTATAACATATCAGTCTAACCACCATAAAAATTTTGTGTTGATTACTATTATAGTTATTGAGAAAAAGGGTCTTGAATTTCGTGAATTTAACATGGAGGAGATAGGGCCTTCCCGGTCCCCTTAAATGTGTTTTAAAACTTTCATTTTCCGTTGTAAAAAGAAAAATATTTTTGAAACAATTCTTTCCTTGGCGACTTTAGAAGAGCGCTAAAAAATGTGCCAGGGCCGTTGCCACCGCTATAAACGTAGACTGTAGCTGTACCACTATCCTTTCAGTTGTGCCGCCTGATTTCAGTTTAAAGCATGTCTGAAGACATAAATTACGATTATGTTCTGAGGATAAGTCTTCATAAATATATTTATTGGCTGCTTTTAATGTACTAAATTAATGAATTGAGGCTATTGTATTGGCAAATTTTGGTTACAATATTACACCTGAAATGCTTTTCTTCTAAGCAATAGGCCATGGCACTTGGAAACAGCAAAATGCAAAAGATATTATGTGTAGAAAACTGGTCGACGGGAGTGATAATGATTTCCGCTATTGTTGGTGGTGCGTTGCTGTTCCTCGCGAACGATTTATAAATTTGAACCAACTTTTTCTCACCTTTTCCAAGAAAACAAGTACTTCCTTGTTTAATACGAAAAGAAAATCTATATAAATACGTATGGAGTTTTTGTGCATTGAATATTTATGACCCGTTATTTAGTACTGATTTTGAAATTTTCCTGAACATATATAGTATTTCGTGTTAAAACTCAATCTTTTGAAATAATTTCTCAAGTTTTCAAATTGAAGTGCTTCCGGCAACATAATGATGAGTCTTCACTTCAAATTTTTAAGGAGAGCAATTTTCAACATTTTAAAACTTTCAAAATTACAATGGTTTCACCACTATTTACTAGGTCATGTTATATTAAACTCTTCTCTTTCAAGTTTATCATTCAAACAATAAAAAATTCAACTCATTCAAACAATAAAAAATTCTTTTGATACTCTTTGAAAACTTAGTTTTGTTATTTGTTTCATTACGGAACATATCGCACCCCGACAAGAAAAGTGACACAAGTCAAAAAATAAAAGTTTGGATGTTATATCATTGAAAAATATGTATGGAGGTGCCCCATAGTGTTATATTACTATTGTATAGAATATAATAAAATTCAAAGACAAGAAATTAATAAAATAAATAAAATTCAATGAAAAGAAAAATATTTTTGAAATAATTCTTTCGTTGGCGACTTTAGAAGAGCGCTAAAAAATGTGCCAGGGCCGTTGCCACCGCTATAAACGTAGACTGTAGCTGTACCACTATCCTTTCAGTTGTGCCGCCTGATTTCAGTTTAAAGCATGTCTGAAGACATAAATTAAATAAAATACTTACCTAAAATTTGAAATAAGCTTATACTAGTTCAATATAAGTTTTATAGTATCCTTCAAGTGATGTTTCTCAAATTCTGCAAATTTGAGTTGTGTCACTTTTTTTGCCAGGGTGCAATATATTCCTTGGTCTTATCACTGTTTTCCGGGGCCCTAAACTTTACCTTAGCACTAATGTTTTCAAAGTGCCCGATAAATTTGATTTATTCGATTAATGTTCAAATGTAAACTTTCTGAAACTGATTATAGGTTTCAGAATTCAACCATGCATTTCATTCAACTTGTAATTTAGATCTAAAAATATTGATATTTACAAAATAATAAGCCTCTCCGTTTCTAAGAAATCAGTCACAGTTATGAAATAACACGGATATTTCTTTACATCCTAGTATTAAACAATAACATCACTGAAAATTGAAACTTGTATATTCTGAAATGGTTCTTATTTCCAACAGTTTCACAGGGTACCATATAGTGATGCTACATCGACAGCAAAACATCGATGTTTTAAAACATCGATGTTCAAAATTAAAACATCGATGTTGATAGTACATCGCCCCAAAAACATCGATGTTTTTAAAATTCAGTGTATTTAAACTTTTTCCCCCATTTCTTAAAACTGGTTAAGCAACTAGTGATGCGACATTGGCTCCAATACATCGATATTTTTTATAAAATATCAATGTTTTGAAAACATCGATGTCGCATCCCTACTTTTCAGACCCTTCACCCTTGGCCACTTTGGTCTAAAAGTATGTTCAATTCGCTGATTATAAAAATTACGCTCCTTGGTTGTTTTTTAAATTTTTATAACGGTACTTTTTTCATTTAAAAATAAAACATCGACAAGTATAAACATCGATGTTACAAAAACATCTACTAAAATACATCGATGTTTAATACATCGATGTTTTTTATAAAACATCGACATCGATATCGCATTTCTAGTACCATATTACCTACTTTTGCAATTTTTCATTTAATTTTTCGCACTACCAAATAATAATTCAAGGTTGGTATGTAAGTATTTAATTAACGTCGCACTGAAGCAACAGTGGGTTATTGATGACGGTCCGATATCAAGCCAAAGGTAAAGAATCGAGGACAGCAACACATACTTTATAGCCACGGTCAGATGACGAGGTCACGCATAAGCTGGCACCCCACTCTCCAAACTTTCACATCATGTGAGGACATTTGAGGCCAAGACAGATTTAACATGCACCAGCCTCCTTCTTACGCGAGTTTTTTGGTTGGATTCGAACTCAAAACCCTCCGGTAGCTAATCCGTTACTATTCCATCCGGGCTACTGCTGCCCTCTAATAACTCAAACACAATGTACTCTATAAAAGGTTTATATTTCTCAATATTGAATTATAATTATTCGATTTACGTTATTCCATCGAATGTTCGGATGAAAACTTCCCGAAACTGATTATAAGTTCCCGAATTCAGCCATGCAGTTCACTCACAACTCATCTAAAACTCTCGATACTCTAACAAGATAAATCTCTGTTTCTTTTAACTCAGTTTCAGTAATCAAATAACGGCGTAACGGCAGGTATTTCATTAAAGATATTTGTTCAAACACATCCAAGTCTTAACCAATAACATCACTGAAAATTGAAACTTTTTCTACCCTGGCACTGTTCTTATTTCCAAAAGGACTCAAAGGGAAACAGTTCGCCTACCATATGTGACTTTTTATTTAATTGTTTCCAGTATCAAAAACGTCTGATAATTCTTCGAGAACAAATCATTCGCTCTGCTGATCGCTCCGTTCCGAATACGGCTTCGTATGAAAATAGTTTCCCCTTGAAAATACCAGAAAGAGGTAGGAAGAAAACATAAATGGAAAAGGATGGAGAGAAAGAAAAAATCGAGTAAAAGTTAGAGATTTATTTAATAACGGTTTCTTGAATGCTTCTGCCCCTGAGGAATGATTTTTACGCCTGATTGCTTAACTTGCTTCAGACTAGAGGAAGACTTATTTTCTGCTCTCTTGCCTTGCTAACTTTCACTTGAGCATTCGGACAGCAACTTCCACAGATTGGTACTAAAAAACCGAAGAAGAAAATGCGGAAAAAAATATAAATAAATTCCGACTGCGATTGGGTGGAAAGCCATCTGGCACGCTGCACTGTAATTTTATTGCCTCACTAAAAAAGTTGTGGCCGAATTTCGGAAGCTCGAAAAATTGAAAGACGAATTGTTCGCCTTTTTACATCGATACAGGAGCACCTGTTTTTTTTATTACCGTCACGTGGAAGGATACAATATTTAACGACGAGACTCGAGTGCGTCTGTGGAATGAACGTGTATTTGCTTTGGCGTTGTCAAAAGTATCCAACCTGTACTAAGTCGTCAAATTTTGTAAATCTGTCAGTTTCGAATTAAAATTTGGCATTGCTTACTTTATAAGAGCTTTAAAAACCAACTCATGACGATATTGAAATCAAGAATATGTACTAATTCGTCAAATTTTGTAAATCTATCAGCAGTTTCGAATTAAAATTCGGAAAAATCAAGAAGTTGTACTAAGTCGTCAAATTTTGTAAATCTGTCAGCAGTTTCGAATTAAAATTCGGCATTGCTTACTTTATAAGAGCTTTAAAAACCAACTCATGAAGATATTGAAATCAAGAATTTGTACTAAGTCGTCAAATTTTGTAAATCTGTCAGAAGTTTCGAATTAAAATTCGACATTGCTTACTTTATAAGAACTTTAAAAACCAACTCATGAAGATATTAAAATCAAGAATATGTACTAATTCGTCAAATTGTGTAAATCTATCAGCAGTTTCGAATTAAAATTCGGAAAAATCAATAATTTGTACTAAGTCGTCAAATTTTGTAAATCTGTCAGCAGTTTCGAATTAAAATTCGGCATTGTTTACTTTATAAGAGCTTTAAAAACCCACTCATGAAGATATTAAAATCGGGAATTTGTACTAAGTCGTCAAATTTTGTAAATCTGTCAACAGTTTTTAATTAAAATTCGACATTGCTTACTTTATAAGAGCTTTAATAAACCAACTCATGAAGATATTAAAATCAAGAATAGTTCACGACCATTTTGGCAGAACACTCCATCATCCTCAGAACCAAAATAAAGCTTTAGTGTGATACTCGAATTTCAATATATATATATATATATACACTCCGTACCAAAAAAAATCCAAATACCCCAAAACCAGTCTTCGATCGGAACGGAACATAATATAAGAGATGTACATGAAGAAATTATCACAATATGAAATCTGGAGAACTCTTTAGTATTGTCATCATAAAATTTTTGCATAATTTCTACCTCTAACCTTATATACCCACCAAGCCTGCTCCCAACACGTGCCTTATTTCATTACATGCTGTTGACATTAAAAGTAGGCGAAAGTCGTAATAATGCGACTCTGCATAGCAGAATGGTCAAAAGTAAGAAAGTTATAAAACCCTCTCTGGCGGCAATACATGCCAATATACGGTATAACATGCAGTGTGAAGTCCTTATGCTATCTTGTGGCAAATTATGCCAATCATTCTGCATGTAGTGCACCAGACCCCCAGGGTGGTAAACTGATGATATCCCTCCCAAACCTGCTAAGGGAAAGGATCTGGTAATCTCGATGGCCGAAGATGGGTTGTAATACAACGAAGGCCTCTTAGGAGAGGCAAGTCATGACATGATCGTGCTGGTAAATAGCCCCTAGGACACGTAATATAAAAGTCAAAGCAACAGGTGGAAGTACTTTCTGGATGCGTAAGGTTGTTTTCGCATTGCTATGTTGTCAAACTACCTCGAACCACTACTAGAGGGACAGGTTGTCAAAAGTGATGGCTCCCCACGCCATTAGTGTGCTACTCTACAGTAAACTGAACTTATTGAACATCATCGGCTACATATGGAGTAGTTCTGAGCCTGAGATTCGTGGACAGGCATGAAATTACAACTTATCATATTCAGTGACGAGTCCTGTTTCCGTTCTGAGGCAAATTATGGTGGAATTCGAGTGAGGTGTAGACCATAAGCTAGAATTATAAGTAGACTGGCCATTGCTAATGAGAGGAATTTAAAAAGTGTGACCAAAATTTCGACTCCACGTCGCGTGTCTGCTCTGTGGTTTTTAGGTAGGTATTGAATTAACGTCGAACTTGAGCAACACAATGAGCTATTGGCGACGGTCCGGGATCAAACCCAAAGCGTTAGATCCGAGTACAACACCACTTGATTTTTATACGCGTGTCTGCCCTGGAAAATTGATCTTGTTTTTCCGCCATCGATTACTTTTGGAGCGTTTTCGCCGAATATATCTTCTCATGTCTTCAAAAGTCTCAATACCAAATTTGATTCCATTCCGTTTATTTGATTTAGCTGCAAATGCTTCCAGAGTGAAAGTTATTTTATGGCCTCCCTGTATCTTTAACTGACGTATTAAATGTAATACAGAACGAATCCAGTGCTGAATTTAAGAGAAGTAATATATTTCACTTGTAAGTAGTTTAGTACCCCGATCGCAAAGAGAAATGCTCACCACCCTTTTATAAAATCTCAACAACGCTCGCTAAGTCAAAAGTTTGTTATTTTGGCAAAGAACACTTTCAACAGTTTAGGGTTCAACAAGTTTAACAGATTTGGTTTGTAATAAAATTAGGAAAATTGCGCCAGAAACTGTCAAACATGTCATTTTCAGTCATGGGGTTTCTATATTTTCCGAAAGTTGTGTTTTGACGAAGGAAAAAAACTCCCGTTTACATGTCGGAGTGCGAGTTGTCAAAGACTTTTGAATCGCTGTGTATTTTTACAAAACATTTGCTTCAATTTTACAATGCGGTTATACCGTCAATTATTCCCCTTCACTTTCACCTAAAGGGCTCTTTTTTCCAAGAAAAGCAATACTCGTGTGACAAGTTTTTGAAATAGAAAGTCCCCTGTGTGACAATAGCGAAGAAACTTTCACATTTAAATGTTATTGTGAGATGAGTTATGACCGAAAACTTTGCCTTTAAAATTATCTTATTCATCAGAATAAACTGTTGCAAACCAACGGAAACTTGAAACAATCGATTGAAATATAATTGGGTCGAATTATCTTAATAAAATCATGCAGAAAACTAATGTTTCCTCAACAAATTATAGTCTCTCAACTAAGTGTAACATAAAGCAGTAATTCTTTTACATATATATTGGAAGAAAGGTAGTTTCCAGAATCGACCAAAGTAAATCTTCTAAGCTGTCCTTCCCCTATTCCCTTGCTTAGTTTCTTGGAAACAAAATACTTAAAATATATTCGGAAAACAAAATGTATAACATACGAAACAGTATTTCCATCTATATAAACCGTAATGTTATAACTATTGCATAACAAAAACTGTCTTTAAAGAAACACTATTTTTAAATTAAAAGTAAAAAGCTTTTTAATTTTTCATATTACATAAACATCTATGGTATCCCCCGTAGAAACTTTACATATAAGTTTTCCACTGATCACTATTATGATTATTGTAAAGCTGATAAATCTGCGCTTAATTATAAGTAGTATAGATCAGTATATGAGGCAATACAGAGTAGTAGTACCAGCCATTTCTAATGTACCCTGAACACAGAAACGAATATGACTCCGATTAATTTCAGTCTGTCTGCCTGTAATACAGGTATTCATGAAATCGATGATGGTTTCAAATGGCCCGAAGGCTAACCAATGAAGTTTCTGTAAAGTAACTGAACCCTTTCATACTCATGACTAGGAATTTAAGTCCTTGAATTAGAGTTAATGTATTTTTGTTCTTGATTGAGATCTCTCTCTCTCTCTCTCTCTTCTGTTTTTATAAAACATTTTACGAATAAATTAAGCTATAGCAAGATGTTATTTTGCAGTGAACAGTCGTCCATTTTATTATATAAAATACTAGTAGTATCCGCACGACATTGCAAGTGGCAAAGTTATGATTAAATATCGCTATAATTTCAAAAAATATTAAAGCTAAATAAATCAAGAAACAATACAATCTGATGCTACTTCACTGGGCAGTGTTAACGCTAACCCTCACTGATTCCGACAAACAACGTAAATGAATGACACTGTCAGCGAAATCAAAACGTGTTAAACAGTAATAAATAAAATTGCAGAAATGATACAAATTCAAAAGTAGGTTATGCTTTTTAAAAGTCTTAACACTAATCACTAATTCCAACAAACAACGTAAAATAAAACCAAAATGATAAAAATTAAATATTTCTATATTTTCTAAAAGTCTTAAAGCTAAAGAAAAAAGCAAGAAACAATACAACCTGATGCGACTGCACTGGACTGTTATGCTTTTAAGTCTTAACGCTAATCACTGATTCCGACTAACACAACGTAATGTTAATTCCTCCAATTTACAATCCGTTAAGAATATGAAAGGAAAAAAATAACATTCGACCAGTGACGTCATTGAATCAGACGCGACTGAGAAAGAAAACTTGTCGCGCGTCCAAAATCGAACAGAAAATAAACGATTAGGCACTCCCTTCCTTCAAAAAAGAACTGTGTAGAAAACTTGAAACAACCAATAAAATGAAAGGAAGAAAATAAAAGAAACAATGAAATTAAACTAAAATTTAGAAGCTCTGATCTCTCTTACACTGTTGCCATTCTTAGGAAACCAAATAATAAAAATATGTCAATAAATTAATGAAACAAATGTTCTAGATTAAATTTTAAAATTCGGGCTTCTAGGTCTATTTAGTCACCTTTAGGACTACCTGTGGGGCACATTTCATTACTGTAAGTGATATAAATTTGTCTGGACACCTTCCACAGAGGCACACGTAAACATTTCCTCTTTTAATAGTAGAGATAATTTCTTTTTTACGGATTTATTTGTCTTTTTAAAATTATTTTACCATAATTCACATTAGTTTCTGCTACAGCATTAAAAGACAGCCATAGATTGTAAATTCAATTTCGTTGGCTTTGTCAACACATGAAAATATTTCTGTGCACCTTTTCTTGATCTTTTTCTCAAATATTGGTGACGGTTAAATGGCTTTATTTCATTTTAAGAGTTTACATTTCAAGTTCAGTTTTTAAGTGTTCACCTACTTAATTTTTCTTAAAAACACTCTCAAGCTTTTGAAGAATATAATCACTACATTCACATTCTTAGTACTGTTCAAATGAAGTAGTTCGCAGAAGAGTCATTTTACGTTTAGATATTTACAATGATAAAATGGGACTACTAAAGGTGGTAGAGTTCTAATAAATGTCAGTTCTTAGGGAGTTAAGTTTAAACTAAATTTAAATTGCTTATAAAGTATTCCATTAGATTTCGTTGAGCTTTTATAAAATGTTAAGTTGTGAGATTTTCTTAAAAACACTAACTACTTTTTAAATAATAACCACTAACTGCTTTTTAATTAATAACGACTAACTATCTTTTATGTTGAACAGTAGTTTTAAATTCTTATTAAATTAGTGCATAATTATTTCGCCAGCGTTATCTCTGATTGTTTATAACAAGAATAATTATTACATATTAAAATTACTTCAATTTATTAAAAACAAGATTTTATTCTGTAGAATAATATAAAGTAAAGAACTTTGAATTCTATTTTCCCGATTGATTTCAAGATATCGACATAATTATTACTGTTCCATATGTTCTTTGTTGAATAACTATGATATTACCATTTCCAGAGAAATTAGAACCAATAATGTTTTCAACCTTCTAAAACTACTTCACATTAATAAACTTTTAGTGTGATTAACTATTACCAGAATAATTTTACTCAAATAAGAAAACATTCTGATCGCCCTAAAAACACTACTGTAAAGTAAAAATAGAGGGTAACCGAAAATAAAGTGGATCCCTGAACAATTAATAGTCTTTGAGCAAAGACGCATTAATTAAAGCAACTTTATTAGCACACCCATCTCCAAAGACTGACTTAATTCTGTACATGGATGCCTTGACAAAAGCAATTTATGCGTCTTGGCCGGAAAATACTGTAGACAGCTAAAGTCTTTAGGTTTTTTTTCACGCAAGTTAAATCCAGATCCAAACTAAATATTTTGTTTCTGACCTGGAGCTCTTAACTAATTTCTTCGCTATAAAATATTTCCAGTATACGCATGAGAAAGGGAAAAAATTTGGCATTTTTACGGATAGTAAACTTTGTTTTCATTCTTTCAATCTAAAGTCTATAGCTATTTTCTCCCATCGTTTGCATCTTTTGGGATTTAAAAAAAAAAACGATTTTTGACGTTTAATTGGACATTTTTTGTCTTTAAAATGAATCGTTTCCTTGCCAAATATTTACTGTTTGATTGATGTTCGCAATTTATAGAATTAACTTTGTTCTAAGTAAACTGATTATAAGTTATGTACTGTATACTGTAAACGCATATTAAAGAACTCTCAAACTGGTTTATTAACTTAGTCAAAAGAAATACTCAACGTTCCAATGTAATACATATTTTATTCCATTTTTAACGATGACTAAACTACACTTTTAGAAACGTATGTATTCATATTTCCTTGAACGCTCTGAAAAAATATTGTTCTCACAAAAGTAAATAATTCTTTCCTTATTTTTCTTTCTCAGTTTTAAAGCAGCACTTTAACATCCCTTTTACTTTCTGACGTACCTAAAAATAAACATGATTTTGAGTTATTGTGTAGCACATATTCACAAACGAACGAAGTAAAGTTCTGAGTTCCAGGAAAAAAGTACTGTATAAAACATTTCTCTACATAAAACACGAAATGCTCTTTAAATAATATATTTTTCCCTTGTAAATTTCCAGATTAAATTTATATCACACGACAAAAAAATACCTCAAAAATAGAGAACATAGACTAATGCAATTATTATTATGATTACATAGAACATAATGTATAATTAAAAATGCCTTGATTTTCTCTGAAATCCCAAACATTGTTAAGTTAGGCTTCTCGAAGTATACAGTACAGTAAATTTGTGAGATATAGTATAAAACCTATTCATACAAAATAAATAGAATATTTTACTTCGCACACAATGTAAAAATATACGAATTCTGAGAAATAAATGCAGTTTGAAAACTAATTAAACATCCAAAATTCAAAAACTTCTCTTTAAAACTAATTTTTTTTCTCTCCAATTACCTGATTAAATTTACATTGCAAGTAAAGAGAAAGCATAATCCGTCTATTTTTATATAATAGAATAAAAGATATGTTGAAAAGAAAAAAAAATTTCAATTCGGAATTTAAAAATTTTTTGTACTACCACCTTTTGAAAGATGATTGTACTATACAATCTCCAAATAATAATTCAAATGTAATATGTTGAATTATGTAAGTCTAGTTATGTTGATAAAAAGTATAACTAACTAGTATGCATATAATCTCTTTTATAAGAAATAAATCTATTCGAGAGCATAAAATTAAAAACATACACGAAACAAAAATAAACTTTTTATCAACTAAGCATATATTTTTTATTCTAAAAAAATTGTAATTCACGATTTGATTTTTCTCTCCTTATAACAAAATAATTTATAGAAATATTTATAAAGCTTATGCAAGAGTATAACTTTGAAATTTCTGTCTGGATAAAGTAGAAATAACTAAAATTTGTATGGATAATTAATAAATAAATAATAAATTTGTAAAAATAAAAATAACTTCCTACTATGCTGTTTGACGTTCTTTATTAATACTTAAAAATGAAATCTTTTCATTTATATAATCTCTAAACCCGTGAAACTTTATATTCTTTGACAAGACTGTTATAATCATGAAAAAGTGCATATTAAAATAACTCAAATTAAACAACTTGCAGCATAAAAGTGAAAGTTATTACAGGAATGAGGAATAGTTTAATACAAGACAATATATACTTTACCTCATCGTTTCCAAGGGTATGGAAAAAGAAAACTAGCACACCAATAATCGTGTTTAGAATGGAGAAGATACTGTAAAGAGCCAAGTTCTGCTCGTAATCCGATAGCATTCCAATTATATAGGATGACAAAATCAAAGGCATTAGAATCAAATTAGATCTCTGGTGAATCCTATGAATTTAAAAAAGCTTCATTATTATAATTTCATAATTGGATTAAGATGCATTGTTAGACAGGATTATAAGATTCTAATTTAAACTCCAATCGGTTCGATGATTCAAATAAAAGTTAAAGTATACGCGTATTTTAATAAATATTTTAAAAGCAATGAGAGGGACTCCACGAACTGCAATTAAAGTTATAATCAGTCAGAAAATGGTAATTTGTTGAGACATTTACATAATTGACATCCATCTGAGGCTAAATTATGGTAATCTAATTGAATAGTGCTGGTTTTTGGAATAATGATATCATTAACTGTTCGGAACCAAAGCCAAGTCTCAATTTAGGAATATTATCGAAAGAAGTATTTTGAATTTTTAGTAATTAGACGAATACTTAGTAGCAGATGCTTAAAACTATCGAGTTTTGAAGAATTATGTCATATTTATTGAAAAAGTTACTTTCTTGACCTTTTTGGTGTGATTGTTTTGTGAAAGTAATTACTTTTAACAGAGGCAAGTTTTTCCATGACATTTAAGAAAATAAATAAAAATACTAATACTTTCTCGCTGTTGTTAAGAAATATTAAAATTTATGAAGGGTATCAGCTTAATGTCTTGTTTTTAATGCTCTCTAAAAACATTTCAAATTAGTCTGGGACCAAGTAAAACATATTAAAGCATCATATTAGCATGAACCAACAAAGTAATTGTAAAATTAATTGGTTAGTTTTTTATTTGGTAATAAATTAATGCAAAATTAATAGTAATCTTTAAATTCAGTTCAATTAAACGACACTTTATCTCAGTCGCAATACAACTTAAGATGATAACTGTTCTAATAATTTATTGCTCATATCAAAATAATTGGTTAAGAAATTAGTAATATTTTTTATGCAAGTAGACGATATTTTTTACTTAAATTACTATTTTTTTTCTTTTACATAAATATATAAAATTTGACTACGTATTTTTACAAAGTATATTATTACTATGTATTTACTGTGTATTATTACTATGTATTAACAATGTATTATTACTATGTATTTACTATGTATTATTACTTTATTTTACTACAGTATTGCTATATATTTTCTATGTATTATTACTATGTATTTACTATTTGTTTTTACTATGTATTATTACTATGTATTTACAATGTATTTTTCTATGTAATATTACCAAGTACAAAAGTAATAATGTGTAGTAAAATGTATGGAAATTCAAATATATATGAATCTTTCAGTTTTACTAAAATATTTCCTTTAAAAACGTTAAAACTTTTTTTAATTTAAGGTTGCTGAATTTGTTTCAATTTATATAATATTTAGTTTACTAAAAAGTTTCGTACAGGATTTTAAATATGCTTTCCTCTCTTCAAAAACATGCGAATTATTTTTATTAATTTACATTTAATTATTTCGAGACATTTTAAACAAGATTTAATTCTACTCTTTGACAATATTCTGACATATACTATCAAATTTCCAACTCAGCCTAATTCTAAATGTTATCAATGTAGGCTACTTTTAACAAATCTGCGATAACTCACTTCCTGAAATACCATTCTAAAACTATTCACATTCTACAGTTTTGTAAAATTCAATTAGAACAAAATTATTCTGTTTCAGCTGAGCGAATTAATTTTTATGTATGGTCATTATCATATTCATGTTTATCATCATCAGAAATCAAGCTATACTAGACAACTTTGAACATTCACGACTTTAATACCATCGTCATTAACATACCATAATATGTTTATGATAAGTCGAGGACGTTCTGACAAAAGGATTAAATCGCATAACTTCGTTGTAGTCTTTGTGCGTTCGCAATAAAGCTTCTACATCTCAGCTAATGCATTCTTGCAAAGTTGTATTAAATGGCTTCTTAAATGATGTCCCCGGAAAATAAATTGCTGTTTAGAAGACAAAAGGTATTTGGTTCGTATAAAGTAAGATAAGATTAAACTGTCTGGGCTTTGAGTTTGAAATGTCACTGAATAACGAAATGTCTTTGAGGAATGCATTTGATTTGGTTTAAGTTAAAGTCACTTGATGATAACGTTTTGCCTTCTATTGTGTTGGTGTTTATGACTCAAAGGCCATATTAGGCCAAGCTGCATCAAACAACGTTAAGTAAATGTGTAAAACTTGGATAAGAGTAGTGAAAGTAAATATACTTCCCACTTAAAGACACGAAAAAGTCTTCAACAAATACCTTTCTTTAATTGATATATTTCACTATACTATATAAACACTAAATTTATTTATAAATACTTCAAGGAAAGTAACTGTCGAAATCGGCATCAAAACTATCTACAGTTTTTAACAATGTTTGTTATTTCATATATACAGACGGTTAAATTTTTTGTTTAGGTTCTATATTTTAAATAAATAAATATTATGACAAATAAATAAATAGTATAAACTATTCATTTAATATTTTTTCCAAATATATGTTACCGTCCTTCGTTACGTTTACCAAATTTGAGTTGAAAGGAAACATTTTATATGTATAACAGCTAATTATGTTGTTGGTTGTACAAAATAAATTACTTTACAGTGTCTCTCCCAGCTACAGAACCGAAAAAGACCCTTAGTATACAAGACCAAAAATTTTCACATTAGGGACATTTCACTCACTTGTATGAACACTTCTATTAGGAAACTTACACATAAATTTTAGACATGAAAAAGCTGAAACTCTGATTATTCTTTATTGATCACAAGATAACTTTTTGAATTGATGCAAACTTATGCAAAAGAGGTAATATCAAGCCGTTATGTATCAGACATCTCTGGAAAAAATGCGGCATCATAATTTTTAAACATTCTTGGTGGTCATCTCGTCGACGTATCTCATCAAAAACGCAATCATTTACAAAACTGACCAGATCACGATGTACGACATATCTCATCAAAAACGCGATCATTTGCAAAACTGATCAGAATTTGATGTACGATATATCTCATCAAAAACGAAATCATTTGTAAAACTGGCCAGATCTTGATGTACGATATATCTCATCAAAAACGAGATCATTTGTAAAACTGGCCAGATCTTGATGTACGATATACAGAGGCTGATTACACATTTTTTAGACAATGTATATTGTATTCACAAAACTAAATTACATAAAATTCTTGGGTTTTAAATGTTCTATTTTGATAGCCCTTATTCTGAACTATTTTTCGACACCGTAATTTCCAGGATAATAATGCCTTTTGAAGTGTCAAAAGAGGTATTCTATCCAATTCTTCCTGAACAGCTTTCCAGAGTCCTGTAAGGGTTGTGGGACGACGTTTGGAAAATGCAGATTTTAAAAGTCCGAAAGCACAAAAATCCATAGGTGATACATCGGAAGATTTAGTAGGGATATCAGTGAAGGGTATGACCTTGATACCGGTTTTTTGTTCCATTTCTTTTAGGAAATTTACAGTGCATTTTGATGTGTGACTGCTAGCTTTGTCTTGATGGAGTTGTTGATGATTGATGGCACTGTAGGTAAAGCGATGGTATTTCATTCAGAAAATTTGGCAATAAAATATGTTCCTGGTAGTATTTGGAGTTAATCTTGACATTTTTTTCCACTCTCTTTATTTTTAACTTGTCATTATATGAAAAACCAGCAACAATCATGAATCCCTTAGAAAAACTTTCTTTCGATTCTGTGAACCATGTACTTAAATTTTTTCCCCTTTTATGATAATAAATGGCTCTTTTTTCATCTATCCTGACAATTTTTTTCCATTTTTCTTTGGATAAGTGTTTCTCATATAGAATTCGGCAGCGTGTCCTGCGTTCAGCGATATGCTTTGGAGAAAGACGATGCACATTGCGTTTTTTCGCTTTCTTAAGATTTAAATCAACGTTTATCATTTTGTTTACAGTGGACACCGAGTATTTTAATGATTTTGCAACTGTCCTTTGACTAGGGGGATTTTCTTTTAGCATTAAACAACGTACCTTTGCAACAGTCGAAGATGTCCGTTTCTTCCTTGGATACTTGTTTGGAATTTTTGTCCTACTTGAGGCTCCAATTTGACGATTTTTTTCCTTTCTTGTTGACGATATTACCTATCGACGCTTTATGTATCACAAAACCATGACTCTCACATCGTTTATGGATAACGGAAAATGAATATTTATCTTCGAAAAGAGCATAAATATAGCCTTCGAATCACTGTTTCGTTAAAATCGCCATTTTGAATAAAAACAAACCTCTCAAGTCGCAGACGATAATTTTGACTTTTAAAAACATAGTACAACTGCAGTTACTTCTTTTGCAGCAAACGATTTTTTATTACCGCTAACCAAAATCATTTAAAAAATGTGCGAACAGCCTCTGTATATGGTCATTAGAAGAAAACTAACCATACCTTGGATTTCGTCATCATCAAAAAATCAGTAATGAAACGAAATATCTCTTCGAAACCAATTGGAGGGGATAAATCCTGTATTTTCACTACTGTTGACAGAATTTTTAATTTTTTCTTAAGTATGTGCATTTGAGCTATTATCTTGTACATAAACTTCCTTTAGTACTAATTTATCAATTTTAAATATAGTTTTCTGATTTCCCTTTTTTCGAGTAATGATTCACAAAAGGATGCGCATGCTTTGTATACGCCTAAGAATATTATATATCTCAAAATACTCAACTCAAAATTTACTTCACTTTACCTTCATGCTTTATCATGCACCAAATTTAACAGTAGTCAAAATTCAAATTTTCGTTTTTGAATCCGTTCGTGATATTCAACCATTGACTCTAAATATTGTAAGAAATTTGAAATAAATTATCCCCTTGAATTATTCATATGAAACAACTAGCAAAAAACTATAATATGAATTACCTGCCTTCAAAAGGATATATCAGACAAATAATCCTTTATAAAAGAGAAAAGAAATTTATCAAAATCACAAAGACGTGATGGATGGGAAATCCTTCAATACATGGTCAGAACAACGTTTCGAGAAAATTCATCAACAAGAGGTCATTCTTCTCTTCCATTGATAGGACAGGTTACATTTTGAGCTCGAGAAAGACGTTACTTATCTTCGTCTTAGGAAGTGTCAAAATTGACGCTGTCTTTTGACACAATGTCTTTCCCTCAGGAGCAATACATTCAGAAAGAAAACGCCTTCCACCATCAAGGAGACAGTTTACGTGCATCCTTGATTTATAAAAGGATTCTAGGGAGAACCCTTTTTTTTTTTTAACGTTCATTTTTTTATCGAATATTAATATTTACTTCTTATGCAATAAAATAAATATTGATTGTGTATCTTATAGTTAAATATGCTAATTGAAATTACGTCGTAGGATTTTTTTCTAAATACATTTTTTGAGTCATCAAATGTTGATTTCTTGCTTTAATCATTGCATGAATATAATTTATTTTATTTAAATGCAATCTTTATTTCCGTATATTTTTCGTCGATTTCACTAATTTAATTCACTATTCGATTTGTTGATATAAATACAATAAAACTGCTTCAGTTTCAATACCATATATTCCTATGTAAAAAATATGTATGATGGCATAACTCTTAACTATGCTTCCAGATGGAACATTAATCAAACATTCGTAGGATAAATGTGGTTATCAGAACAAGAGTGGCTTAACCCACCAACAAACTCAATGGAGAAAAAAAACGCGGATTTTCTTACTCCTTTTTTTTTTTTTTTTTTTTTTTTTTATTTATTTATCTACAATATAAATTGAGATTCTGGAAATTTATCTATCCGTGATCAATAATAAGTTATTTTGTAATTTTAGAAGACTCTAACCTGCGCCATTTCAAAAAAATTAAAAGGTCGTAATAAAAGGTAATAATACAATTTTCGGGATTTTGTGGATTAGGTCACTCTTGCTCTGGTAGCCTCAAATATTACAATAATGTTACAATAAAGACGTAACTAAAAGTATCAGCACTAGTATGAACTGTCTCAGATATTATTAATGTAAAATTTAAAACATTTTTCAGTGAAGTAATTGACAAGGATCATCGAAATTAAGAAGGTATTTGGATTATAAAGAAATCAGACAAATTGGATCGAGACTAACTAACTATTCAATGTTGAAGAGAATTCTGAAACTGATTGCACACAAGTATTTCCTAAATACCGAACTAAATTTTAAGTTATATCACATTCTTAGGTCAAGATTTGCACTCTTAATTCAAACATATATTTAAATTTCCAAACATTTCAACTGATAGAAGAAGTTATCAAGTTTTACCTAGAAAAATAAAAGTACATAAAATATTTTAGTTAAAATTTTTACTCCTTTAAATCATAACTAATGGACTATGAAAAGAATCGTAGACTCTTACATAGATACATAGATTAGAATAATTTAAATTTCCAAACATTTCAACTGATAGAATAATATCAAGTTTTACCAAGAAAAATAAAAGTTCATCAAATATATTTTTTTTAATTTTTACCGCTTTAAATCATAACTAATGGTCACGTTGGGTTGGCGTGGAAGTTTGGAGAGTGGGGTGACAGATCAGGTGTTGCTTCGTCATCTGACCGTGGTTCAAAATTTCGAGGTGTTGTCCTCGAATCTTTCCCTAAGGGACTGATTCCGGACCGTCGTCAATAGCCCGTTGTGTTGCTCTAGTACGACGTTAACTAAAATTACCATTACCATTACCATAACTAATGGACTATGAAAAGAATCATGAACTCTTACATAAATTAGAATAGATTTAAATTTCCAAACATTTCAACTGATAGAACAATATTAAGTTTTACCAAGAAAAATAAAAGTTCATCAAATATTTTAGTTAAAATTTTTACTGCTTTAAATCATAACTAATGGACTATAAAAAAAATCATGAACTCTTACATAGATTAGAATAGATTTGAATTTCCAAACATTTCAACTGATACAACAATATCAAGTTTTACCAAGAAAACTAAAAGTTCATCAAATATTGTAGTTAAAATTTTTACTACTTTAAATCACAACTAATGGACAATGAAAAGAATCATAGACTCTTATCTTTCTTGACCGCAGGCACAACAAATGCATCTTAATTTAGCACACTTTTACTTACTTACAACTTAACAGTTGCCGGTGATCAATCACTTTTAAGGGTTTGTAGTTAGCGTTTCCAGATGCTTCCAACATTATAAAATCCATAATGCAAATGCTTATGACTGGCCCCACTACCAGGTATACAAGAGGTTTGTCCATTTGCAACCAGCAACTAAAGTAAAAAACGTTTACACGACTTTTCATAAAAGCAATTTATTGATATTACATAAATTATACCAAATGCCTAAATTAAGACTTGAAAAACTTTATTCAAAACACCGCGGATGATTACAAATGCATTTGAAAATTACCTTCTTGAGTATGAAACACGGAAACTTCACGTTGCAAACATGCCTATTTATCTGTTTTTAATTAATTCTGTGATAAACAATTTTGAAATGATTATCATGGTTACTAAAGAACGTATTAACCCTCCAAGTGGTTTCGAAATGTTATCTCGTCCAAGACCTGATCAATTTTGCTGATTGAGAGATATCTTGTCATCAAGATTGTCATCTGGTGATTTTGTGTGTGTGTGTGTGTGTGTGTGTGTGTGTGTGTGTGTGTGTGTGTGTGTGTGTGTGTGTGTGTGTGTGTGTGTGTGTGTGTGTGTGTGTGTGTGTGTGTGTGTGTGTGTGTGTGTGTGTGTGTGTGTGTGTGTGTGTGTGTGTGTGTGTGTGTGTGTGTTGTGTGTGTGTGTGTGTGTGTGTGTGTGTGTGTGTGTGTGTGTGTGTGTGTGTGTGTGTGTGTGTGTGTGTGTGTGTGTGTGTGTGTGTGTGTGTGTGTGTGTGTGTGTGTGTGTGTGTGTGTGTGTGGTTGTGTGTGTGTGTGTGTGTGTGTGTGGTTGTGTGTGTGTGTGTGTGTGTGTGTGTGTGTGTGTGTGTGTGTGTGTGTGTGTGTGTGTGTGTGTGTGTGTGTGTGTGTGTGTGTGTGTGTGTGTGTGTGTGTGTGTGTGTGTGTGTGTGTGTGTGTACTGTCCTGACAAATATATTACACTTACGATAGAGAGATCTGACATACATGCAATTTTTCTATCGCGCCCGAGCTTTAAAATTCAATCTGGAACATTTTTAAATGAATTTATCAGTTTTCTTCACCTTCGGTCCTTCGTTCCGAAAAGTGACGTCAAAGAAGAAGCAAATGGGTTTTGCGATTTTCACCCAGTGACATCAGCCTTTAGAAGCATGCCAATTTTTCCGATTCTAGCGTGTTTTGTCAAATGAGAACATGTAGCAAGAACTGGGAGTTGCCGAGCGTTAGCAAGCAGTGCTCACACCTGATCCCACGAAAATAACTGTCACGGGCAAGGAAAAATTTAAAATAGATCGATACCTTATACATTTGATTTTAATTTAATAAATATTTTTCAATTATATATTTATATTTTCACAAGATATTGTGGCATCACGACAACTGGATCTCTTCGCAATTCGAATTGGCCATGATGTTGGTTTGCGACGCAAACCAAATTGGAATTCGTAGCAATCACCGGGGGTCAGCGAGTAACACCTGACCCCACGAAAAGAACTGTCACGGGCAACGCCGTACTTGCCACTTAGTGGCTAGTTTCTTTTAATAGCGAGATATATCGTCCATCAAGATCTGATCAGTTTCTCTAATATGTCGACAGATACCTTGTAGAGACAACCACAAGGAGAATTAATGTATTTCAATTAATCAACAGTAATTTTTCCATACTTATTTGTATTTTTAAAAATCCAATAGACATAGGCAATAGATTTAAATTATTACACATAAAAATACACACAGAACTGTTAACTACAGTTCTATTTCAATAATAGTATTAGAATTAATGTAAATTATTTTATTCATTACAATTTCTTCTTTAGTAATATTGTTGTACAACGCAAAAACCTAAGTCAAAATATGAACTTGTAAATATATTTTTCCTAGCAAAAATAAAATTTGCTATAGAAAATCTAATACAATTGCACTTTTAAAACTCAATGCAATTGTTATGAAGGTACAGTTTGAATGAAATCTCTAAGATCCGAAACATTACTTTTATTATGACTATATTTTGTATTTCAACTAAAGTTTATTTTATAACTATACTGAGTCTCTTCTTTAGATTAAAATATATTTACAATTTATTTGAACTTACTGATATTTTGATCCGTAGTAATCCAAAAAGAAGCAGACACCAACTATGATGATTAAAATGGAAATACCTAAAAAGACATAAAAATATGACGTAGTTCTAAGTCTTTACTACCTATTCTAAAAAATTTCCTAAAAATAGAGTAGAGACATTTTAATCTAGAATTAATCGTATTTATTGTTAATTCCATTGTATAATATTTCTTAAATAAAAATTTTTATTTCTATCTAAAAGGGTTTGATGATTTTAATTCCATAGTTTATATAAAGCTATCAGAGCAAGAGTGTCTTAATACACAAAATCTAGAAAATTTTACTATTACCTTTCCTAACAATTTTTTACTTTTTTTTTTAAATACAGAGGTTCAAGTCTTCTAAAATTATACAATAACTTATTGATCACTGGTAAATAAATTTTCAGAATCTCAAATTATATTATAGATAAATAAAAAATGTAAAAAATGGGAGCAAGAAAATCGCATTTTTCTCAATTAAGTTTGTTGGTGGGTTAGGCCACATTTGCTCTGATAGCCTTATAATTAATAATCACATATTAAGTTATAATTTTTAATAATATCATGCGCCTCAATATAGAAGTTATAATTTTAAATAGAACTATTTAACCGAAGTTTTATTTTAACTGTTGCTCTGAAGATTCAAATTCGTTTTGTGTACTTTATCTTTATTCTTACAAAAGAAAGATTAATCCGTCACCTTTGTTACTTTTTACAAGTTCTCAATTTAGAAACACAGCTGATAAAACATAATACAGTTTTCTATGCATTTTAGATGTATTTGCTTAGATGCTAAGTATATGTATTAGTATATGTATTTAAAATATCCTAAATGCAATTTATAAAAATACCTTATTAACAAATGTATATTGTGTGTATGTGTGCACATGTGTGTATGTGTGTACATGTGTGTATGTGTGTATGTGAACAAGTGTATACGTGACATTCGTTGTATATTATTCTCCAATACTCTAGAACATAAACAGCTATTTAAAGTTTATTATAGTTACCCCGTATATCCAGCTAATATTTTCTCTCCAAATATGTTAGCAAATTCATCAAATGATAATCCTTAATTAATTTGTAATGTAAATTTTAAAAATTATATTCCATATAGTTTAGCTTTTGCATTTCAATCTTAAAATCATATATTATAGTTCTACAAATCAAAATATTTTTAGTATTTCTGAATGCTCGATTTTTAAAGTATCCTGTATTTGTACGTGATATGGGGAAAGTAATAAATACGATTAATGATATATATAGTTTGATAAGATGCTCTGTTTTTATTGTATTGAAAAGACATTAATAAAATATTTATTAAATACTTTTCTTTGTGGGAACTTTTCCTAAAAACGTAGTTTAAAACATAATGTTAGAGGTTGTATAAAACCAATTCAAAATACCTTTATCTTTATTTTTCCGAAATTCGAAAATTCTCATATAAAAATTAAAATAATTTCCAAAATTTTCGCAATTGTTTTAAAATATTTAATACAAATGTATATTCCTATGGAAAAATTATTCTCAGTAAAAACCATTCAGGAACATTTCTCAAGAAATAAACATTTATTGCTCATCAAATACAAAATTATTTTGATTATTTTTGCTTTTAAATGCATTAAATGTAAAAGTATTTCTTTTAGTAAAATTAGTTGAGAGAGAAATTCTGTTTTTTACTCTCTAAGAAAAATATAAACCCATACAGAAAAGATTCTTTTCGCCAGAAATTCGCACATTTTTAATGCAATTACTTTTTAAAAGATAGACAATCGACAACAGTTTCTTTTTGTTTATAAAACATATAGTTGGTTTCAAAACTCTAATACGCTTTTAGATGCATTTGCTTCACTTTTGTTATATCGACATCAGTTTGAAAATGCCGTCTATAAAATTGTCATGTTATTTTAGCATCATAATGAGATTTTTAAAGGTAATATTCATGCAATTCAATTTCTAACTATATATGAGATTTAGTCACCCAAACCAATATAGAAAAGATATTTTTAATCCAAACTTTTCCCCTTTTCAACGAAATTACCTTTTTTGAAAGATAGACAGTGACAACTGTTTTTGTTTTGACGTGAATGCATCTTTAAAATCTGAACAGTACTGGGAGCGTGCATGAAAATTGAGGGTTACGAAAATGTGTTGCAATTGTTTTCTCTTATGATTTCAGTACTAAAAGAAACATTCAGAATATAAATATAGCTTGTGTAGACAAAGGAAGTCCCAACCTGACATGGCCTCAAGACCGAAAACACAGGCTCAATGTGAGTGGGTAGGGTGTTCGCAATATGTCGAAACTTTACGGTGCTGGGCGAACTTTGGGCCAGTGTGACTTTGGATTGCATGGCGTGAAGACTGCAAAATTGGTGTCATTTCGAAAGCTATCAAACTACATTACAAATCAGGCCTTTAACCAATACAATTATTCTTCAATATTAATATCTCACTGCACTTTAATCGTTCAAACTGTAAATTAATTGTTTAATATTTACAATAAGCAATCGTCAAACTTCCTACATTCCAACATCAGATCCGAGTATTCACGTAAACTATGGTTTGTGTCCTCGCAACACACAATCTACTATTTTTTCATAAATTATATAGTATCTGCCATTGATTTCAAAATTCTAATACCCTTTCAGATGCATGTACTTGACTCTTGTTATCTGTCCATAAAATGTAAGCTTCAAAATTGTTAACTAATTTTAGCATTTTAATAAAAATTGTTTTAAAATGCATATGAGGTTTACTCACCCCATCCCACCAGAATGTTTTGAAACCTATTCAAGATACCATTTTTAGGCACGACAAAAGCCACCATACTGTAAACATGCAAAGCTTCCAGTAGCAAGAACATGAAACAGGCCGTGAAGAATAAATGGAGCGCGATGGAGACAACCTGGCATAAATCCTACAGAAAAAGGAAACAAAAATTAATTAAAAACTTTTTATACGCTTAAGAGTTTTTTTCTCAATTTTTTACTTGCTTAGCGAAAGTTTTAAAATGGATGAATATTAAAAAACTTCTTTATTTAATTAAACTTTAAGTGAAGTATGGGTTTCATTAAATTACTGAAGCGGTATAAATGCAGTGCAAATGAAAAATTCAATTAACATTATACAATAATTTTTTATAAATGTGTTGTAGAAGTCCAATGCTTCGAAAATAAAAATAATTTTATCCTTAATCTGGAATACTAATCATAAAATTAACTTTCATAGTATCTTATCTAGTCAATTACACTTGAAAAAATAATTGCTGTTGATTAGAAACAATGTATTTAATATCAAATAGCAGAGATTAATTTATGAAGGCTTAAATGCAAGAACCCGTTTAATAAAAGCAATACGAATTTAATTACGAAAATCCTTTATCTGAATGTTGTACTTCATTCTAACATGCGGTAGTATCTTTTAAGTTGACATAGTATTGATTTATTTATAAAACAAGCAATCAGTAGTCAGCCTATTATTTTTTTAAGTCTGATTAAAGAAGATTTTTTACTATTATTTGTGTAACTAAAATGCTAAATGCATGATTAAGAAAATTACAGTTTAAATTTGAGATTATTTAATGAAGATGTGATTGGTAATAACTATTATGTCTTCCTAAAAACTCTTAATTTTTTTTCAGTCCTAATTTTTATCTCATGATACTTGAATTTTGACTGCGTTTTAATTTTAATTTCAATATTTGTACTGCTTAATCGTTTTATTTGTATAAAAGCGAATAAAGTTATTATTCCATGGGAATAGAGTTCAAATATAAAATAAGTGACCTTTTAATCGCTCCTTAAATAACAATTTCTTCTATTTTAAGGAGCTTATAGTTTCCTTTGTGCTACGCAATAGCTAAAGATCAGTTTTTTAGCGTGATTGTTTAGAAGAGATTAGTTTCCAGTTTGTTACTAAGTTTTATCGTTTGTGTGGTTTTCTTTTTACATGTCAGAGATGTGTGTGAATATGATTGATAGTATTTTCAACAATAACTACCAGGGTAATATCAATAATATATATATATATATTCCCATAATTCAAATTTTTCATTTCAAAACTTATACTAGATGGATTTGCTAATTACTTTGTTGGTGTTATTTAAGTTGAGTGAAAATATTATTGGGCATATTAATGTTATTATATAAAGTATCACACACAGATTCAAGAAATTATACATTTCCATGTAGCAATTGATCATGTGTTTTTAACACATAGGTATACGATTATATTGATACGAATGATAAAATGTTCATTTTCGTCAACTGAATAAAATAAAAATTTTCTTCAATATCTTTCTTGGTTATTTTAATTTCCCGTCATTATATTTCAGAACGTTTGAAAGAATATTTAAAACAAAAGAAAGATTAATCCGTCACCTTTGTTACTTTTTACAGGTTCTCAATTTGAAAACACAACTGATAAAACATAATACAGATTTCTATGTGAATAATCAAGCAATTCTTAAAAAATAAATTTTTCATATGCAAATGAATTAATCTTATTTTCTCTTATATGGTGACAAACTTAATAACATTAAAGGTTAATACTTTATTTGTCAAATTGATTTAAACAAAATGTTTCAATATTGTGACTATACAGTTACTTGAATTGACAATTGTTTTCACATTAAAAATATGAGAACAACTTTTCTGTACCGAGATGCCAACATTATAGAAATTTAATTCGTAAATGTGTGTGTTCTACTTTTGTTTAAAAGCATACAGTTCTAAATATATTTAACTTTTTAATTTTACATACAGATGTAAATATTAATGTAGAGTTTTGTATTAAAAAAGTTTTAGGGTATCGAATAAACATTTAAACTGTTTATGTTCGCATCCCGGATAATTATCGTTTGCACAAATGTCAATTATTTTTATTTGGCAGAACGCTTTGATATCTTGACCTTGGAATAATTAAGAATGTTTTGCAGTCTATCTATTTTTGTTTTTATTCTTTAGACACCAGTGGCGGCAACATTTAAACGATATCTTTAGAATCGGTACTTTTTATCGTTAGATACCTTTGTTTTAAGAATTCTTCTACTAGATTTTTATGTCTTGGTGCAATTTTGTCAGTACGCATGGTCACGCTTCTTATGGAATCATTGTTTAAGAGTCATGGGCTCAGATGCAATTAATGTACACAGAATTAGGTAAATAATAAATTTTTTTTATAACTACACAGTTACTTGAATCTACTACATCGTACGGGACAATTGTTTTGTAAAATAGATACATGTATGTATGTATTTACCGGATTGTCACTCGATATCTCATACGGAAGCAGTAGAAATAAGTGAGCAATCACTAAAGCAATTTCCATATTCATCTGTATTACACGATCCACTGTAAAAATCCTACAAAGAGAATATATCCAAACTTTATCCATAGTTGTTAAAGCCGTACATAATTTATATAATTAGTGCTTTGGCATTAATCAATGAGATAAACAAAATACCAAAATAATTAATATTTCTCATGAAAAAAACATTGTACGAGTAAATCTATTTAATTTGAACAAATGGTGTTTACAAAAACGCGTTTTTTTTATGGATTAGTTCAGCTCCGAAAGTAATGCGCTTTTTTGGAGTAAGTTCTAAAATAAATCGAAAACAATTCAACTTTCATCTAAAATATATTTATCACACTTATTTACAATTTGTTCTCATTTAATTTCAGGCAGTAGAATCTCGTTATACATTAATTTTAATAGAACAGCCCATTAATATTTGCTATAAAAAACCGCTGTTGCAACAAAAAGAACAATCGCTTTTCCATGCGCTTACAAACTAGGATACGAACTATTGACAGATTTAACGTACTCCATCCCTCTCTGTACACGACGGTCTTTGGTTGGATTTGAACTCGCAATCCTCCGGTTGTTAATTCGTTACTCTTCCGACCGGAATCCCGCAGCTCTTAGAGTGAAACGATTCTTGTCAGCCGACGTTGATCTTGTTCACCTAATCTTTTTTTCAGCTACACTAGCCACACTAGTTTTGTCAGAATTCTTGTAGTCACTGTATACCCTTGAAATAGTAGTACGTAAAAACTCAAACCTCTTCTACCTTCGAAATACTAAGACCCATCTTACGCTTATAGCCTTGAAACGTGATAATTTTCAATCCTCATGGCAAAATCGACTGTAGAGGCTTCCACTATCGGTTTATATTCAGAAAACCAATGACGTTCATATGTGGTGCTGCAATGGGTAATCTATATCTCTTTAACTTGGATTTCAGTGAACATCATGCTGTACCATGTTTTGAGTATGCGTAAAAAAAAGGAGGGACACTAGAGAAAAGAAATAGAATAGAAAGGGGAAATAAATTATCCCTTCTGCGCAATATAACGTTTTTCTAGTTACAATTATCGCTCATAAAGTAGGAATATACCAAATAAATGATTAATTCTACTCGTTTCAGCAATGCAGAATTTTATAATGTGGTAGTACAATTTTGAACTAGTTCCGATAAAGCTGTCGTCCTGGTTGGGGTCAGTTAAAAAAACCGTTCAAGTAATCTAAGGGAGTTATAGTTAATAAGTTTTATCTCAGAGGCCCGCATACCTGATACGACCTTCCGAACAAGTTTAACCGGTCCGCAAACCAGATATAGCCTTCAAACAGGTTTAACAGGCCTCAGATAGTACTACCTAGATAAAGTGTGTTTAAATGAAGCTGTAATGGTAATAATGCTTGATTTTAAACGTTATTTAATTTACGATTTTAAAATGCTAATTTATTGAGATTTAATGAAAGACATTAGGAACATTAATTACACTTAAAATAAAAGAAGTCTGGAAGTAATGGTAATGGTAATTTTTAATTAACGTCGTACTAGAGCAACACAGAGAAGTCTGGAAGTTAAGGTCAAAAGTGAGAATATAATGTGCAAAACGATATTAGGTCATTGGAAAGGTGGTGCACGATAAGCAAATTTAGGGACTGAGTCAGACTTCTGAGATATAAAGCAATCGCGTTCAAAGAATATTAAGCATGTGTATGAGAACTCGACCGCTCAAGAAATAAATAAAGAATATAATAAATAGAACATACGAGGGAAAAGGAAGTTTTTCTGTAGTTTTGTTACATACTTATTAAAATTATTCAATTAGTAAATAACGATTTTGTTAGAATAAACGTAAGTATTGCAAATACTATGTATCATGAATAGATTATGCATTTTAGTTCCATTTGTATTGAGACAAAATGCATAGTTTAAAACACTCCATTGTTTGACGTACTAAACAATCAATGCGCCAAATAATCGGTGAACAAAATGTCTTTACTCACCGATAATAACTGCGCATCTAAGAAAGCGGGCAGTTTTGGAAACTTTTCAATTGCACAAAACACTCAAATGAAACGTGTGGAATTTAATCTCCCAAAAACAATCAATGAAAAAATACTCAAAAAGGAATATGAATACTTCTCACCGAAGAATAAAATATTCTTTTAATTGACTATTTTAAAAGAATGTTTAAAGAATTCAATTTATCTCCTATCTAAAGAAAGTGGAGAGAGAGAGAAACTTTGAAGATAATTAAAACAGATTATCTCAATAAAATATCAAAGCTATGCAGTTGCGAGAAAGAAAAAAATACTTCGAACCTCATTATGATAAAAATAGCTAAAGTGAGTGACACCATAATGAGGAGGACTGTACTCGCTGTCTTCGTCACGACGACGGCGACGACTTTCTCGACCTGAAATGAAGTGAATTAATTCAATTTTGGAGTAATCAAACACACGCAAGGAATCATTTATTAAAATACTTACGTTTTTAATGAATCGAGAATTCAACTCGAAAATTCGCTGCAGATAACTTGATTAATTCTTGCTTAAGAGTCTGATCTGGAATTCGAAAGTTCAATCAGACTTATTTTAACTATTGCTCTTTTTAGAATCGACATTTATTGGAATAGGCGCAGCATGTGGGCGGAGCATCGACCTTCTAATGAAATTGACGGAGCATGTGCTCTCAGATTCATGTTATTTCTGCCAATTGCTCGGTTTTAAAATCTGTCACGTGGTTGTGGGTAAAAGCATGAATCTTAAATTATCGATTGGTTAAAGCGATTATTCACACCGTGATTTAAAAAAAAAACACTAGTCTGCAATCAGACAGCCGATCGGCTAAGTCGATTCGTATGTCCACGTGATTTATCCTTCAGAGTTCTGACGTCAGCTACTCCGCCCCATCGACCTTAAAATGAAATAGACGGAGCATGCGACCGCAGTTTCAAGTTATTTCTTCCAGTTGCTCGGTTTGAAGATGTGTCACGTGGTTGTGGGTAAAAGTAAGTATCCTGAACTATTAATTGGTTACCGTGACTATCCACAGTTATTAAAAACACTAGTCTGCGCTTCTATAGCCAATCGGATAAGTCGATTTGTGATTTACCCTTCAGAGATCTTACGACTGCGACTCCGCCCACATGATCCGTCTATTTCATTTTAAGGTCGATGCTCCGCCCACATGCTCCGTATAATTCATTAGAAGGTCGATGGGGCGGAGTCACTGACGTAATAGCTCAGAAGTGTAGGTCAAGTATGTTTGGGGATCGGTTTGAGCTGAATGGCTATGGAAGAGCAAACTAATGTTTTAAAACACGCTCGTCGATTAGTCTTACATTAAGATTCATGCTTTCTTTCAATACCATCTGACCTTAATTCGGAGATCTCCAAACTAAGCGATTGACAGAATTAATAAGAAGTTTCGTGTAAATGTTCCACCCTATCCATCTAATGAAACAGATCTGTCCATCTATGGAATACACAAACATCGATATGTATTCTTCCAAATGAAATAAAATCTTTTACATGCTATAAACAGAATTTCGTGTGTACTTTTTACTAGCTAGTTTATTATTTTTTAAGCTAGTAAAGATGGTTCTAAAAATAATTTTCTTTATAATTAACGTCTTAAATTATGTGAATCCATTTCTCATAATTTTGAGAAGAATACTGATGTAAAATGATTAATTATAACTGGATTTCGTAAATCGTATGGGAGATAACAAAACCCAAGCATCAATACGCAGTATACAACATATAAAAAAAACTAACAAATAATAAAAAATAACTAAGTGATAAAAAAATACAAATGTATAAAGAAATAATAATACAGGATAGAAAAATAATCTATAAACATGCGTAAATAAATAGTGATTTTAAAGGATAAAATCATGATAATACTTGATCATATGTAGGAGTTGAGTTAACATCGCGCTGGAGCAACGCAACAGGCTATTGATGAAGGCCCGGGAATCAATCCGGAAGGAAAATATTCCATATTTGATCATAAGGTAATAAGAAATTTAATTCAGTTGTTAACCCAAATATATAAAGGTCATTGAAAGGTTGTTTGAGACACTTGCAATGTAATCTTATTCACTCCAAAGTACGGGCATACCGCTGCCATGTGTGGAACAATCTTTCAAAGTTTTTTTAAAAGTACTGCTGTCTTCTTTTTTTTTTTAATATTTGTTAATTACAAAAAGTTTGAACTTAAACTATATTCCCTTTAAATAAGCTGATCCCAAATATTTTTGTTTCTGTCTCAAATTCTCTACACAAAAAGAGCAATAGCAAGCCTTCATATATATGGAACATTCCTGGTCACATTGAAATGTTCCATATCTTACAGCTTGACTCTTTCTATAGAAAAGAATGATAAATATGCACAAGAATTTGAACTAAGCTTTGTTGTATAGACTAAATTTATTTTCAAAAACATTTTTTCATTAATAAAAATTTGAAAAGATGTCGAAAAAGAGTTATTTTTATGACTACAATCTATAGTCTTTCGTGATTGAAATAAGCTACGCGTGACTGTCTCATACGTGACAATGGAAAGCTCCAGCAGAGGTGGAAGATAATTTATACAGCTACTTATAATATACCTCCTAATCTTTCAGCTCCAGAAATTTTTGTCAGTTTCACAAGTGTATATTTATTGGTGATTTTATTACCACTACCATATGATGATCAGAGAACTTACCAAATAGCAGTTCGCATCTATTAGTATTTTAATCTTCCAAGCTTTTTCTCCATCATGATCTGACCAATGCATCACGTCCTTAGATATCTCATCAATTTTGCTAATGACGAGATATCTCATCATCAAAATATTGTCTTTTTTTTTTAATAATGACGAGGTCAATGTCTATTCGGGTGTTTTTCTGATGACGAAATATCTCGTCCATAAAGATCTGGTCAATATTGCTAATGACAAGATACCTCGTGGATATAAGTAATCAAGGTGGTGGTTAAATACATAGCAGAGAGCAACAGAAATAAGTCCTCAATATTGAGTCAAGCCCAACGTCTGCAGGAGTCGAAAATGTTACATTTGTCGCCATAACGAACGCTTTTCTTAGAAGTTTTGGCAAATACAAATCGTGCTTGCGAAGCGAAAATTAAAGCTGGTCCTTTTGAATATTTATGAGGCACATCCCTCTCTCCCAACACTTTTAACTCTTAGAAATTCTTAAAACAGTCTCTGTGATGCCACGAACTCGAACAACCGAAAATTCTTCGTGACACTATCTCTCCAAAGCAGGACAAGATCCATCAGTTAAAAGATAGGTTGTAACTCTCTTCGAATAACTTTTTACTACCCTCTAAAAGAACAATATTTAAAATAAATGTGTGGTTGTGGAAGATAGTGGGAAAGAGATTCGGTAAGCTTCTGAGAGCAAATTTCAAATTTGCATTCTCTTTATTAATAAAGAAACTAGGCGGTAAAATTGCATCTCTTCAAGAAAATTTGTATCTGTACGTTATCGCTTCAAGTGATTTCGAAGAGATATCTCGTCCATCAGGATGTGACGAACTTTGCTAATGACGAGGTATCTCGTCATTAAGATATTTTTTATTTCTTTATGATGGTGATATCTAGAGATCACTTTCTTCTAATGTCGAGGTATCTCGTCCTTCAAGATCGATCTGGTCAGATTTTGTTGATCAAAATATATACCTACCAGACAACTACCATGATGCTTAATATTACACTGTACAGTAAAAAGAGTGAATTATGAGAATCTAGTAAAGTACTTACAGGACTTAGTGTTGGTATTGGGCGTGGAGTTGGTTTTTCTGGTGGCTTATCTGAAAAAAAATTGAAAAATGCTATATGTATAAGAATATATACAAGTTTTATGCACAAATATAAAACATTTTTCTCACACTGGAGGAAATAATTAAAACAATTTATGAAAAAATTTACTTTCAGTGCTCTCTTTTAGTGTTCAACGTTAAAGATTATGAATTTTAGACAAGCGTGTCTAAAATGAAGAGCAGCAAAGTTTGGAGAGTAAGCAAAGAAGAGTAGCAAAGTTTAATTAGAATTGTGAAGAACAATATATACAATTGTAAAAGCAAGATTGCGGCCCACAGGTATCTACACGATTGTAAGGCGATTAATTGTGTAATATAATTAATTATATGTAATGTAATACAAAGTAAAACTGTTATCTATACATCAGGTTAGCACCTTTTAAATAGTTCACTCATTGAGGACAGTTCAACATTATATTTCTCAGAACCAGTTACCTACTTTTATTTAAATAATTCAATTCCAAGAACTTTAATTTCACATGATAATTTAAATATTTTTCTTTGACCTTGCAAGTGGTCCAAATAACTATTTCCCAAGTTTTAAAACTAAAGTGCTCCAAGTAACATATTGATGAGCCAAACTTCAAATTTTTAAAGAAGGTAATTTTCGATTTTTAAAAAATTCCAATACTACAACGGTTTAACCACAGTTCTAGAGGTCGCGTTTACTTGCACTTATTCAAACAATACAAATTATTTTAATCTTTGAATATTTTGTTTTCAATTTTTTTTTATTACGGAACACGTAATTCTTTGATACATTACTATGCTTACCTGGGCCCTAAAATTCACTTAAGCTCTCCAAGTAATTTCGACGAGATCTGACCAATTTATTCAATTACAAGACATTTCATTATGATATTGGCTATTTTTTTATGATGATGAGATCGTTTCAGTTTTTAATGTTGATCAAGGGTCAGTTGTCTTCTAATAACCATTGTAAAATCTTCGTCTATCAATATCTGGTCAGATTTGCTAATTACGAGATTTCACGTAGAAACAACCACCAGGAGGTTGAAAAAAATGTTTCGTTAATAACTATAGAAATCTTAAACAGTGAAATATTTGAAAATGCGCGCACTTCTTACCTATGCACTTCCAATTCTTTTGATCGAGAGTATATCCCATGACACACTTGCATTCCCTCTTGGGTCCGACATCTTCGCTCAGATCATCGCATTTTGCTCGGTCGGGACAGTGCTGAAGCTCGTCTATATTGCTGTATTCGTCTGATTCTTTGTCACAAGGACCTATGATTTAGGAACACAAAAGCGTATATTTAATTGACCTTATGACATAGTGAGAAACTCCAGTGTGCTCGACCTTTAGGAAGGATTACTCGGAAATTCGGTCTGCTTGTAAATTAATTTCCCAGAGATAAGAGGAAAACCAATTCGAGAGGATTTTCGGAATGCTGAATGTATTTTGATTGGTTTTTGTTCGGCACCAGCTGCTGTTCTTTCGTCGCGTGCATTACAGCGACTTGAGAAGAAAAGGTGAAATAAAACGTCCTCTGCAGGTGGTGTTCGTCCGGATGATCTGATAGCTTTTCGACTTTCATCGTTGGGTTATTTTTGAACGGCGGGTAGAACACGTTCGAGAGAGCAAAGAGTGACACTTGGTCACCGCGCTGAACTGTGATGATACATACTGCATATTGTTCTTAATGTTCTTGGAATAATTAGAACTTAAATATCTTAGCTGTTGGTGTACTCCTTGTGTACAATTCGTACTGTTTTCACGCTACCGTTTTTGAGCAACGGCACCACACAACCTAATAATTAACATTAATTAAATTAAATTTAAGCACTCAGTAGTTTACCTTTGAAATCTAGTGGATTGAAACGCATAATGACTATATTTTGAAAGTTATGTAGCAGTAAACATATGATTTAATATGTGAACTTGCATTCTGAGTTTCGTGTGTCAGAGGCATTTTCTGGTCAAGTTAAATGTAGGGAGTGGTAGTGTTTCTGTGATGGAGCGTGTTTCTGGTATGTATTCCATACGTGACATCTCTTGGTTTATTAAATCAACGTTCTAATGAAATAGACGGAGCATGTTATTTCTTCCGGTCGCTTAGTCTGAGGATTTGTCAAGTGGTTGTTGGAAAAGCACGGATCCTAAATTATTGATTGGTTTCAGTGGTCCGCCGTGATAAAAAAAAATTAGTCTGCACTTCAATAGCCAATCGACTATGTCACTTCGTAATCCCACGAGATTTGCCCTTCAGAGATCAGACGACAGCAAATCCGCTCACATGCTCAGAATTCATTCTTTGAAATTTCTAATGACGACATGCTGAAATCATAATAGAAAAATAAGTCAAGTGACGTCGCATTTCATATGCGGACAGTAATCCTCCCCTCCCCCCCCCCAACACCCCCCGCTCCACTACGAAAACACTACTACCTTTTAACGTGACAGAAAAACTTATCATACTCTTACTTTTATGGAGTAGAAGTTTTAGATGATTAAAACGTCGAGCCAAAAAACCATAAATATTAAGTCGTGATTTTTAAAATAAAACTTATTTCTCTGATGTAAAAGCAGAGTTTTCGATGTTTCCTAGAGCTTCTTTCAGTAATTACACCGCGATGGAATAGAATCTGTACTAAATTGGAAAAGTTTTCCAGCTCCTTTTTTATAACAGTTTTGTAACTACAGTAAAGTATTTTTAATCCTTTTATTGTTCTAAGACCCTGGTTCTTTCCTGTAAGGAGTACTTTTGTAAATAGTATGAAAATAATAGATAGAGGGGAGACCGGGGCTAGTTGGCATAAGGGGTAAGTTGGCATTCCCTTTGTATCTTTACCACAGTGATTTCAGAGTGGTGTTGTCGCCACTATTTAACTACACGTGTATGTTGCATCATCCACTCTAGTTTCAGTTGGATCGAGGCTTCCAAAGAGAGAGACCATACAGATTTGTGTTCATTTTTTTGCCGTGTTTTCTCTTTAATTGAAGTCCTAGAGTATGTTGAAAAGATTTCAGTGATTGTGTTGGATAGTGTGAGCAATAACGATTGTATTCATGTACTGGAATTCCTTGTAAAACTTATGTGGAAGGGTGGGACAGTCATCTTGTCTCAAAAGTCATGATGGTGTAAGTTGGCATTTATGTCGTGGGGCATGTTGGCGTAGGAAAGATAGTGGTCATCGACCGTGAGTAATTGTGTACTTTCACAATGCTGAAAACACAGACTTTGGAGATGGCCAGAAGTCACAGATACAATCTGGTACAACCGCAACACAATTTTACAATTAAAAAAACCAATCCGTGAACGATTACCCTACTTTTTTGATGGATATGAAACGTTACGATTTCCATGCTCTTTTTGTTTTGTTTTCATAGTTTTTCTTATTTTATATTAAAATATGTTTTTAAGTGCATTTAATTTAATTAACTCGCATTATTACTTAGATCCTATCACAATGACATGGTATTCCAACTTACCCTAGGCATTATGCCAACCTTCCCGCATCAAGGGTAAGTTGGCATAGTTTGAACACTTTCACTATTGAATATGTTACGAGTACACTGTCTATTTTTAGTGTTGCTTTCATTAATTTGTAGCCAAGGAGTTCCACTATCGGCAGCATTGGTTATATTAGTTGAAAGTATTACTGAAAAAAAAAAGAAAAATCAAAACCAAAACTGTACCAACTAGCCCCGGTCTTCCTTACTATCTGTTGATTGAAACAAACCGGAAATATCAAAAACATCTCTAGATACATTTTTAAAGCGATAAATCACTTATAATATGTTTGATTTGTTAAGACCCGAGTGGAACTTGGGCCCTTATAACACCCCCTTAGGTGCACCACTGAGAATAATATAGCGTTTGCATTAACTTTTAATCTTGAGAGAGAACACACATTTTAAAACATTTCTAGAATTAATTATACATTTGAATTTCACAAATATTAGTAAATAATATACTAGAATACATCTATATCTCATTTAAGAGAACGTCAATCTATTCATTAATAAAATAATAAATATAATCTGTGATATTTCCGTGTAAAATTAATTTTAACTAGTAAGGACTAGTTCAAACTAAACTCGTCTGCAAAAATTCTCAGAAAACAAGACTCTGCAATATTTAAATAGGATTTTCGTTGAAAACTCATTTGAAAAAGAAATTTTTTTTTTCAATTATTTATCATCTACGCAGTTCTGCACGTGACGATATTGTGCTGAACTGCGGTACATTTTTTTTGTCAGTGCTGACCAGTCATTATGTACTACAGTTCATAAAGTTGATACTGTTCATTGAAGTACATAAAATAAGTAGGCTTAGTGAATCCCTTCCTTTATACTTTATAGCTCTTTAGACGTCCAAGAATAAGAATATCGTGGTTATTAAAAATAAAAATCAAGCATTTTCATATATACACATAATATTACATTCATAGTATCATGTATATCATTAAGTACAAGGGGTGTTCAAATGAAAAGGTACGAAACATCGTAACAACGTAACCGTTAACATATTTGCCTATGCCGCTATGGGAGAACAGCGAGACATCTAGGGATGCGATTGGAATCTCCTGCGTGGATTGGAGCATGGGCAAGAAAGAGCAGAGGTTCTTATAAAGAGCTCCGTCCAATTGACGCGGCAGTGCGTGTGAGGACAGGATGGCGTTCACATTGCAAAATTCGACGATTGAAGAGCAGCGAGACGTTATCTGATTTCTGGCAGCGGAAGGTGTTAAACCGGCCGTTATTCATCGCCGTATGGTGACTGTATACGGGGAAGACTGTGTGTCCGACAAGTCAGTGAGAAGATGGAGTGCCCGTTTTCGTACAGGCCGTGAGAGTATGGTTGATGACCCGAGACCAGGCCAGGAAAACACAGTCATCACGGCCTATCTCATCGACAAGGTGGACGACATAGTGAGAAGTGATCGGCGTGTCACATTGCGAATGTTGGTGGTGAAGGTGGATGTCAGCGTTGGAACAGTGTGAACAATATTGTTCACGAAAGGTTGCGTTATCGGAAGGTGTGAGCGCAGTGGGTTCCGAAGCAGATCACCGACCAGCAAAAGGAACTGCGTATGGGGCTAACACTTCAACATCTGTTTCGGTATCATGAAGACCCCGCTTTCCTGGAGCGTATCGTCACAGGGGATGTGAGCTGGTGTCATCACTACGAGCCAGAGACAAAGCGGGACAGCATGCAGTGGAAGCATACGTCGTCACCTCCACCTAAAAAGTTCAAAGCCGTAGCGTCAGCAGGGAAGGTGTTGCTCACCGTCTTTTTCGACGTCCAAGGTCCGCTACTTGTTGAATTCCTCGAGCACAGAAGAACCATAAACAACTATATGTACTGTGAGACACTCCGAAGCCTGCGCAGGTAAATCAAGAACAAAAGACCGGGGCTGCTCACGGAGGGTGTGGTTCTGCTCCATGATAACGCGCGTCCACACGTCTCCAGGGTCACACGCGGAACTGGCCAAGTTCAAGTGGGAGCAGCTTGACCATTATCCGCCCTGCAGCCCGGACATATCGCCCTGCGATTTCCATGTGTTTGGTCCCCTGAAAAAACATCTGAAAGGGAAGCGCTTCAACTCGGACGACGAACTCAAGGACTCTGTGATGGACGGGGTCTCGTCACGGCCACAGGAATTCTTGAAACAAGGAATCCTTCGGCTCGTTAATCAATGGGATCGGTGTGCTCAGGCCTATAGTGAATACTTTGAATAAAGTCTTCATTTATATCCACAGTGTCGTTTCATACCTTTTCATTTGAACAACCCTTGTATGATATTGCCAGTTCAGCACTGACAATATTGTATGCCACAGTACATAAAGTTCAAACTATTCACTGATGTGCATAAAATAAATAGGTGTCGTGGACCCCTTCCTTTAAGCTCTATAACTCTTGGATGTTCAAGAATCAGAGATTATCCTGGTTTTAAAAACAAAAATCAAGCTTTTCCATATTATGTCGATGAACAGATTGTATTAAGCCAGTTAGACGTAATGTGATTGTTGTAATGCAAGCACTTACTCGGGCATTTATCCCTATGAAAAGGAGACCACTCCTTGCAGTCTTCAATTTCATGGGACTTGTCTTCTATTTTATCACATTTGTACCCGTCTTCTTCACCCTCAACGCACTCCTTCACCCTTTCCCGGGTGCCTTTGCCACAGGTGGTGGAACATGGAGACCACTCCTGCCACGGCGATTTCTCGAATCTGTCTGGAATATAAACAATATTTTGAAACACGCAATTCCACTATCCCAAGATAAATCCCTTACATAGCACTACTATAAAAATAGTGTCCCAACTCGCATGGTTCAATTCTTCATTATAAAATTATTTACTCATCAAATTTGATAAGTAAATGTGGGTACATTTGATGTACTATGAAATTTGTTATTCTACAGATATGATGGGCCGCAGTGGTAGCAACCGAAGGCCTGTAAGTTCGAAACTCTATACAACCAAAGACCGGCATTTTCGTAGTGGAATATGCACGTTAAATCTATTGTGACCTCAAATTAGGGATTTCAATCCGATCCGGCGGATCTGGCATCATTTGGCTGCCTACCGGATCCAGCAACATCTATCAAATCAGGTCCGGATCCGATAAAACCGATTGTTTTAAATTAAATAATCGATTAATCAAACCCAACTTTAAAATCGCAAAATCGTTTAATAATCAATCGATTGGGAATTAATCGATTTTTTATTTTTAGTCATCAGTTTGGAGAATTCTAGCAAAATTAATAAATTAAATTATCAATAATTTGTTAATGAAGAGGAATTAGAAATGCAAATTCTGCAAGAAAATGAAGACTATTTCAAAAAGACAAAACTTTAGGAAAGAAACAGATTTTGAGAAATACTGAAGAAAGAAATTACTTGATATATATGAAATGGAGTCAAAGGAAAATATTTGTCTTATGTACAACTATTTAATGACTGTTAAACCAACTAGTGTCGAAGTTGAGGGGGCCTTCTCGGCCGCTGGTTATATCTGCAGTTCATTGAGAAGTAGGTTGGAGGGATGAGAAATTTAATACGATTTGTTTCCTCAGATCGTTCGTTCAAACTCAAAAGTGATTTTCATTACTATATAACTTCGATTTAAGCAATTAAGAAGAATTAAAAGTTCCCTTGTTTGTTATGTTAACCAAACACTGCCACAGATTAGATTTTTATGTTAGTATGAGACAAGGTTTGGTACAATTTATATATCATTTGCTCAACGACATTAGATATAGACTACTTAATTTTAGATAAATAGAAAAGTACTGCGTTTTAAACAAACTGATGTTTATTGGTGTGGAAACTACACTCTATAACCAAAACATCGACGCACCAAGAAGGAATTATCCGATTGCTTTGAAATTTCGTATGCAAAAATGTTTTGACCAACAATGCAAATGATTAAAATTTGATGTCCAATGAATGAATAGTGCTATCTCCAGCGCATCGGAACTGCGCATCCAGCATATGTATATAAGGAGTTGTTCTTGAACTGTTGTTAAAAATTTCTGCTGCATTGCGATTTAGAATACCTTTCAACGACTGAAAAAATGCCACGCCGCAGGAATTCGAGCTCATTACTAGCAAATTTCAGAGTGTGAAAGAGGTCGTATCATTGGATTGAAAGAGGCAGGTTGGGCAAATCGGAGAATCGCTCGTCATGTGAGTCCGGCGATTAGAAGATGGTGGCAAGAGTGGGTGGACAATGGCAGATTTCAGCGTCATGATGGTAGCAGTCGACGTAGGGCCACAACAGATCGCGAGGACAGAGTGATTGTCAGATCAGCTGTCACAGCTCCTCATTCATCGCTATCAACCATCAGTCGTGCGACCCACACACGAGTGTCCAACATGACCATTCACAGACGGCTGAGAGCGAAATTTACGCTCGTACCGACCGTTAAGCTACCTGCCACTCACGCCTGTACACTGTCGAGCCAGATTACAGAGGTGCTTGGCTCGATCAGGCTGGAATGATACTGACTGTCGACATATAGTCTTTAGCGACGAATCCCGCTTCGAAACTTTGTCCTGATGATCATCGAACACGTGTCTGGAGACGCCCAGGGCAGCGTGCCGATCCGGCTTTCACTATTGCACGCCACACGGGCCCTCAACAAGGAGTTATGGTCTGGGGTGCCATTTTTCTTGATAGCCGGACCCCTTTGGTCGTCATTAGAGGTACACTTACTGCACAGCGGTACGTTGACGGCATTCTGAGACCTGTTTCGCTACCGTTCCTTTTGCAGTACCCTGGGCTTATTTTTCAGCAAGACAATGCCAGACCACATACGGCACGTGTTGCTATGAACTGTCTTCAATCTTGTCAAACACTTCCATGGCCAGCCAGATCACCAGATCTCTCCCATCGAGCATGTCTGGAATATGATGGGAAGGCGACTGCATCCGGTAGGGAATGTTGATGACGTAGTGCAACAATTGGAGCAAATTTGGCAATAAATACCGCAGGAGACCATCCGGGAGCTTTATCGGTCTATGCCACGCCGTGTGGCAGCTTGCATCCAGGCTAGAGGCGAGTCAACACCTTATTGAGCTTGTTACTGTAACTCTGAAATAAATCATTCAATTGTTCTGAAATTTTAATCATTTTCTATTCTGTACATAATTTTCCTATCCACCAATTTTTGTCTCCATCGGACAACTCCTTCTTGGTTGCGTCGATTTTTTTGTTATTGAGTGTAGTAAGTCTTATCATCATCAATCGTTTAATACTTACTACTAGTAGTTACTATAATTAATTGTTGGTGATTGATTTCCTACCTATGGATAAGTATTAATAAAGTTGATTTTCTAGAGCTAAAATACATGTTTTTTCGTCACTTTGAAATAATGTTATTTATACGTAATTTCACTCAACAGATTTTGGAAATATATATACCGGTTAGATAGACTTATTAACAAAGTACCGATCCAGCCGGATCCGGTCGGATTCAACCGGGTTAGTGTCAATCCCGCCGGAACAGGCCGGATTCAAAATAGTACCGGATTGCAATCCCTACCTCAAACCTACATACGTTGATGTGGTGTGAAAATTTGGCGAGCTGGACGCGAGCTCAGGTGTGACCTCGTTTCTGACGATTGGCTCACAATTTCGAGGTGTTGTCCTCGAATCTTTCCCTACGTGATTGATCTAATAGCTCATTGGTTGATCCAGTGCGAGGTTAATACAACAACCTACCATCTGATGTTCTATTGAAATTTTGTTCTGTAGTTCTGGTGTATACTACTATAGAAATTTTATTCTAGAGTTCTGACGTTCTAAGTAAATTTTATTCTTCCATAGTTCTCTCTGTTGTTCTATAGAAATATAGTAAGTCCTATAAACATTGTTATTGCGTGTAAAACAGTATTAGCTTAACCCCTAACTGATCTGAAGGCCTTTCTTTTAGGCTTTCTTATGAGGCTTTTTCTTTTAAGAAGGCCTTTCTTCTTATGAGCACTACAATGTGTTTTAAACTGGTGTTTTAAAATTTGGGTTATAACCTTAAATGTTGCTCCGCTAGCTTTAAGAAATCGGGTCACTTTATAAAAACATTTTATTGATATTTTTATGTTTAGTGTTATTAAATAATAGCATTAGGCTATAAATATTTAAAATATATATTAATAATTTTGTAAAAATGATAATTATATATGCAATTTTAAAGAAATTTGTGAAAACTTCAAATGTGCTACATGAAAATCTATTCAACAAATTTGAAAAATCATGCTACCAAAATAAACTACATACGTTTTTCTAAGTAATGAACTAAAATCAAAAGGGTATTTAAATAAACAAAAATTTTAAAAGCGATTGAAAAAGGAACACACGATTTTTGATGCTTTTAAAGTCATACTTTTTAAATAAATGGACATAATTTGAAAAATTTTCAACTCAGCATAATTATTCTAGTTTATTGGCTAGACAATATTATAAAGAACAAGTTCTCAAAATTTTACGAGAATCCATCAACCTTTCGTGTTACAATAATTAAAGTGAGGAAATAATGCAAAAATATAAATTTAGAGTAAAAAGTAGTTTTAAGTGTATTGTTTGCTCTCTCTCTCTCTTGCTTTTACTGTTCATGTAAACAATTTTGTTCTCCACTTCTCTTTAAAATATTTCACAATATTTCCAAAAGAGAATCCATTTAAATATTTGAGAAACCTTTCTAAAACTATATTTGTATACTACTATAAAATATATTTGTAAAACTATAATGGTACGAACTGTGAAAATTTAAAACTAATTTAAATTTCGACAGGTTTTTGGTCTTTTAATGGCCGCTACCGGTTTTTACTATAGCCACTTCCGGTTTACTCGCCTTGATTAAAATATCAATATCTCTTCAACTATTTAACTTAGAGAAAAAAATGAATACACTTTGAAAAGTCAAATAAATATTCTATCAAATAAAATCAAAAACATTTTTTAGAATTTTTGCTCAAAGATGACATTTTTAACGTGTTCGGATACCTTAAAGACCTTTGATTGAACAGTATCGAACTCGCAACCCTCAGAATGGTAATCCGCTACTCTGTCATCCGGGCAACTACGGCCCTGGCTTGAAGATGAATTATCAAGATCAAGTATCCACAGTTCAAATATATATGTACAGAAACAAATAAAATTGCTTTCGGTTACTATTCTACTTTTTAGTAGAAACAACCGTTCACATTTGGGATAAAATTATAAAGAACCAAAATATAACTCAAATTCAGGGATTGAAATTTTTAAATTGGGTCAGCTGTTTTATTGGATAAAACTTGTTCCGTTCCCCCTGTGTCATATTAACCGAGATCCTCGAATTGTTAGAATGGTACTGAATTGCTAAATTCCAATAACACATTTTAATCATGTGCTTCCTCCCTTTTGCAAGTCCATGTCAAACCTTCACACTAGACAACACAGAATTTGCAAGTTTGATCTAGTTCAAACAAACAGAAACTCCAATCATTCAAACTTGATCCGAAAAGTAGAATTACTGGTTCAAAATTTCACGGCTGTCACCGAATAGTTTGATGAGTTCTGAGTAAATAACTGTGATTATGGAACTTAACCATATACCGGATGTAAACAAATTAACTGAAGATTTTCTGAGCTCTGAATTTGCTCTAGATAGGATAGAGAAATGAAAAATGTATGTTTTTGCGATTCGTTTTGTTATTTTTGAGAAAAAACAAATATTTTGTTTGAACTTTTTCATAACTCTAACTTAATATCATTTGTTTTTAGTGTTCTCAATATGGAATAATTTTGTGGATTGGTATTTACAAATTTATTTTGAACTTCTGTAAATGAATGAATTCTGGATACATTGATTCGTCACTGTCCACATTAAACGTAATGCATTTTAAGTTTAAATTGTATCAATTATATATTAATTCTACCTGAACCATCATTCATAAATTCTGTCCCCGAAACTTTTAAGAACTATTGATATATTTCCAAAATGGTGAAATGTGTGTGACATATTTCATGTTATGCAATGTTATATTACAATTCGTAAGTTCAAAAATATTACTCTTAATGAAAAAATATACCAGTTTGGTACCAAATAGAGTAATGTACCACTTTAATAGTTAATTGTTTGAAAAAATGTTAACCAATCCATAAAATTATTTCTATTAGCAAACATTAAACAACTAAGCTAACAATATAGCTCGATGAAAAAATTTGAACAAAATATGTTGATCTTTAGTTTCTTATATAATCTTAAGTTTATTTAAATTTTCAAAAGATAATTAAATTTTTCCGGAAGTTAGGTATTGTTTTTTAGGATAGGCTTTTATCTTGTCTGGTTTTTAAGATTAATCAAAGCTATATATCATTTCGTGATTCAAAATACCATCTCCAATATAAAATTAAACTTAATTAGCGAAGAAAAATTAGAATTTTCAGCGGAGAGAAAACGTAAGAAATTCTCATGCTTCATTCTCAATACCAAAATATAATGAAATGTAACATTACAGGAACTGTCTAAGAAGGTATAAAAAAGTGTGGGTTCCACACCTTTTTTTTCATCTCCACAAAAATTAATGATGTAAGAAAAACTTATTTCTTCGATAAAGGCTAAGTGATAATCCAAACTTAAGCAGGAACTCCCAAGTGTAAAAATTCTCTTCAATCAATCAGGCAAGGGTTGGATATAAGTTCAGTAAATGTCAGCACATGAGATTAATTGAACTGAAGCTAAATTTTAAGATTCGTGAAAAATATTGTACGGATAAAATGGAATATATTTACGTGAAAACTCACTTTTCGTCAGGTCGAATTTTAATATTTTGTATTTGTTTTCTTTTGGTGGACTTTAAGTAAACAATAAGAGCTTCATATCTCACATTCAAAATAATGATAAATAATGAAAATTAAAAGATAAAATATGAATATAGGTTAGATGAACTCTGAGACAAGAATGAAGTTTACGTAGAAAAGTTTTCGATTTGAGGAATCAGAATTAATCATCCGTTTTAGATTTTTGTCATGATAATATTCTATGCAACCGAAGAGTTTTATTTATATTCTTTTATTGCAAACTCAGTAATGTAAATTGTATCTATCAATTCAATTTTCAGTTTTACAAAATTATGAGCCTTGCACTTGGAAACTCAAAATCCAATCTAATCTAAGAGCACCAACTATTCTTAGTGTTCCAAGACTAATAATGAATGGATCGTGTAGATTGTCTTAATAAATATATATTTAACTTTTTGTAGAATCTGTTTGTATTACATATAATTTCATAAAAAGTATAGATACGTACAACATAACACAGTAATGCCATTACTATGTACATTGTTTTGAATGAACATTTGAATGAATTAATTTGAATTTCACTACTTACTCTAGGGAGACCATGCATATTAATCTAAACTTTATTTCTTTATAGAGCTACGGTTGGATAAGAAATATGCTTAGAAATACTTTTATGTAAGCATTCTTTAGGAGTAAAACGAATTATTCTGCGAGTTACGTTTTTGTATATTCATAAAATGCAGTCAACCATTGCTGTTGACTTCATGTCCAAAACTCTACTTTGTATGCTTCGTAGTCTGTTTTACATTTAACAATGAAGATTTCTAGATTTTATTGTTTTAAAGTTTTCGTAAAAGCGAGAGAGAGAGCTAAGTGTAAGATTTTTACATCAAGATCGTGTGGGTCTCGACGAAGCCAGTGATGGGTGACCTGCGAGGTTATCCCTCCAGTGTTTCGTAACACGGCTTCAGGACATTGGTGGGTTTAACTGTCCATTGCAGCTCTACTTAATTTTTCATTTGAGCTATTAATCTACCAGCTTTGTTATAAAAAGATAGGCAGAAACATAGCTATACTATGCTATGTATCTTTATGCAGACTTACGTGTGGGTGGTGTGAGAAATTAAACGAGGTTATGTATGCACTCGTCATGTATTTAGCTACAAGTCACGACACTGCAAATTGAGTTGAATTATATACGGTTGACAAGCACAGGGTGAGAGAAGTACCAAGTACTTCTTTATGATCACATTTAAGGCACAATTTCCATCTAGCGGGAGAGACAGCTGCCTCACCATGGTGTCGTCATCGATAGTCACGTTGATTGCTCGCCTAATTATCATGTAAGTGCGGGATAAAGAGTTACGTTTTTTTGGGAGGCTCAATTCTCAAGTTACTCCCCCACGATGAGGAGAAAGACGTAATTCTACGTCAAACCAGGCAAACGTATTCAGGCGACATCGAGGCATCGACCGCGACATAAACCGCGAGGCGTTGTTTTCTTCGTCTTCCAGGTTTGGGGTATAAACATCTTCTGCGAGTCCATACACTAATGCCACGTGGGACTTCATTAGCAAACTGTAACATGCAATGTGTAACAGTTGCTGTTACCTAATTTGCTAGTGTTTGCGAATTGCGAGTTATGCTCCGGAAACACCCTCGAAGCATTTGGAACCGTCGAATCAGCGACAAATGCAAAGTGGCTACCAGCAGATTCACAGTTGTAAAGTGTTGTTTGCTAGTGTGCACATTACCGCATTCTGTACATTTCGATTTCTATACTAAATAACACTGTGCATTAGTTTGCTTGTGACGTGTATGTCAGAGAGACGGAGCTATGTATAATTTGCTAGACAATGTGTGTAGTAGTGGCCAAAAACAGAGGGACACTGCATACCTAATTTGGACACGCACATTTACTTTTAAATATTATATGAAGTTTCCGATATACACACCGCACCGTCCGGTGCCAAAAAAAAAAACATGTTTACTCCAAGACCGACGGTTCCATCGTCTCTCTCGTGAACCACCCCTCTCGTCTACACTCTCTTCTTTACGTTCCCCGAGGTCGGTGCCAACCACTCAACATTCCGGGGGGGAGGGCTGAGGAAGCCATACAACAGCAGCAATCAGAACACAAGAACGATTGTTCTTATCTGTGTCCTTAATACCTGTCTGAAGATCGTAACAGTGTAATAAGGCAACTGTATATGTACCGTCTACATCTTCTCCCGCCGCATCATGTGGATAAAAGCCTTTCTGAGTGGAGAGGGAGAGAGCAGAGTCCATTTAAATCTATTTCATGAAGTATTATCCATGGACAGTCTGTCACTGACTCTGATTTAGGGACTTCTCTCCTCTATCTGAAAATGACTTTTTGAAGTGGTCAGCCGACGTCACCTTCGTTCCTCCTCTTCCGCATGAGCATGATGGCATAAACATCCGCTTACCTGCAGCAATGTTCCAAGCTTTCGTCCAGTAATGCGGTTTCGAATCCCGGTTTGTAAGCGCATAGATATTGGTGATTGTCACAGTTAGGAGTAGCAGTGGTTTGCCCACTGGATGCTTATCTCAGAAACAAAGGCCGAAGAGGTCTGTGGTTAAGAATTACAAACTACATCTACAAACTGCACTAAAATGGGAAAACATGCAGCTCACGTTACCATCACAAGACTCTTCATTGCACTTGACGGAAGCTCGCTCCGGTCCTTCGCAGTCTTTACCTCCATTCTGAGGCTTGGGATTGGTGCACGTGCGAACCTTTGTCTGCTCGCCACCCCCACATGGCTCTGAGCACTCTGAATCGGACATGATACTCCATTTGGTCCACCCGCCGTCCACTGGAAGATAATAAACAGCTGTTACGTTCAAGTTCTAGCATTCTAGTTCAACCACAATATATTTTCTTTCGACCCTTCAAGTAATTTAGACGAGATATCTCGTCCAAGATAGGATTAATTTTGATAATAACGAGAAATCTCGTCTATGATATGATGAACTTTGATAATAACGAGGTATCTCGTCCATCAAGATATAGTCGGTTTTGATTACAACCTATCCTATTAGATACCTATCGAGACAAAATTATCTTTTTTCTTCCAAGGGGTAGGAAGATACAAGTAGAAAAAATAAATTACCGCTTGCCTGGAACTGATAATAGTTTGAAACAGATTTTTGCATCAAAAACTTGCTACAACAGGACAGTTTTCGACGCGAAAAGAAATCCCTGTGAGGGTTAAAGCTCATGTGAAAGAGAAAACGTCATCTACGCTTTTTATATTAACCCTGTACCGTCATGTAAGAATTAGACGGACAGCTGGTTTAAAATTAAACTATTTATTTAAATAATTAAAATATTTACAAGTAAGTTAGAAGTTAAAATTTTTTGGGCACAGCCATCGACAGTCGATATCCTGCCTGGAGCCAAAGCAACAATGGTTCTCCACAAACGGAGACGTCTGTCTCTCGTCGAATTCAGAATCAGTTTCCTGCTAAAGTCCACGTTCTCTTGTTTCCGCAGAACCGCAGCTGCGAACGGGAGGGGGGGGGATTCCGAGCCCTGCCAAGAGATGTTTATGTCCTCCACAGAACTCAAGACACCCCCACACAGAAGCAAAAACCGTCTGTGATGCCAACTTGAGTTCCCAAAGGCTAATCTCAATTCCAGACATGGGATTAGGGAACCGACGGAAACTCCAGCTGTGTCGATGGGAAAATCGTTCCTGAAAGCGCACAGCACGGTTTATCGCATCTCTGAGCTCAATTGCCAGACACAAGGGGGGTGGATGAAACTGAACGCCAGGCCGCTGATGAGAAAAACTCTCTTTTGGTAATTTGTCAAGACCGCACGTGCAAAGTCTGAAGTTGTTATTGTCACCGTCTGGAAGTTGATGCACATTCCAGCGTCCACGTGTTAAAAAAAAAGAGTCGGCTAGTACCATATGGTACAACCCTCTGAGTCCGATAGGCGGTCGGAAGTTGGATACAGTTGTATCCTGAGCTTTGTTAACAAGTGTATCTGTGAAATTGACTCGTCCATTATCCTCGTTTTCACAGGTGGTCTTCAAACCTCAATGCTGCATTGTCCGATTGAGTGTTTTCATTATGCAGACTTTCCGTTTAGTAACTGATGTCGATAACCAATATTCGTATTCCAAAAAAATAATAATGTTTAGTACTTTACTCTGTAAATAACAAAATTTGAACTAATTGATTTTTTCCTGGGTTACACAAGAATACCTTTAATAGAATATTTTACTTCTCTAAGTTTCTTGAAAGTCAAAATTGACACATTCATTTTATTTTAACGTATACGTTCACTTTTCAAGATCAAATTTTGTGTGGTTGCAACGATGTAATGTCTTAACAATTTAAAATTATTCGAAATATTCCAATAGTTTAATTTTACAAGCGCGATTGGAATCAAACTTTCACTGTTAGATTTTTAGATTTAGAGAGAGACGAGTGAATTTTACATGAAGCTCTTGCGTCATAAGCCCTTTGTCCTCAGATAGAAAAGTTTTAAGTTCAGAATATGATAACGTTAACAGAAGCCTTTAGAGATATAACAAAGCCTTGGGCGTCAGGTGATCGGGAAGGGGGGGGCGGTTAAACCTTATGCTGTAAGAGAAGACATTACAATGGCCGTAGTCACGCCTATCATTTTAGTAAGAATTTTTAAAATACCAGAGTTCAAAATACAAGTGGCTACGGAGTTTAAAAAGGAAAAAGAGTTAGAAAAGTTAGGTTTTTTTTATTGCATGGTTTTCCAAAGAATTAGAAAATATAATTTTTTTAAGCATAATGAATCAAATCATAATGAAAAAAATCATAATGATCAAAGATGCTATATATTTAAATTATTATTTACATTTTTAGCACAGTTCAGAATAACACTTGGTCTATTTTTTAACTTGATAGACGATGGTCGTATCTGGGAATTTCCGCTACACCTGAGTATTCGCCACTCGCACGGGGCGAAAAGCCCCAACAGTGAGACGTGTGTGATGTAATAACTATCACATCGAGTCCAATGTTCACGCATCATAAGATTACATGTTCAAATCATGTTTAAGTCCACTTCCAGTTCTATTTTAACAACAATTTATTAACGAGAACAGGACACTAACACAATGACAAGAAAACAAAGAGAATGGGCAGGTCCATTCCAGCGTAGTCTTTCTTCGGCCAAGTTCCAAATCAATCTGGCGAATTCCGCATAGGGTAGGGAAGATGCGCGTTTCAAATTCCCTTTCGTAGGGATTATCACAAGGTCTGTGGCTAAATTGCCACAGCGTGTGTAGAAGAGATGGACCATGGAGAACCGGACAAGTTGAAACCCCGGCAGGGTCACGTACAGGCAACTCATCCACATGGCGGAGACGGACCGTACAGTGTCCTCTCGTGCTTTGGCACAACATTGGAGCACGTCTACAGGTGTGTCTTTGTCTACCCTCACGGTTCGTCAACGTCTGTTGCACCATGGGCTACGTGCAATGACTCCTCTACGCAGGATTCTCGTGACACTGAACCACCGACGTCTCCAGCAACAATGGGCTCCCCTACAGAGCCTATGGCGGGTCGATCGGCAACAAGTCGTCTTCTCAAATGAATCTACAATGTGGACTATAACGATGGACTCGTATTCGTCTGACACAACAGACGTGAATGCCTTCTCCCGGATTGTATTCGTCAGCGTCATACTGTAAGAACGCCGGGCGTTGTGGTCTGGGGTGTTATTGGATGTCATGAGTGATCCCGTCTACTCCAAATTGTGGGGACCCTGAACAGCGGGCGCTACATCATTGAAGTTGTGGAGTCCGAGGTCCTATCCCTCCTGCAACGCATTCCCGGACCTGTATTTCAGCAAGACAGTGGTCATCTACATTTTGCTTCCGCTTCTTCATGACCTGCATGTTCCCTGAATATGTCGTCCATTGAGCAAGTCTGGGAATACATCAGTCGATGACTCGCTCGTCGGGCAGAGAGTACGACTGAACTTTGTCATCAGATAGAGGCCATCTGGAATGCCATTCCTCAGCATGACATTCCACGACGTGTACAGGCTCTCATCGCTATGCGTGGCTGCTACACAAGATATTGATTTTCGGCATTATTTTTGTTTTATTGTTCTGTAAATTTGATCGTTTATTTAAACCATTATAAGTAATTTGTGGAATAAATTTCATTTATTTCTGATTATTCTTTCATAGTGTCGCAATTTTCACAAACAGTAGTGTATTACAGAATCCTAAAACTGATTATTAAAATGGATTGAAATCTTTGCAGCAAGAAAAAGAACAACCTATATAACAAGTACTTTCCCTACAAGAACTATTTTCAATAGATTTCGCAGGGATTGACGGGAGTTCTATTTATTTAAAATATCAAAATACTTTGAAAGCAGAGTATTGAGATTTTCCATAGTGGATTGCTATTGAATTGTGTCGGAAAAACAAATATGCCTTTCTCACAAAGAATGCAAGACAAAGGTTTTCATAACTTAAGTTACATTTACTGAAGCCTGAGTTGCATCCTAAAGGATATTCAGGCGAGAAGACAGGAAACACGTATTTTACGTTCTAGAAACACGTATTTTACAAAAATTTAAATCGTAAATGTTGGTCTTGCAATAAAGCCGCGTTGACATCGGATATGCACAACTTCTTTCTTTGTGATCATCGAAGCTATTCCAAGAAACGGCATTACTTTTATCGTCAAGATCTCGAGTCGGGGTGGCGATTTGGAGATTTTGCAGAGCCAAATTTGTTTTCCACCATGAGTCGGTAAAGACCATAGGGTTTCAAATTTTGGGGAGATTTCACTGAGACGATTGCTTGACAAAAACAGCTCCCCTCTGCCCTTCGGTGCCCCGTGGTCGCTGACTCCGTCTTTTGGTCACTTTCTGCGATATTTTGCCCTCATCGCTTGCCTTGACCACATCTCCCGCCAAACTACAAGTGAGGAATCTATTCATTTAAAATGCCGTGGACGAAAGAGCTGGTAATAACACTAATATAACTATTTAGACAGAGGCCTGTCCTCCTCTGGGACCAAACTACACCCGAGTACAAAGACAAAAACAAAAACAACAATGCCTGGAGGGAAATTAGTGAGGAACTCGACATCTTGATGAAAAGTGATCACTCTTCTCTACAAAGGGGCGAGAAGAATGCGCTCGGATGGTTGCCGATAAAGTCCACAAAGCGTTTACACCGGAATCGGTCGAAAAAAGGGACGAAAAGGGTCGGCAAAGTAGAACGTAAAACTTCCTCGCCACATAAAGGGAGAAAAATGTATTTGCAAATCCAGTGTAAACGCGGCTTTACTAGTGGAAAAATCCGCCAATTTGAGAATAGCAAGGGAAATAATTTCTTTTAGAATCGGTACTTCTACACTTCGAATGACTTCTCCAAATACAAAAAGGCAACGCATCCTTTTGTACATGTTGGCCATTAAAACTATCCAGGTGCAACAGCAGTACATCACTGTCAAGTGTGAATGGAAAATCTTTGATCTCGTATACCGCTGCCCCAATGAACTACAAAGAGACTCCTCACGTAACTTCCTGCTCCCCCTACAATGGGAGAAAATGCGCCCATTTTCTTTGGGCCACTTTGATTCAGAAGGTTAAAACATCTTAAAGGGCTCCTCCTGAAAGAATAAAGCAACGGTTGGATGTCACAAACCCTGTTATCCATCGCTTCGTAGAAACAAAATACTAATTCATCCAGACAGCCAAAATCTTTAATCCGGGCCCCAATTCTAGATTGAGATAGCGGGCCCATCATAAAATACTAATATGTATCCCAAGCACTCATTTTTCAGCATTATATTTAGATTCGTATTTAGGATTATTCACGCGTCCAAGATTATCCAAGAGATGTGTTCTACGTATGAGAATATTGTCTCAAATTTAAAAATTAATTTTCTCGTCGTGTGAATAAGTTGGTGCCAGTCATTTTTGACCAATGAGCCTACTGCCAGAATGGATACTCCGTTTTGTACTTATGAAACTGAGAGAACTGTTTAGTTATAAAAATTAAATCGAACATTAAACTAGATGTTTTAACACAAAACTTTTAAAAAAATGAATTCATTTATATTCGCTAAGTTAAATAATGTATTATTTCAATTTAAGCTTATATTCGTGGAAAATATCCATTTATCAATTATGAGATACTATCTGAGATAAGGTTTTGGATAAAAAAAACTTGTCCAGAAATCAAGAAATTATTCTTAACTTCGTTGCTATTTTTTTTTTGCATCCCTAGAACAAAGGAAATTAATTGCTCGTAATATTGTTATTTAATTGAGAATACTACGATTCTATGACGAAACTTTAAAGTCACACACAACTCTTTCTGGATTATAAATCAAAATATGTTATAACTAAATACCGGTTTGATATTAAGGATAAAATCAAGCTGTTCTTACCTACTTCCTGACCATCTGCTTTCAAGGAACAATTAAAAAGAATCACTCCCAAAATCAAAGCAAATTGAGCATTTTTTATTTTCATGACTCTTCAGTAGGAAACCGATCTCCTAGAACAATATACATCAACTTTAATAATAAGCATTAACCCGTAAGTATAGATGGAGTTAGGACACCACTATGTTCAAAAGCTGTAATTATCATCGACCTTCTGATGGTAAGAAATAGTCGGAGCTTAATGTTATTTCTTCCGGTCGCTTGGTTTGAAGATCTGTCACGTGGTTTGGGGGAGGGGAAAGCATGAATTCTTAAAATGATGTAAAAGTGATTGTCCGTTGTGATCGAAAACAATAGCGCTTTGATAGCCCATCTGCTATGTCGCTTCGTAAGACCACGTGAATTAACCTTCAGAGATCTTACAACAGCGATTCCGCCCACGCGCTGTCTATTTCTTCAGTAAGTCGATATGAAATACACACTGGAAACAAGTTCCACAGATACACGAGCACCACATACATTAAGGACCGGTGCACGCATCCGGTTTTTCAACGTGCGGCGCCGCTGCCGCAACACAAGTTCGGTCTGAGATATATTCGATCCAATGGAGTAGTGCACACATGCCTCCGACGCCGCTGCGGCGACGCACGTCCAACTTGCGTGCAATTTGTACCGCAGTTCCCCACGGCGCCGCAGCTCGCCGCAAACGCTTCTCTGGTCTGAAGTACCTTATTTCATAAATGAATGGAAGATAAATAATACTTAATAACTGGTTGTATCTAGTAACGTCAATTTTTTTTAATACTAGGGGGCTCCGCCCCCTGCTCGCTTACGCTCGCCAACCCCCGGGGATTGCTGCGCAATCCCATTTGGTTTGCTTCGCAAACCAACACTCCTTTCACAGATGTCATTTGGTTTGCTTCGCAAACCAACATTCCTTTCACAGAGTGAAACTATCTGAATAATTCGTATTATGCTGATTTCACTTTCCGGTACATGACGTCACAGCGAGGGCTACGCAATCCCGTTTGGTTTGCTTTCTCAAACCAATACTTCTTTCGCAATTGATTTCACTTTTTTTTGCTTTAACACTTAATGCACCCTAAACTAATAGCCGCATCAGTAAAAAATCTTCTGTATCTTGTTCCCTGTACAATTTTAAGTAAACAGTGTTAATATCAATACATTGTACTTTGTCGGTAAACTGTCTTGAAAACAGAGGGAAAAAAGCGAGCCTTTTTCCTCGCCAAATAAAAAGAAATCGTTTTTATGGCAATTGTTGCTACGATAAATTTGATATCTGGCAAACCCGATAGTATAAAATGCAACCCACTGCTGTTTGCCGAACCAGCTATGCGAACTGAAAAATACGAAATTTGTGTCACCAACTTTTGATTGCATCGAATTTATTTATGAACCAATTTTAAAAATAATTGTACCGTAAGAAAGAGTACATTGTGAGGTATACTGCAATATTTTTAAAATTAAAAACTAACAGTAATACTATATAGATATGACCATTTTAGTTTTGTATCGGAAGTTACGATCTGAAAGTTCCGAAAATTGTATGACCTACTTTTAATTGCATCGATTTTGTTTATTAACCAATTTGAAAAATAATTGTACCATAAGAAAGAGTGTAATGTAGTGTATTCAGTGATGTTCTCAAATTTAAAAAATAATGGTTTTTGCCGTAGACATAACGGTTTTAACAAAACGTAGCGAAAATATCCGAAGATTCCGAATTTTGTATCACGAACTTTTGATCGCATCCAATTTAATTATTAACCGATTTCAAAAATAATAGTACCGTAAGAAAGAGTATATTCTGAGGTATACTGCGATATTTTAAAAATTAAAAACTAATAGTAATTAGATATAGATACGGCAGTTTTAAAAAAAAGTAACAAAAATGTCCCGATTTTTCCCGAATTTCAAAAAAATATTATCAAGAACCACATTTAAATTTCAAAAAAAACTCGACGAGCTGCAAAAATTTACGTTGAGAGGTACTCTTAAAAAAAAACTCACGATTAAAGACTGAAATTTTGAATGTGTTTTGCTCACTCGCGGAAGAAATTTCACTTCTTCAACTTTAACACTTAATAAAACCTAAACTAATAGCCGCATCGGAAAAAAATCTTAATAATTATCCAGGGAATACGATGAAGAACAAAGCATGTTAATTTCATATTTTTCCGATCAGTACTTTCTCGGGAAACCGTCTAAGAATGGAGCTAAACAACAAAAATTTCAATTCTTCGGCGGCGGCGGCGGCGGCGGCGGTAACTTTTTTTTAATATAGAGAGATACTTTTTTTACACCAAGAAAGCGAAATAAACACGTTTTCTTCGATAGAATATTTGTCGCAAATGGCGCGAAATGAGTACTTGCGTCATTTCACGGTTATGTGTGCATAGTTGGGCTTCAGTGCCGTAGCGGCGCCGCACGTTGAAAAACCGGATGTGTGCACCGGGCCTTAGCTAGATTGAAAAAGCCTCTTATAGACAAGAAATTTTTCTCCGTGTTCTATTCCTTCCCATTCAGACAAGTAGTGTTACATTGATGGCATGATGGGGCAGCTATATATCTATATAAATAAGAATGGAGTGTTTGTACATTCAATATTTTCGACCCATTTCAAGTTTTCTATCCGTTTTGGACCCTTCTGATGCCGAATCCGCCCTTTTCTCGTTTGGTGTCTGTCTGTCTGTCTGTCTGTCTGTCTGTCTGTCTGTCTGTCTGTCTGTCTGTCTGTCTGTCTGTCTGTCTGTCTGTCTGTTGTGCCTTATACACGTCCACGCGGTTTAAGATATTTTCATGGAAATTTGCATACAGTGAGTACTTATCTTCATTTAGTGAATGGAATTGGTTGCGAAAGTCTGTCAATCCGTCTTTTTGTTCTATGCTCGATTTTGTGTTTGTGTGTTTGTGCATGCATCACAGGAATTGTATTCCATATATTTGATTGCAATGTATTTTATTTTATACATAATCTATTAGTTTAATGAATGCAATATTAAACATTTCTTTATTGTTATATTTAGATGAGTTTCATGCTAAAACACCTGAGTAAGAATACTTAAATCAACCATAATTTGGTAGTTTTGGAAAAATTGGAATGTCTATTGAATATTACGCTTACTTCGATTGCTTTACCAGTATTGCTGAAAAAGTAATCATTCTTCAAAAAATTATATTTTTTAATGGAATTTCAGCTTTGATATTTCATTTATTTCGAGTCTTATTTTTGTTCTTTGTGCAATGAAAACGATTTCGGAATATTTCAGACAGACGATATTTTTCAACGAAACGAAAATGAACAAGATCGCGTGAGCAGTGATATTTTCTGTTTCTTTCGCTCTGAATTAATTTCACATTTCTAAATTTTGTGCACTTTTAGTTGTAAATTGTGGCAACTGTGCGAGATCAAGAAATAAAAATGAATCACAAATTAATATCTTTAGAACAATTTTTCCGACATCTTTTATTTTGTTCTATTGCACTGTTTTTTGTTTTAAATATTTATTATTTTAATAAATGTGTTTTCCTTCTCATCACACGCAACAGCACCACAAAGTATTAGACTTAAAAATGTTAGGTAAGTCAGTATAAATTTTCAGTAAATTTTAAGTGTAGTTATGCCATTATTGAAAGAATAATGCCGTTATTTAAAACATAATGCCGTTATTTAAAGAATAATAATGTTTAAAAATCCAAACTAGAACTTTTTCCAACATTAAAAAATTTGTTGTAATAATGACAGGACAAGATTGCAAAATTTCACAATGTCGCATACCGGAGGCAAGAGTGCCACAAGTAAAAAAAATATTGTTTTGTTGACTATGAGTGCGAGAGCACTCGCCGTAAATCGTAATTTTAATTAATTGAGTTGAACATGAAAAGAACTTAAGAAAGGGAATTCCAAATCTCCCTCAAAATCGTCTTTTATAGTAGTAATCTTAGTATCACCTTTCGTCATTTTGTAGCTTTGTCATACAGCAATTGTGCGATGTATGTGAAATGTATTACATGAATGGATATGCATGTGTAGGATTTGTGTCCAAAGTAAGTTGTAGAAAATATAAAGATGGCGAAAGATGTTAAAATAAATTTGTATTCTATAAAAAACGTTAGTCATTATATATTTTGATTATCTCTTCAATCTAGAGTAAACCAATTCAAACCGAGTAATATATATATATATATATATATATATATATATATATATATATATATATATATATATATATATATATATATATATATATATATATATACAGGGTGGTCCCGAATTCATGGTACAAACTTTAATGGTAGGTACAGGACATTGTAACAATGATTTATTGTATAGGAATGTATAGTCGCAAGTGACGCGGTGAGGCGTAAACAGGGGAAATAAAAGGAAAGAGAAATGGAGTGATCGGTTGGTATCATTGCCGGTAGAGGGCAGTAGATGTCTAGCCGCTGTTGAACATGATGCATCGCAGTAGGGAAAAGCGCCATTCACAATTGTGCTGCCGTAGACGATGGGTGACTTTACGTATGCAGAAAAAGCAGACATGCATTACATGTACGGCCGTGCAAATGGTAACGGCAGAGCTGCGTTACGAATGTATCGCGCGGAGTATCCTGATCGACGAATGCCGGATCATAGAATTTTTCAACGGTTACATCGTCAACTTTGTGAAACAGGTGCGTTCGACGTCAACAGACATGGCGCTGGTCGAGTAAGAGCTGTACGCACTCCAAGGCTGGAAGAAAGCATCTTGAACATTGTGGCTGATAGACCCGAGTCAAGCACAAGAACTGTTGCGCGTGACGTAGGTGTGAGTCATCAGACTGTATGCAGAGTGTTAAACGAAAATCGCTTACACCCCTTCCATTTTCAGAAAGTACAAGCATTGAATCCGGCAGATTATCCTCGCCGCGTGAACTTCTGCCTGTGGGTGATGCAGCAATGTGCGTTGCAGCCGGATTTCGTAGATTATGTGCTATTTACAGATGAAGCGACATTTTCACGCGAGGGTGTCTTTAATGCGCACAATTCCCATGTGTGGGCAACCGATAATCCACATGCAACGCGTCGACATGCGTTTCAACAACGTTTCAGTATTAATGTGTGGGCTGGTATTGTGAACGACTTTTTGATTGGCCCATACTTACTACCCACGCGGCTCACTGGCGGAAGCTATCTTATTTTTCTGAAAGAAGTGTTACCACAACTGCTGCATGATGTTCCGATCGCCATTCGTAACCGCATGTGGTTTCAGCACGATGGGGCGCCAGCACACTTCAGCATTGATGTACGGAATTACCTGAATGCCACGTTTGGTACTCGATGGATTGGGCGTGGTGGACCAGTCCCTTGGCCACCCCGATCTCCCGATTTATCGAGCCTCGATTACTTTTTATGGGGACATCTAAAGCATCTTGTTTATGAGACTCCAGTTGACTCAGATGAGGATCTCGTCGCTCGCTTATCTGTAGCTGCTGCAGGTGTGCGTGAAATACCAGGCATCTTTGAACGTGTACGCCAATCGCTCCACCGACGCTGTCAAGCATGTATCGATACTGGTGGACGCAATTTTGAACAATTACTGTAAACATGACACTTGTCAACAACGCTTTCAATAAAATCTTTGTTTTTCCTTTCGGCCGTTATATCCCCTGTTTTCGCCTCACCGCGTCACTTGCGACTATACATTCCTATACAATAAATCATTGTTACAATGTCCTGTACCTACCATTAAAGTTTGTACCATGAATTCGGGACCACCCTGTATATATATATATATATATATATATATATATATATATATATATATATATATATATATATATATATATATATAAGCGTGAGATGAAGAGGTTATATCACACACCATGGATTTGGAAGAATGCGTGTATGTTTGTCCTAGGAATTGTCTCTCAGTCGCATTAGGATAACCGTCTCGATTCCTAGAGACGATGGTACTGAGGTTAACATTTCGAATTCGTTGTTATTATTCTGGGCAACAAAAGTAATTTGTTTTTGCATTTTTGCCGGAAAGGACACTCGATAGTGTATGACATACGTTATTTTTAAAAAAAACAAATAGTTAGGTTTAAATTTAAATCGTGTAGGGGTACATTTTAATTCAATAGGGTTTAATTCAATAATCATTCGTATTCAATCACCTAATGAATAGGTGATTGAATCCGAATGTCGTCAGTTGTGTCAAATATACTTAAATTGAGACATCCCTTGACCTTCATGGTGACAGAATCATAGGAGTGGTAAAACGCCACTCATGTGAAAAATGATAATCCAACAGGTTTTTGATTGTAAGATGGACAAAATGGTGTTATTCAGATTGACGACCGTGGTTTACTAGAGAGAAAAACAATGGGCCATGTTTTGTGGTCATACGTGGATGGTAGACTTGTATACATCTGCCACCATTGAACATCAAATCAACTAGATAGATCAAATAAGAAATAGATTGAGTCTAGAGCACAAACTGCATACAGCTGTAATGCTATTCGGGAAGTCACTTAGCACATAGGTGGAACTTTTTGCTTCCCTGAGCAGTCGGATCCTAACCGAGTATTTTGTTTGCAAATATGTTTGACTATTTTCAAACCTGTCCACGATTTTTCTAGTTGGATCGAATAAAACTTCGATGCCCACCAATAAAGCTGAATTAATATTTTAGTTTTGCATTATCAAAAGCATTTCGGAGGGTTACCCAGGCCCCGTTAGGCTCTCTAAGTACGCCTCGAACTAATTGAAAACACAAAATGTTTTTTATTTAATTTTCATTTCTGTTCCATTTCTCAGTTCCAGAGGACGCAAATATAAAGTCATTTTTATTCCATGTCTGTTAACCCAAATCATAAACCCAAGTCTGCACTTAACATGTAACAGCACGTTTCTGTTCAAAAACTAAAATTTACCGAATCAACAGCTTTAGATAAATTAAATTATTTTAAATACATCCACCACAACTTTAAATTTAACAATATTTAAAAATTAGTTTCCAGCTTTTGAGGAACTTCTAGAACAAATTCAATCAGCGAAGTTTTAACACATACACTGACGAGACTAAACATTATGACCATCCCCACATTTTTCAATGAACTCGCCTGTATGACGTGAAGGGCACCTGATTAAATGAGAATGGTATTTAACTGCTGCTGAAGAAGGTAAGTAATCATTCTTTCACTTACTTTTGCGAGTTATGGGAAAGGCTGCTGATCTAAGCGAATTTGATAGAGGGCAGATCGTAATGGCCCGAAGACTCGGAACGAGTATCACCGAAACTGCACGACTGGTAGGTTGTTCACGATCTGTCGTTGTATTAGTATTCATGCAAAGTTGATAAATGACGGTGACACCAGAAGTAGACGCCAATGTGTTGGTCGTATACGTGTCATCAAAGTAAAAGGACGTCGGAGACTGTCCCGCTTGGTAAAGCAAAATCGGCGCGAGACAGTGGCTCAGCTGACATCCCAATACAATGCAGGTCCAAGCGTAAGTGTTTCGGAACACAGTTCAGCGGACACTGTTAGAAATGGGACTGTGCAGCAGATGTCCCACCCGTGTGCCTCTGTTGACCAAGCGTCATCTTCAACTACGCCTATAGTGGGCCCAGGAACATCGAGATTGGACCATGGATGAGTGGAAGAGAGTTACCTGGTCAGATGAATCCCGATTTCTCACGTCGATGGTCGTATGAAGGTACGCCGTCTGCCAGGCGAACAATTGCTCCACTCATGTACAGCAGGTTATACACAGGGTAGTGGTGGCGGTATTATGCTTTAGGGACGTTCTCATGGGCGACTCTGGGACCCACAGTTGTGGTAGAACAGACCATGAACGCTGTGAACTATCTGAACATCATTGTGGATCAGTTGCACCCTTACATGGCGTCTGTCTTCCCAACTGGAAATGGAATCTTCCAGCAGGACAACTTCCCATGTCACAAGGCTCGGATTGTGTTGAAGTGGTTCGAGTAGCATACTGATGAATTTCACTTAATGTCCGGGCCACCTAACTCGCCAGATCTTAATGCGATAGAGCACATTTGGGGTGTCATGGAGCGGCAGCTCAGAGCACAAACACCACCATGTCCGAATATCTCGACTTTGCGTGACCGTTGCTTAGACATTTGGTCCTGTCTCCAGTCATGTACCAAGAACTTGTGGTATCTATGCCTAGGCAAGTTGCAGTTGTTTTGCAGGCCAAAGGAGGCGCAAAGTGTTATTGAGTAGGTGGTCATAATGTTTTTGGCTCTTCAGTGTGTGTAAAAACTCATGAAAGAAAAATATTCCATTAATGCAATAATTTAACGAAAGTTCAATATTGGTTCTACCTAATAATTTCTCTTGTCCAAATATTAAAACTCGACACGAAATTTATAAAACCATGTAAATAAATCAGGGAGAAAAAAATAAATAAATGAAAGATGTGTAAACATTTTTTTAAACTTGATAATAACAGATTTATTGAAATGAAGTTTGCGAATCAAATATTTACAACAATTCTATCGTTCACCTAAACAGTTTATCGTAGTTAAAAAATTAATATTCTCAGTTATAATATTTTTGATATTTGAAGGTTTTATATAATATACAGTAGCTAAGAAAAAAATTTTAAAAATGCAGGTTTTATAGGAACCGAAAAATTATCAGAATAATCAAAATAAGAGTAACGAAGTTTTAATTTAAATATTTCTTATTGATACTTATTTTAAAATTTTGTGACTTTAAAAGTGAATTTTTTCAGTTTAATTTGCTTCTCATTTTTAAGTTTTATTCAAAGTAAAATTAAAATCGGATAGTATTAAAGGAAAATGATCATGTTACAAATAGATGAGATCACGACATATCCAAAAAAATGTTTGGAGAAAAATAAACGGTGCATTTTGTTACTTCTTCAAAGTACTGAAATGGATTCACCAATGTAGGGGGGGGGGGGAATAAGTTTGTTTTTCATCCGAACAATTGTAAATCGTTCAATAAAAGGTTATAACAAATGCTCTTTTACGATGTGACATGAAGAAAAATCATAAGTCTCGGTTGAATATTCGAACTGATTTATCTGTGAAACGAAACTCAACTGGAAACGCAGTCAGTATAAAGTAAAAATTTCACACTGTTCCAATTTAAGTTGAATGGAAGGACAAACTAAATTATTTAAGTTATTCTAATGTCACAGTAAAAACCCGAAATCTGTTCATTTTAACTAAGCTCATTGATTGAAAAGCCATGATTGATGCCACAGTAAAATTCAGAACTATGTTAATTTTAAATAACCTCATTGATTGGAAGTCCACATTTGGTTTCACCGTAAAAACCCGAAATGAGCTTAGTTTAACTAAGCTCATTAATTGTTCCAATTTAAGTTGAATGGAAGGACAAACTAAATTTTTCTAATGTCACAGTAAAAACCCGAAATTTGTTGATTTTAACTAAGCTCATTGATTGAAAATCCATGATACCACAGTAAAAATCCGAACAATGTTAATTTTAACTAACCTCATTGATCGGAAGCCCAAGCTTGTTATCACAATAAAAACCTGAAATGGGTTTATTTTAACTAAGCTGATCAATCTTTCCAATTTAAGTTTAATGGAAGGACAAACTAAATTTAAGTTATTCTAATATCACAGTAAAAATCCCCAAATCCGTTTATTTTAACTAAGTTTAATGATTGAAAGTTCATGATTGGTGGTACCACAGTAAAAATCCGAACTCTATATGTTAATTTTAACTAACCTCATTGATTGGTAATGGTAATGGTAATGGTAATTTTAGTTAACGTCGTACTAGAGCAACACAACGGACTATTGACGACGGTCCGGGATCAGTCCCTTAAAGGAAAGATCCGAGGACAACACCTCGTAATTTTGAACCACGACCTCATTGATTGGAAGCCCACGTTTGGTGTCACAGTAAAACCCTCGAAGTGTGTTCATTTTAACTAAGCTAACTTTATTGGGAGCCCCACCATTGACTTTTCAGTAAAAACGTGAAATCTGTTGATTTTAACTAAGCTCACTGATTGGGAGCCCACGATTAATAAAAAGTAAGAGTTTAAAATCTTTAAAATTTTAACTAAGCTCATTAGAAGCACGATTGGCAATACTAGATACCTCAACAGAAAAAATAAACATAGTATCAACAAGGAATTAGGTATTAAATTTATTTCTGAATGGACTCATTTTGGTTAAAGCTTTCAGGGGCACATCTTTGTGTGTGGACATCACAACCCTAAGGTATCCAAGTAATCTTTTCTACCTTTCATTTTTACCCTCGTCTACCCTTCTGCTTTTTCCTTTTTTTCCCTCATTGTGTTGTCTCGCGTGTGTTGGATTTAGCTTGACTAAATATGGCCCTTGTGCCATAAAACCCGAAACCACCCAACCTGTAGATTTAAACAAAGGAAAGTAAAATAGTGTAAAAGAATAGTTAAACCATCTTTTCAAAGGTTAAGAAACAGTGATGTAAAACTAAAAAAGTAAGCAAAAAACGCTAAACAATGTAAAACAACTCAAAAAATGTAAAAGGACTGAATAAGATCCAAAAAAATCTCATATCGCTTTAAAATCACGAAAAGTGCGGGAATGCCTTGACACTGAAACCGGATGCAACCTGTTTTATCATGAGAACACATTTGCATACACTTAAATAATGTTCCAGAACCACAAAAGAAATTCAAGGAAAATCATTAAAATTTTAGCACTTCTTACACTGTCATCATCAGTCAAGAATTTTCATTAAATCAAGACACGTAGTCGTACAACAAACATACCCTCTCGCAATGGGTAACCTGTAGGAGCAGTCTGACTCGCACTATTATTCTAAATAATCTGGCAACGCTATTGACATCATAAAATAGGCGCTTTAATTTAGCAAAAACTATTTAGTGTAGGATGATACACAATAATACGAAACAAAGATTGGTGTTGGATTGTAAAATCATGAGTAACTCAATTCTAAGTATTTTTACGCAATGACTCTTTAAAAGATTCAATAACCTAATGATTCTAAAGAAGCCTGCTTGAATTATTTTACAGAAAATTAAAGTTTAACCCTCCTGGTGGTTGTCTTGACGAGATATCTCGTCGTTAGAAAAAAAATTATCATATCTTTATGGACAAGATATCTCGTCATTAGAATAAAACTGACCACATCTTGATTTCGTCATCATCAGAAATTCGCCAGTATCTTAATGACGAGATAAATCGTCATTATCAAAATTTGTCATATCTTGATGGACGAGATATCTCGTCTAAACCACTAAGAGGGTTAAATCAATACATTCAAATACAGCATAACTGCATTTGCCCACTAACAGTAAAACATATTTTGATAGAATGTTCTCATTTTAATAGTCAACGACTTAAACATTTTAATTCATATACTTTGACTTTAGAAGACATGGTTGGAAAGAATCCTCATCCAAATATTTTTAGCTTTTTACATGACATTGGTTTCATTCATCACATATAATTTATATAGTATTCATTTTATTATGACTTGACTCATTTAATTTTATTATTATATTATATACCTGATTTTTTTATCTTGAGTTTAGCATAATATGTCCCACGAGGACTCAATGCCACAAAACCATATCCAATCAAATACAGCATACTAGATTGCAATAGAACGATACATGAAATATTACTTAAACTCAGAAAATGAACCTTTATAATATATTTTAGATTGTTCGGGGTGATGACATTGTAATTTTATGACAATATTACTGACTTAATATTAACGCCCCTATGCATTTTATGAAGAAATGTAAAACAATCAGCCTTACCAATCTATAGCAAAGTATATGGAATCTCGCAACTAAGCGAAACTTTGTGAACGATGATGTGAAACGATACGTCTGTTCTCAGAGAATCGACTATCACAAGTTGTTTACTTGAGCCCAACTACGCATGGAAACATCTCCATGGAAATTAAAGGGTGTATATCACGCAAATGCAGGCTACCACTTTTAATTACTAGCTGTATGCACGTGAGGAAGAATAAAAGAGATAACTAAGTTACTGGGAGTGTCGTGAATTTCCAAGTTGTGATAACAACAGTTTGTTTATATGCTCTATGTCCCTGGAGGAAGTTGGCTTTACTGAACTAAATGTTGATGGTAACAGAAATAAATGCAAATAGGGAAACATACATTGAGAAAGAGAGAGATCGAAAACAATAGTTCAGTGCTAAAGAAAAAGTTGTGATAATAGAATGGAATACATAGAATAATTCAACCGTATATTTTCAGTTCAATCTAGAGTTATCTTGGTAAATAGTTAATTAACGTCGTACTGACTTTGAGCAAAATAACGACTATTGGCAAAGGATCAATCACCAATGGAAAGATACGAGGACACCGCGTAATTTCGATCCACGGTCATATGACGAGTTGTCTTGATTTATTGAAACTGTTACGCAGTAGATTGACATTTACAACTGGAAATGCCGAGATTAAATTTACTCTATTTTGAATTCTGCTTATATAAAAGGAATTGGTTTGATTCATTTTGTTTACTGCAGCTGTATATTTAGTCAGCCAAGAAAAATTCTCACCGTTATAGAAATTTAGTATATGATTTTTGCCAGCAATTTTGATCAGTTGTAATGGTAGGTAGGTAGTTGAATTAAGGTCGCAGTGGAGCACCACAAGGGGCTATTGCTGACGGTCCGGGATTAATGCCGGGGGAAAATCCGAGAACTCCAAATTTTAAACCACAATCAAATGACGAGGTCAACACCTGAGCTGGTACCCCACTTTTCAAAATTCCACACCACGCCAACTTGAGGGCATTTAAGGCCACGACAGATTTAACATTCACAAACATCTACATACCCAACCGTCTTTGATTGGAACGAGTTTCGAACTCAACCATCCAGTTGCTTATCCATTACCTTTCCAACAGGGTTATCGTGGCTCCGAAAGATTGTCGCAGTGAATTTTGGCTTTAAGGGGGTCCGGGACACATCGAAAAAAATTTTGTATTAATTCATTTAGAATTTTGAACTGTTTTTTGTACTGATTACCCATCCAACTAATAAGCAAAATTACAACACAAAAATTTTCCAAAAGTTTTTAAAAATTTTAAATTAAAATTTTTTGAAAAAAAGAGGGGTAATTTTAAATTGCTAAAACTCAAAATATTCTTGATCAATTTTCAAAATTCTTGCAGTAAATTATTCAAAAATGTATAAACTTTAAGTTTGATTCAGCAATTTAAGAAATATTAATTTAATAAAAAATAAAAAATATTTATTGAAAATTTTTGAAAAATTTAAGGTATTTTTTTAAGTCATATTTTTAAAAGTAAATATTTGTTTTAAATTTGCTGAATCAAAATTAAAGTATAATGTTTGAAAAAGATGTATTCCAAATTTCAACCCTTAAACTTTATCGGTTTTCGACTTATAGCAATTTGAATACAGGAAATATTGAAAAAATGTATCATGGAGAAAAACGCATTAAAGTTTTAAAGACAGATCTTGTTGCCATGAGACAACAACTGTCAAGAGTGTTAGATTTTCAAAACAACGCACCACAAAAATTATTATATCTCTAGTTCTAATTAAGATAGAAACATGATTTAGACGTCATTTTAAGCAGAAAAACACAGAGAATTTCTTAAAATAATAAAAAAAATTCGAAAACGACGATTTTTGTGTTACGGACTTCCTTAAAGAAACAATTCTTCACAAGATATTTGATAGAATACAAGGGAAAGAATGTCTGTACCTCGACAACGAACCATGAGAAAAAGTGTACGTGGATTTTATCTCAAATTCCAAACGTAGCAGACAGAAGATACCTTGAAGATGAAGTCTAATAGCTGTAAGGATTGACTATATTTTCAACTCGGGAGATTTTAGTGGGTTACACAAAGCAGGTTGCGCTTTTTTCATCCGCAGTTTCGTTGCGTCAGTGAACAGCTTTTTGAGCTTTGTTCCTATTAGGTGTTTGTTTTTTTTTTTTGTTTTTTTTTCCTCATTCAATTGCTTGGCTCGCGATAGCTTTTGACACTGTGTGAATATTGATCTTGGGTAATGTTTTTATCAAACTTTAGTTCTAGGGTTCAAAGGTATGATCATAAATCTATTGAGCTGAAAATAGCTGCTTTGACCTAAATATTAGGGTGGGCCGAAAAAAGGTTTTTTTGTGCTGTCACATTCTAATAGTGCGGAAAAATTGGTTCATGCAGTAAAACTAATGTGTAAAAAATTCATCCCGGTTTATTGATATCTTTTGCCTCCCCAATGGTTTCAAACACTCCAAAAAGATCAAAATTCGGGTATTTTTTATAAAAATAAAAATGTTTACAATTACGTTCTAATAAAGCGCCAAAAGTAAGCTAAATACATTCGACATAAACGGTAAAAAAATTGTTTAGATCAGTGCATATCTTCCGCAGAAAAAATGACATTTTTGCAAAATATCGACTTTTGCAATTACGGTAAAAACTGGTGAACAGTTTTTCTGCTATTTGGCCTCCGTTAGGGAGGCAGAAGATACGTACCGATCTAAACAATTTTTTTTCCGTCAATATTAAATGTATTAGCTTACTTTTGCGCACTATTAGAACGTAATTGCAAACATTTTTATTTTTTATAAAAAATGTCTGAATTTTTATTTTTTACGAGGGTTTGAACCCCTTGGGAAGGCAAAAGATATCCATAAATCGGGATGAAATCTTTTACACGTTAGTTTTGCTGCATGAACCAGCTTTTCCGCACTATTAGAATGTGATAGCAACATTTAAAAAAAAATTTAAAAAAAAAAAAAAAAAACATATTTTCGGCCCACCTTACTAAATATTCTAGACAGAATAATAAGTGCAGATTTAATGACACCAGAGCTTAGAGTTCTAGTTTTTACTGATTCAGACATACAAGTTTTCTGTTTTATGTATACGATAACAATATGGACATGGATAAAGAATAGCAGACCCAGGAAGACGTCCGAGATGCGAGAAGTTACACTCCAAGAGAGTAATTTCGTCGAGATAATTCTTCCATTTATGCCAATTATGGAAAATTTCTATCATGGTGATTATTTATTGCAATTTATGGATCAATTTTGCAAATGACGAAAAGTTCAAGATATTGCCATTATTACGAGATCAAGATCTGGTCAGTTTTGCTGATGAGGAGATACCTTCATCGTGATAAAGGGCGAAAAGAGGACCGTATGTGCGAAACGATAAGAGAGCGTTTTTCGAAAGATGCACAATCAGCAAGTCCAGAAGTTCGATCAGGAATGCAATGAGTCCGTACCTGGGATCTTGATCGAATAATGAATAGCGAATATAGAATGATTCGTAGATTTCGGGATTTCTTCGCATGCGTTTGTCACTTTTTCGGAAACTTGTGAAGCCTGCTAGACATTATTTTCGACAAGTGTGGAAACATTACAATCACACATCTTATAAAAAAAATCTGACCACTCAATCGATCCTTACAAGTAAACTACTAAGAAATATATTTACAAGCTACAAGAAAAATGAATTCGCCATCTAATATTATTGCCAGTTCTCTAGGATAGTTCCATGCTCTTTTTCTATGCTGACACAACAGCAATGCCGTAGCGACCATTGAAGTCGATAAGTCCGGTATCTTCCGTTGAAAAAAACTAAGTGACTGAATCCAATAAAGTTAAAGTTTACTTTTGACGCAGAGCTGATATCAAATTTGATTATAAATATGCACTCTATCGTCACTATACCTTCTCACCAAACCTGAGTAGTCGGTGATTGCTATATCTGATTGGTTTGCCATGCACATCCTTATAAGGCCCCAAATTCCATGCCTATGCATTTTTTGAAGAAACTTTTAATTCATAATAGCCTGAAATGTTACTTCACCATTGAAAACAACAACAGTCACTTTTTAGTCACCCATATCTATATTGCATTGATAATTACCCAACTGCTTAAAAGCATTAACTTTTACACCAAAATACCAAACTTCAATTCACGCAATACTTCGAAAAATAATAGCACTGTATTTTTAACTTATGGAAAAAATTTATGGTTTCATTAGAATGGAATTTCGTTTTCATTTTCATAAAAATAGCCAATTTTGTTAAATGACCTGCCTTTATCTCTGTTCAACACTCACCTTTGAATTCCAAAGGGACTTGTTTATCCCCTTCACTGTTTAGTCGGCCAAGAGAGTTCGGGAATGCGAGGGGGTGGACTTGGAGGAGAATGGCAAAAACAGCATGGAACTATTCTAGAGAACTGACAAGAATATTAGATGCCGAATTCATTTTTCTTGTAGCTTGTAAATTTCTTAGTAGTTTACTTGTAAAGGATCGACTGGGCAGATATTGAGGTCAGTTGTTTTTATAAGATGTGTAATCTAAATATCACCATCATTAAATGATTTATAGGACATTTTAAGACTTGATTTATCTTATTGTAAAGATAGGATCGATTGGAAAGAAAATTTCCAGTCTGAAGGGAGGTCAAATGTTTGTTTTTTTTCAAACTGTACTTACAATGTTAATTATTAAATTATTTAAATACTGTCTAGACATTTCTTGTTTACATGATGGATTTTCTTATTGAATCTGAAGTGTTATTAAAGAATATGGTAAACTTAATGTCATCAAATAACTTGTACATTGACTATTCATTTCTTTAGATTATATATTTACCTTTGCTTTATTTCACTGTTTTCTGTGGTAGTATATTTAACAAATAATTATTTTTCAATAAATTGTAATTCCCAATCCCACAAAAAGTAGGACCCTAAATTTCGAGCTAATTCTCAAAACCCTAGTATTATTGGACAACAGCAAGTTTTATGGAATTCTTTTCAACTGACCATCAACCAACACAATATGGACAAGATCATCTCGTAAGTACATCTTACAAGAACAGCTTGGTAAGTACGTTTAATAAGTTTTACTTATTTTGTATGTTTTTACATATTTGGGGGACCATTTTAGATGTTTTGTACATATTCGGACAATTTTTTCTATTTTTAAACATTTTTACAAAAAAAAAAAAATTAAGAACTTTGCTCAGCGCGTTGGGAAGGAAGATTTTCAGATGCAGGCCTTGGCACCCCCCTCCCATCGACCAAGTAAACCCAAACCTTCCCCGACACCTGTTATCACCACCAAAAATTGATTCCCTTATTCCAAATTTTTTAAATTCCACTTAGATTATAAGGATTTGATTTTAAAGGTAAATAGATGAATTTGAAGCAATTTTATTTTTAGTACAAGATAAAATAACAAATGAATTCCAGGATATTTCATTGACAAATAATAGGACCGCAAAACTGACGTCTCAACTAGACACTAAAAGCTAACCGAGTTCAGTTTCGTTTGCCGGCGCATCAAAGCCATTTGGGAAACAGGAAACTTCCGAGACACGACCCCGTTATCCTAAACGCTATGAAGTTACATCCACATCTTTACTCACACAACACTTCACACATTCTGCTCCTTTTATAGTTATTGGCTTTTGTATTAAATAAATTTTCCTCTTCATATTTTATTATGCGTAACTATATATTCTAGTAAAAAAAATACTCTGCTTGTTTAGCACCACTTCGCAATCAGACACCCGGGCACATGCCCCCCCCCCCCTCCCTCCCTAGTTACGTCCCTCGGGACATTTGAAATGCTTTCATTTTAATCTACATTTTTCAATTATGTAATATTTTTTAATTTGTATATTTTTTACTCGTCTTTTCCTGCGCTATGAAAATAACATTGTGAATTAATTAAATGAAAATGTGGTTCAATTTCACTTTATCCTCCTCACAATCATTTTTGAGAACGAAAATGTTTTTGACAATTTCGCATATTTTGAGGTTTTAGTGCAGTTTGGGCTTTTGAAATGCATATTTCAGGTCACATTTCTGCATGTCGGTCCGAGATCTAGTTATTACAGAACATGGTAAGTTAATTGTTACTTAAGAGTTCTACAACAAAGAACAATGTTGAATATGTTCTTTATTTGTATACAAAAACTTATTTTTATATAAAACCTTTATTTATGTCCTTCAAACAGCTGACCTGGAGTGGCCAGCACTCTGGTCTTCAGTTCAACTACGGGTAATACACAACATTTGCAGTCCAGCTACATAAGAAAATTACCATGTCATAAAATGACTTCTGATGAAAATGTGAAGAAAACCGAAGAACTTTAAAATGAAATTGAATTAGCACAAAACAGTTTTAAGATGCATTAAATTGATTTCAGAAAAGCCCCATATTCATTCTATTATGGTTTAATTTATCACTCTAAGATCCCATATTTCTGCTACCCAAAGTCTAGAGCTTATTCCATGAAGGTAGGTAGTTGAATTTAAGTCGCGATGGAGTAACAAAATGGTCTAATGGCAACCGTCCAGGATCATTCTCGAAAGGAAAGATCCGAGGACATCTCATAATTTTGAACCAGTCAGATGATGAGTTCAACAGCTGAACTGGCAACCCACTCACCAAACATCAACATCATGTAAATGAAAAGTCATAAAAGGTCAACTTTTCTTATGGGTTTAACCTATCCAATACTTTAGTTTGTGCTTAAAATCTCCATTTTTCCTCACTTTTCAGAATATTAAAATTCAGTTATAACAAGTATTTCACCAAATAATGGTTATGTAATAAAAAGTACTTAACTACATGTGTATTATTTGATTACGTTTAAATGTTTATAATTGCTGCAAAGATGTATGAAAAATCAAACGAAACATAATAACGTTCGTTGATAGATGCATGTTTTGTAATTAATTAGTTTATCAATATCTGACAGAATGTACTGATATTTAGATACTTTTATACTAGAAAATTATAAAACACAGCATGTTTTTCAAAATTCGTCCCAATTTAATTTTATTTACTTTTAAAAAACGAAATGAAAAATTTATTTATTGCCAGTTTTTATTGTTAAAACATGCTTTCACAATTTCTATTTCATTCACATTATATGACTAAAAATTCATAAACAATGTTAAATAAAAAATAGTTTTTTCGATCAGAATTATTTAACTACATATATTTGTACTGTAAAAGTCATAGTTACATATCATACATTGGCAGTTTATACCGTTGGATTTTTAAGCTGACAATTTGTTAATAAAAAATCACTTTTTCAAGAACTTACATAATTTTTAGAATCATTTTTCAGTAACAAACTCCGATATAACATAGTGGAATTCACTTTTTAATTTATTCATAAACAAAATAATGTAAGCAACAAATAAAACAGGTAGGTTTTATTGATTACATCTTAAAAATACTTCATAAAGGTGTTACTTTGATTATAAATGCTAATAACTTTATATCAATATTTTTTTTAATTCTACTAAAACAACAAAGGGTTAGAGATAAAACAAGAAGCATTAAATGGAGTGTTTAAGTACATTAATCGTTTCATTTTAAACAAAAAAATCAATATTTAAATTAGGTACATTCAAAATGTATACACATTCCTAACAGAATTTAATCAATATAATATTTTTTATTATTATTAAAAATAAAATTGGTAACGAAAAATTGTTTTCAAGGAATGTATCATTTGTCACAATTCCAAATAAAAATATAAAAATGAAAGATATTTTGAATTTTTAAGAAATTAAGAAACTTTTTCAATCAGTTTTAAATTTCAAGAAATACATCATATTTCATAAAAATGGGTCTATTTAAACATAAGCAAAACGTTTTGCAAAATTGTATGAAAGTGGTGATGTAAAAATATAGCAAACCCAATATAGCTTGATGAAAGATAAAATGTTCTTTAAAAATAATCATAGACTATTTTATTAAACACTCAAAAGTGCATTGCTAGAATTTCAAATAAGTCTAAAACATAAAATTAAATCATACCAAAGCATGACATTTTATTTGTTATGTTACTGTTTTGTATGGAAAAAACAACTTCTCAATGATGCAAATTCTATAACACAGAAGGTCTACAACATTATTTTAACTACTGACAAACTATCTACTAAAATGATAAGTACGTTATGTACTTCAGGCACTCTAAATATGAAGATTTAGTGTTACATAATACATTTGGAAATTCACAAGAAATTATCAGCACTCATCAAAACAAATTATCTCTAAATAAGTACTAAAATACAGGATTCCATGATATGTTTGAAAAATGGCTGAAACCAGTATACAATATATTGCACTGTACATACAATTAAACTCTGGCAGTATAGCATTGTTTAACCTAACAAGGGAAATAATAATTCTAAAACATAATTTGATAGGTAAAACAAAAAAGTGGACAGGTAACACAAAATGTGATACTTTTACAAACTGAATTTATATTTTTCAAAAAGTGTTCACTTTCATATAATTATAAATTCAGATTCTGAATAGAAGCCAATGTTAAATAACAATAACATTAACTTTGTAAAATTATGCTTAACGAAGTAAAGCAACTTTCTATACTGAATACATCTTTAAAATCATGAAATTGAAATCAACTATTTATTTAAAAATAAAACTATAATAAAGTCATCACATTATACAAAAAATCAATAACCTGAATCACCAATCAATATGTATAGTAAACAAATGGAACATCAAAATATAACAATTTGGCCAATATTTCAGAGTGTATATACATTAGTAAATAGTACAAAATATTTCCCTTCGACATACACAATTGAAAATTGTATTTATTTTTCAAGAGACATAGAGAATTCTAATTATGTATGAAATTTTGCTGTATTAATTTTTGCAGAAAAATCTATTTATATTTTAATTAAAATATTTAAAATTGAAAAGTAATGATTATACTGAGAAATTTTAACATTTAAGAGCCAATAAATATGCAAAACTATCATTTAATCTCAGCCAATCAAATGCAATTTTTTAAATCAAATATAAGAAAAAAGTTCACAACATGCACATGTAAAACTTACAAATATGCAAGACAAGCAGAGTAATTGTTATAAAAATATATCAACTAACTAGAAAAACTACTTCCAAGTCCCAGATTTCAATAACATTTAAAAACAATTACATAACTTTAAGTTACTTTTTAAATGTCTCATTCAGAACATCTTAAAATCCATATATAAATTTCCATAGCTCACATTCATTGTTCAATATTAAATGCACTATAAGAGGAATTATAAAAACTGTTGTAGAGGGAAGTACGATATATACACTTACTCACACATTTTTGGAGTGCACAAGTAAATACAATAGGTTGTGCATGCTGAGTATATAATGGGTAGTTTCAGTGCCCTTTGAAATTGCATAGTTCAAAAAACTTTAAAATGTAGCCAATTTATAAGATGCATAGAAATGTTATAAGAGAAAGGAGTTGGCTGCTTTTATTAATACAAGTGCACAACATTCCAAAAATGTTTTCCGTTGTATTTTCCGAAAATTCTTTTTGACATTGTCATGAAACTAAAAGGGATGTATCTTAAAGGAGAAAATACAGTAAATGTAAGAGCTTACTGTAGTTAATGTAACTAAATTACAAAACTTGTCAACGAGAGTGACATTTAAAGATAGTATAGGTATGCATAATTATTATCTTCAATTTCAATTATTAGATTTTATTATTATTTCAATTATTACTCTAATTAAAATATAATTATGTAAATACTGTATACTTTATAAAGATACATACATCAATCAGTGTAAAGTAATAATAAAGAATAAATAAAACAGTTTCATTAAAATTTAAAGAAAACTTTGGCACCAAATCCAAACTTTAACGAATAAAAATATACTTTCTAAATTCATAGTTCATATTAGAACAAAGTAAAACTTAACAGGGAAATGTAAGTGCATGCATAAGCAAATTTCAATCTAAAATTAGATACGAATTTGTATAAAAAAACATTAAAATATAGCATTTGATTTCATAATCATGAATGATAAGAAATTATACAAAAATATAGAGTGTATCACAAATGCTTCCAGAATGGCATACAGAAAATTCAATATAATGAAGAAAATGAATAGAAAATATCCTGCTTCAAGATATTAATATTGCTTCTTCAACTTTCCAATTTCTGTTTCTTGAATTCAAAATAGTACATGGAAAACAATTTTAACAATTAAAAATTACAAGTAATTTTTTCTCAGTTTATATTCATATTAACTTTGTATTTATAAAAATTAAATAGCTAAATGTTATGTTAAAAATAGTGTTTAGGTAAAAGTAAACATAGTGAAACCATAATTTGCAATACTAATATCAGGGGTCGATATAAAACATATCAATTTAATAAAACACAATATATTCTGAAAGTTATAAAATATTGAGATATTAATTGCAAACCAATTGTTTCAATAAACATTATTATAATTAAGTATGACATTACCTTGTATTGCACAAAATAATATCTTCACCTATGAAAATCTACAAGTATAAGAAAATAATATATACCCCATGAAGCATATTCATGCAGATGTGCTAAACTTCAACATACAATAAAACAGATATTATTTGATAGGGTGAGAAACTCAGTTCCAAATTATTTCCCTTCCATTTAACTTTCTGCTGAGGTGTTTCTACAACATCTTCAAGAGCATTGCATAACACTGCTTTGTGGATCGGAAGACAGCTCCTTAAAACAACATGAACACGCCCACCATAAGACTCATACATTCTTACAACCAGGCAGTCATCTCGATCTTCGGCTTTCTTCACCGTTTCTATCACAATCGCGGGATCACTCACCTATGAAAAATTAGAAATAATTGCATTAAATAAACAGTTTTTAAATTGATTTAAGGTCCATAAAACACTAGTTTTCAAATAAAAATAGTTGCACTAACATTACAAACCTTCCAATGCTGGCAGACTACTAAAAAAATTTTTGAACAATCTAAATATCCCAAGCCTAACCTTTTGGTCTACATGTTAACCCTTCAAAATTTCAAAGTTAAAATTAATTTAATTGACTCAATTGAATTAAACTAAATGATTGCTAACAGAGGATGTGGAAATCACTCATAAAACGATGCTGAAACAATTGCTCTCGAGATAATTGACAGGTGTTATCCTGCAGAGAAATGGTCTACACAGATGGATCTCAAATGAAAGCAATTACAGGAGCAGGAGTCTATTGAGACCCTTTATCAATTTGTGTATCTGGGTCCTAGTGAAACCAATTTTGATGACAAAGTGGAAATTATTATTGGGTTTCCAACAACTTTTATACAGACTTCAAGCTTTTGACTGAGTAGTTATCCTAGTCAACTCCAAATGCGTAACAGGATGTCTTCAAATAAACAACTATCTTTAAGTACAATATGTGACATAAAACAGGCTCGTAAACATTAAATATGTCTCAGAAAAACTGTTGTTTGCTAGTGGGTTAAAGGATTGGAGGGAAACTTTGTACGGATTGGCAAAAATGGTTATCAACTGGAACTGGCGAGAAGTATAATTACTCCTAAAAGAATAGCATGGGCGATTAACTCATTCATGCCCTTCAAAACACCTGGTGTAGATGGCATTATACCTGCTCTACTCCAACATGGCAAAAACATCATTATACCACACTTATGCAGGATATATAGATCTTGCGTTGTACATGCCACATGCATGGAGAACCTGCAAGGTTATTTTTATACCTAAACCAGGTAAAACATGCTACAGTGAAGTCAAAGCCTTCAGACCTATTAGTCTGACATTGTATCTTCTTAAGACATTAGAGAAATTGATTGATAGATACATTAGGGACGAGGTTCTAAAAGCCGAATCGCTATCAAGATTTCAACATGCCTACCAGCCTGGGAAATCTACAGAGACAGCTCTATATGATCTTGTTATGGTCCTTGATAGAGCAGTTCAATGGAAAGGAAATTGCCTTGGCAGCCTTTTTAGATATTGAGGGATACTTTGATAAGGTTCCAGTAAACGTAATTATTGATGCCCTCATCTGTCGAAATGTTAATCGATTGGTTTGCGCCTGGATTAAAAACATGCTCAAGACAAGGATGGCTCAGGCCTCCTTACTGGGAGACATGCTAACTGTGGGGAACTGTAAAGGCTGCCCATGGGGTGATGAGTTGTCCCTCTTACTATGGAGCCGTGTGGTTGACGAGCTCCAAAACAGGACTCACTTCTTGGGCCTGTATTGTCTGGGTTATGCTGATGACATAACGTTGGTCATAAGAGGGAAGTTCCAAAACACGGTAACGGACCTCAGGAACACTGCCCTAAAAAAGATTGAAATTTGGTGCAAAAAGGTGAACTTATCGGTTAACCCCAACAAAACTTGACTAGTCCTCTTCACCCAGAAAAGGTTAGGAGATATGCACTTGATAAAATTCTTTGGAACACCACTTGCATACTCAGATGAGGCTAAATATCTAGGAGTAATCTTTGATAAGACCTTGACATGGAGCTCACATCTCCAGTACTGCACGAGCAAGGCCAAAAGAGTGTTTTGGGTTTGTAGACATGCCATTGGTAATAACTGGGGTCTAACACCGAGAGTAGTGCATTGGACATATACTGGGATAATTGTTCCGATGATATCCTATGGCGCCATTGCTTGGTGGAATAGAACTCGTAATGAGACAGTGAAGAAAGAACTCACTAGTCTGCGAAGAATGGTGACCATTGCAATTACTAGTGCAATGCGAACCACTCCCTCAGTGTCTGGAACTGCTTCTGGGACTTCTACCACTGCATAAACAAGTGGAACTACAGGCAATTTCATGCTCACAATGCCTCAAACTCATGGGACTATGGAGGTCATCCTAAGAAATGCCTGCTTTCAAAAATTTCGCATCCCTATCTGTTAATGAGATCTGACTGGATGTTGAAGCAATTTTTTGCTTTAAAGCCAAATATAACATCTTTCCGACCAGAGAAGAATGGGAATTCGTCTCCGGGCTGATCGGAAGAGGTGATGAAATTTGGTACACAGATGGTTCAAAAACATCTCAAAGCACTGGTTCAGGTGCCTTCTGTCCTAATCGAAAAATAAGGCTATCTTTCTCTTTGGATAAGTTGGCTACTGTATATCAGGCTGAGGTTCTGGCAATCTCTGCTTGTACTTACAACTGCCTCAATAGAGGTGTAGTTAAGAGGGTTATAAAAATCTTCTCTGACAGCCAGGCAGTCCTAAAGGCTTTTCAAAGTCACTGCTTCTCTTCAAAAGTAGTGTGGGAATGTCACAATGCGCTTGAGGACCTGGAACAACAGACCTGGACCTGGAGAAACAAAGTCTCTCTTGTCTGGGTCCCTGGTCACTGTGGCATTGAAGGTAATGAAACAGCAGACCAATTAGCAAAACATGGGTCTGAAACACCATTTATTGGACCAGAGCCTGTTTTGGATCTGCCTCACAATGTGGTTAGAGGGACTATAAGGGATTTGCTCCTTGCTGAGTCCTACCATACATGGCTTCAATCTAATAATCAAAGACAAGCCAAAGAGCTCAATCAGCAGTCTCCTTGAGATAGATCAAGGGATCTGCTGAATTTAGGTAGGAAAGAAATCAGGATAGCTATTGGCCTCCTAACTTGCCACTGTACCCTGAATAGACACCTCAACATTATGGGTTTTATAGATGACCCATTATGTAGAGGTTGTCGGATGGTAGAGGAGAGTTCTGTAACATTCTATATGAATGTGACCATTACTCTGCACAAGGATTTGAATATCTGGGATACCACTGTATCGAACCCTGGGAACTGTCAAGCATTCCAATCAGGTACAAGCTGAAATTTATTTCGGCAATCGGTCTTTAGTGGATCAGTAGGGGTTTCAGTATAATAGACTATTAGTCGCAGTGCTGGCACTCTTCAGAGTAACCCCTTTGCAAGTCATAAGTCATACCGATGATGCAACACTTTCGACAGATGTGATCAAAAACTTCAGACATAAAAATCTAATCAGATCTGATAGAAATCCTAGATTATCAAAAATAAAAATAGTAAAAAAAAGAAAGAAAATCAAGCAATTTACAAGTGTGGCAGGACAATACAAAGAAACCAAGAAAAAAAGTGGCACTTTTCAGACTCAGAACTGAACAGGACTGCTTCACAGCTCACCTGAATTGGGTTTATGGTGCATGGACCATATTAGGCCCAAATGCACCAAACACAAGACAAAAACAATTTCAAACAAAATAAAGAAAAATTATATATTTAGCAGTTTACAATTTCAAAATAAAATTAGTCAATGGAGAGAATTCAAATATATTCCTCTGAGGAGAATGCATAATTTGTAGAACTTCAAATTACAGCATGAATGAGAATCACCAAGTCTACATATGCATGAAATCCTCTCAACATGCCAGGAACCTCTCCTAGGTCTAGCAATCAGTAACTTGAAACAATGTTGCATATAAAGTGGCTTACCTGAAACCAACTCAAAGATTCGTGCATTTCCAAAGGAAGCACTCGATGAGCATTTGTGACATAGTGACTTGCGCCTGGTTTAGCTAGATGACTTGTAGGGAATACATGAAGAGGATAATTCAACTGGTAGGCTTGTTGAATAACTCCAGCTTGTTGGTAAGTTTCTAGAATTATAAAAATAATATGAATTAAAATATTTCAACATTAATATTTTAAATGTACGATTATAAAAATTAAAATAATTAATATTTTTATCAGCAATTAACATTTTTTGCATTAAAAATATTTTACAAAAAATTACTTTAATTCTGTACTTAGATGGCAAAATATTAAAAGTCACTTTTTTTAATTTTTCATGACAGCAATTTTAAGATTCAACATATGGTTCTGTGGTTTTTGTTTTGTCATAAACTGAAAGAAAAAGACTTTGAGGAGGAGCGTGAAAATTTATTGGAAGCTTTTGGGACAAGGGCCCTCTATCTTCCGGTAAGAAAATCTATTAAGATAACGTAAATTAAAATTTCAGAACAAAATTATAAATAATAGAAAATGGTCTTGGATAAGGGATGGGTGGTGTCAGAGTTAACTGTAGGAGAAAACCATGGACCCAATAAAAATGCATTGAAAAGACAGTGATAACAGAACAGTTTCCGCACATAGATGGAGCTATGTAAACAAGCTAGTACAGCAGGGGGTTGGCGGTGATGAATGAAAAGGGAAGGGTGAGAGGTTCCGCATCGCTGGCTCCATACCCTTCCAGAGTCCAGAGTGGGAAACATACACCAAACAATGAGGGTTACAACATTTTGCCACCTTCTAAACATTAACAAACCAGGATGGGACTTAATCAATTTTTTGGGAAAAGTGACTTATAACATTTTGCCATCTGAGCACAGAATTAATCTATAATTCTTCCTTTGACATTCAAAAGTCTGTTGGTTTCATGCATACAGTGAGACTTTGATCAACCATCATAGTCGAGACAGGGACTATGACGATTAATTAAACAGATGGATAACAGAAAAACTTCAAACAACCCACTCCCATCCATTACATACACTAATGGAAAATAAAATCCAAACACCAAGGAGTTGTGCTAGATAAAAGAAATTTGGGAGTCGTGTTTACACATCTGAATGATGACGATTATTCAAATTTCGCTTTAGACGAATAAGAGTTCAGAGTAGAGAGACAAATCACTTTTGCTAAATACGTGATGAGCATTATTTATCGTCCGGACTGGGCATTGTGAGCTAGATTTGAGTCAAGAATGCCTTTAATGCAGGGCTCGAAATACCAGGGTGCACAGGTGCACATGAAAATATAACTGTGCACTTAATTTTTCCCACTAGGTGCACGCAGTGCACCTAATTTAAAAACTTAGGTGCACCTTGTGCACCTGTATTAAAAAATCTATTTCGAGGCCTGCTTTAAGGAGACGAAGAAGGCAGTATCAGCAGCTTACTGAGTTTGAACAAAGCCGTTTAATAGGGCTACGAGAAGGTGGCTTTTCGTTTCACAAAACTGCAGAAAGACTTGGCAGGGATATATCCACTATTTATGATTGTTGGCAGCTGGGATAATGGGAACTTAGTGTCTCAAGAAGACTGGGGCCTGGTTGTACACAGGCCACTATTGAGAGGGAAGATCACAATAATCGCTGCATGGCTGTGGCGCACCGCCCTGCATCTGCAGCAGAAATTTGAGCTTCTGTTGGCACCAGAGTGAAACACCGAACTGTAACAAATCAATTACCTTAGGGACAGCTCTGAGTCAGGCCCAGTAGCTTTCATGCCACTAACTCTAAATCACTGCAATATGCGACTTTAGTGGTGTCAAGCTAGAACTCATTGGAGGGCAGGGTGGAGATCTGTTGTGTTCTTAGATGAGAACTGCTTCTGTCTTGGTGCCAGTGATGGCCATATGTTGGTTAGAAGGAGGTCAGGCGAGTGCTTGAAATCTAGCCGTCTGCGGCATAGACACACTGGACCTACACCAGGAGTTATGATCTGGAGAGCAAATTTCTATGACAGCAGGACCACTCTCGTCATTATCCCAATCACCTTGACAGCAAATTTGTAAAACAGACTGGTGATTGAACTGGTTCTGCTGTCATTCATGAGCAGTATTCAAGAGAGTGTTTTCCAACAGGATAACACTCGTCCTCATACCACTGTTGTCACCCAACATGCTCTACAGAGTGTCGACATGTTGCCTTGCCCTGCGAGATCACTAGATCATTCTCCCATAAGCATGTATGGGACAGTATTGGACAACAAATCCAGCGTCATCCACAACCATCACTGACCTTTGCTGATTTGAAAGACCAAGTGCAACAGGAATTAGAACTACATCCCACAAAATGACATATGGCACCTGTATGACACAATCCATGCACGTTTGCACACTTACATTTAAAATCAGGGCAACTACAGCAGTTATTAATGTACTACCATTTCACATTTGAAATGGCTCTTCTCGTGCACACTTTAACCTGTGACATTGAAACTTTATATTGCCTAAACAAATGCTTTGCCTAAATTTCATTCCTTTCTAAACTAATTTCTTCTTGGTGTTGGGATTTTATTTTCCACTAGTGTATGAACATATGATAAAAAATGCATGTTTATGAACTGGGAATACACTGTACATACAGGGTGACAATTATTGAGCTATATGAAAAATACCTTCATAACTTTTGAACCGTTGGCGAGATTTAGTAAAAACTTGGCAGAACATGTGCACTCTTATTGTTGTTGTTCATTTTTTGGTGAAACTGTTGAAATACAGCGTTTCTGAGCATATATCAATCGTCAAGGCCTACTATTTGAGCAATAACAGCCCGATTGCGGATCAAAGGAAATTTGTTTCCATTTTACCCTAGCCTCCTACGCCAACAAGCAACATATGGTCACTGAGCATATCAGGCAATTGGCCCTGGAACTCACTTACAACATTCCTAAAAATGCCATCAAGATCTATACTGATGGTAGCAAAATAGATGGTCATGCAGGTAGTGGCATTTATATAGAAACTCCTCAGAATATACTGTCTGCTTGCTGCCGTAACCCAGATTCCTGTTCGGTTTTTAGAAGTGAATTAATAGCTATTGATCAAGGACTTGAGGTTATATTAACCAAAAAAAGACTTTGGTGAACTATGAATACTATCTGATAGCCACAGCTCTCTCCAACACCTCTGTAACTGGACACTTGTGGGCGACAAGACCAGTATTTCTGTCATACATAAGCTGAAGCATCTTTTATTGCACCACAAGGTCCACTTGTAATGGATTCCTTCCCATGTAGACATTCACAGCAACAAAATGGCAGACAAGCTTGCTAAGGAAGGCTGCGGACTTCCAACAGCCTCTTCCTCTGCACTCATTTATCTGGAACTCTTTTCCCTGGAAAAATCACATTTAATGACGAAGTGGCTGGAGCCTCCTGTCCACTATTGGTGTACGAGTAAAAAGCCTGGACTGATGCTGTCCCTTGCTTGTGACAGAGGCTCCAAGTCTGGGCTCTCTCGTCTAGCCAGTGGTCATCTCAAAAGCCTTTCGTTTAATGAGGGTGAAAAGGTTTTTGCCACATGTACCAAGTGTCTTGCCCAGCCAGTCACTGCTGAGCACATCTTGGACTGCATGGGCCTCTCTAGAGAAGATATCTACTCTGACCCCCTGATTGTGCTTGATTTTCTGGGAGTCAATGGACTTATGGACCTTGTATGACTTCGTCAGACACTGAGGATTAGAAACAACAACAGCAAATTTGTGACCGAGTACAAGCTGAAGACAACCGGTTCAAGTGTTATAACAATCAAAAATTTGATTCAAAAGTTCAAGAGAACTGGTAGTGTTTGTGATGACAGTGTTGGCAATATTGGTCATCAAGCAAGTGTGAAAACATCAAGAAAACACGAACAGTGTTTCAAAATAGACCAAGGAAATCGATCAGATGAGCTGCACAACAGTTTGGAATCAACCGGGAGACTGATAAATTGTTGTTCAAGACCTGCAGCTCTTTCCATACAAAATTCAAACTCATCAGCCATGTGAGCCCCATTGCCAATGAACAGCGTTTGGGTTTCAATAACACTATTATTGATATGATTGACAAACAAGAATTTGATGTGAATATGATTTGGTTTAGTGATGAAGCCCTCTTTCATTTGGATGGGTTAGTCAATAAACAGAATTGCCGCATATGGGGACCGAAAAGCCACATTTCGTGATCGAGAAGTATCTCCACCCCAAACGGGTAACTGTTTGGTGTGCAATGTCAAGTCGTGAAATAATCGGTGCGATATTCATTGAAGGCATGGTAAATGCTAAACGATATGTCAAAATTTTACAAAATGATTTCATCCCTAATATCCAAAGTGACCCAGATTTCGAAAAGATATGGTTCAAGCAGTACGGAGCACAGCCCCATCAGACTGGTTGAGTGTTTAAGTCCTGGAAGAGCACTTTGGAGAGCGCATTCTGGCTATGGGGTACCCAGAGGCCACTGAAATGCGAATCGCAAAAAAAAGACAAAGTTTACGCAAATGACCCCAAAACCATCGCTGAGCTCAAAACTGTCATTCAGGATGTCATCAAAAGCATCGATGTCTCGACACTTCAGTGAGTATTGCAGAATTTTGCTATTCGTCTGTACCACATCATAGCCATTGATGGCAAGCATGTCGAACATGTCATGAACTAAATCGTAATATCTGTAGTTACTTCTCAAATTTGTATATGTGTATTTTATTTTATACAGAAACAATTTACATTAAGTACAGTACAGTACATATGTACAAATTGTTCCATGAACTTACGCTTGATATGTACCTACATATTCAAATTTTAAAATAGTCTGTCATTTTCATTTGTATCTTCAAGCTTCTCGTTTTCTGAGCGGCAATGTAGCGTACTTTACGTAGAAGTATCTGCGCTGTGTTTACCTCTTCTTACCCCTCAAACTACTCAATGCATTTTGATAACATTGTTTCTGCTTCTCTATAGCTTAGCCTAGTTAATAGAACAACAGTGTGCCACTCTTCTGCTCAGCAATAAAGCGAGGATGATTTTTCGCTGCAATCTGAATGCTGTACATAGAGTACAGCATGTATGTTAACAGAAACTGACGGTTAATCGAAGTTTCACTGTATATGCTTGTATAAAATAGATAAAATCTTTGTCCATTTTAAGAATTGAATGTAAAAAACTAATCACCCCATTTAAATTCCTCTTGTAAATCTCTTACACTTCAAATGTTCTTTTATTCGAATGTTTCATAACATTGATATGAATATGTACATAAGTAAAAGTGTAACTTCTAATATCTAATTTTCATTTTTCTGTTCATAACTTCAAAAATAATCTATTTGTGTAATCATTATTGTTGTGAATGAAGAACAACCATAAGCAAAAGGTATGTCATAGATTTTAAGTGTCTGCAACAATAAGAAATTATTTAAATATGATGTCTGTGTAACACAGTGCTGCTTCTGTAATGGTCAATCAATCATAATACTTTATAAATAGCTAATGCATCATTTTAAAGCTATGAATTTTTTACTACTATTAAGTTATAGTTTCACCAACTTTTTAGATTCAACGCCCCTTTTCAGAGACGAGTTTTCTGACCCTCTGGGAAAATATCACAATGAAAGTCAACTAGACTACTATTCAATCATTTTCATTTTTTTTTTTATTAAAATTTTTTCTTAATAATTTGAGGGATAAGAGATATCAATTGTTAAATACTAGGGGGCTCCGCTCGCTTACGCTCGCCAACCCCCGGGGATTGCTGCGCAATCCCATTTGGTTTGCTTCGCAAACCAACACTCCTTTCACAGATGTCATTTGGTTTGCTTCGCAAACCAACATTCCTTTCACAGAGTGAAACTATCTGAATAATTCGTATTATGCTGATTTCACTTTCCGGTACATGACGTCACAGCGAGGGCTACGCAATCCCGTTTGGTTTGCTTTCTCAAACCAATACTTCTTTCGCAATTGATTTCACTTTTTTTTGCTTTAACACTTAATGCACCCTAAACTAATAGCCGCATCAGTAAAAAATCTTCTGTATCTTGTTCCCTGTACAATTTTAAGTAAACAGTGTTAATATCAAAACTTTACGATTGTACTTTGTCGGTAAACTGTCTTGAGAACAGAGGGAAAAAAGCGAGCCTTTTTCCTCGCCAAATAAAAAGAAAGCGTTTTTATGGCAATTGTTGCTACGATAAATTTGATATCTGGCAAACCCGATAGTAGGAAATGCAACCCACTGCTGTTTGCGGAACCAGCTATGCGAACTGAAAAATACGAAATTTGTGTCACCAACTTTTGATTGCATCGAATTTATTTATGAACCAATTTTAAAAATAATTGTACCGTAAGAAAGAGTACATTGTGAGGTATATTGCAATATTTTTAAAATTAAAAACTAACAGTAATACTATATAGATATGACCATTTTAGTTTTGTATCGGAAGTTACGATCTGAAAGTTCCGAAAATTGTATGACCTACTTTTAATTGCATCGATTTTGTTTATTAACCAATTTGAAAAATAATTGTACCATAAGAAAGAGTGTAATGTAGTGTATTCAGTGATGTTCTCAAATTTAAAAAATAATGGTTTTTGCCGTAGACATAACGATTTTAACAAAACGTAGCGAAAATATCCGAAGATTCCGAATTTTGTATCACGAACTTTTGATCGCATCCAATTTAATTATTAACCGATTTCAAAAATAATAGTACCGTAAGAAAGAGTATATTCTGAGGTATACTGCGATATTTTAAAAATTAAAAACTAATAGTAATTAGATATAGATACGGCAGTTTTAAAAAAAAGTAACAAAAATGTCCCGATTTTTCCCGAATTTCAAAAAAATATTATCAAGAACCACATTTAAATTTCAAAAAAAACTCGACGAGCTGCAAAAATTTACGTTGAGAGGTACTCTTAAAAAAAAACTCACGACTAAAGACTGAAATTTTGAATGTGTTTTGCTCACTCGCGGAAGAAATTTCACTTCTTCAACTTTAACACTTAATAAAACCTAAACTAATAGCCGCATCGGAAAAAAATCTTAATAATTATCCAGGGAATACGATGAAGAACAAAGCATGTTAATTTCATATTTTTCCGATCAGTACTTTCTCGGGAAACCGTCTAAGAATGGAGCTAAACAACAAAAATTTCAATTCTGCGGCGGCGGCGGCGGTAACTTTTTTTTAATATAGAGAGATATGTTTGACCATCAGTAACATTTCCTGACTATGATTGACTTCTAAATTATAATTACATACACACAAAATACACAAATAAATTAGTGAAAACTAGTCAACTAGACTACTATTCAATCATTTTCATTTTTTTTTTAATTTAAATTTTTTCTTAATAATTTGAGGGATAAGAGATATCAATTGTTAAATATATGTTTGACCATCAGTAATATTTCCTGACTATGATTGACTTCTAAATTATAATTACAAACACACAAAATACACAAATAAATTATAAAATAAAAAAACCCTTACTTGAATGAGGCATTATAGCATATGATATAATATGCTTCCCCATATCTGTTTTAGGATCAGGGCATTTAGGTGAACGAAGTAGAGAGAGATACATGTGGTTTCCCCTCACAGAATGGCCATATTTGCTCTTGTTGAGAAGTGCAACACCCCAATCATATTCGGAAACATCAACCCATTTATGACCACAAACCTAAAATGTAAAAATGGATTTAATTTTTGTTAATTAAAAGAAAGTAAACTCTGAGGAAGTATTTAAAGGATGTGCATTTTAAGAAACATTCATTAAAAAGCATTGTGATTTCTATAGGAAATATAACTTAAGTATATTTATTTTCGGATATATTTATAACCACCATTTGTTTTGTTTTTTCTTTTATTTTGCAGTGCTATGTGTGTGAAATTGATGATTTCATATACTCCATCTTTATAAAACAATGCTGAAAAGTCACTTCCTTTAATGTAACCACCTCCAATCATATTGATATTCAGAAAGAGAGGACAAAGCATTAAAATTATTTTCAAACATATGGAGAGCAAACACAAAACATGACAGTGTGCCTTTTCTTACTTTGACCAGTAGGTGTTAACAGAGCTACAGCTTCTTACTGGTTTTATACATCGCCAATAATTAAATGCAAAAAAATGTATATACTGTGACCATATTAACAAAATTAATATGGAACTAATTAGAATATTTTATCCTAATTATTTAGAAACGTAAACTTTATCATTATAAATACATAAAATTTGTTTAGGACAGGGGACATCAGCCTAATTTGCACCATATCTTCATAAGTCTAGCTTCAGCATCACTGGTGACCAGTTTTCACTCAATGAGGTTTTATCAAAGTTGACACCGGCATGATCAGCAATTGGTATCCACTATCACTGAGTAACCAATGAACATTACTGATGTTTACAACACCTTGTATGAATGGATACCAGCTTAAATTATATAAATCACTCAAGCTGAAAAATATTATTCACTAACTTGAAAAATAAACTTTTTATTTCAACCGTGAGTTCACTGGTACGATGCAGTAGCAACTTCTTGAACCTTGACTCCAAAAGTAAATATTAAGTTATTAGTCAGCTTCAGAACTTATCTTTGGTTTTTGTTCTCATTTAACACATGATCCAGCTAAGAGCTGTGCCCCACATCATGTTCACACATATGGTAATAGTATCTGTTTTACTTATAGTCTAAATAAATTCATCTCATTGGAGTAATAGTTACGTTTGCTACTCTAAAGACAGATCTAATAGCCCATTGTGTTGCTCCAGTGCAACGTTATTAAAATACCTACCTAAAGATAGATAGACTAATGTTATTATAAGTTGGACTTAATTAAATACATGGTTTAAAGTGGATTTTGAACCACAGTGAGATGCTTAGTCATATAACCAGGAGCCTGTTGAATGAAAGACTAGTTTGCTAAGCACTCAGTCATTGGCTGATGGAACAGTAACAGCCCAGCTAGTGTTGTTTATTTCATAAAACACTAAATTCTACTTGTGACCTGTTGAAAATAATTATTGCAGAAATGAACCAAATAACTAAGTATCACTGGACCTATAATTTTTATCTTTACAATTTGTTGTAAAAGAAAGTGAATAATGCAAGCATTGTTATCTCATCATGATTCTCAATAATTAACAAATACAACAATAAGAATTTATCGATACGGGAAATATAAAATTCGATTTGGCCCTTTTATTTTTCTCCACAGCCCATTATTACTAAGAATGCAAATGTTTCCATTACATAGATTACCTCATATTTAGCCCAATCCCAAGATGTATTGCTATGAGTAGGTCTCTGTAAGCTTCCAAATTGAATTTCATATGTAGCTTGAGAGGCTAGAACATTTACCGGAAATTCTACCTATAAAAGACAACATATTAATAAATAATGACTTAGAATAACAAAGTACAACAAATAAAATGAAAATTTAATGTGCTCAGTAAATGCTCACTTTTAAAAATTTGTGGTTCTCTTCCCAGTTTATTGTACTTTCAAAAAGCAAGTAGGGATGGACAGCATCAATGGATATCTTCTGTTTCATTTCACTGTGGGCTCCGATTTTAACACGAAAAGTCAGAGATGCTCTTAATGGACCTTGCTCAACAATTTTAACAGGTTCGACAATCTGAATAAAAAGAACAGTTTTGCATTCAAAATCAGTATATATTTGAAAATGTGACAAATAAAATAATGTATAGCATTAATGAATCTTAAAGACTAAAGACACAAAAACATTTGTATGAAATATTTGTTTTCATATTGGTGAAGCTATAAGAAATTAAGTTTGTTAGAAGAATAACTCTAATGACTAAAAGTTGGTTTGAAATAACTATCTCCCAAACCAAACAATTTCATACATAGTTAAATAGAGTAACAGCGTAATCTTTAATCAAAAAGCACTCATGCCAACCAAAATTTTTAAATTAAAAGTGTTAATTATATTTAAATTAAAGTTTGAGTGTTACTTTATCATTAAAAAGATACATTTATAATACTTAAAGCTTTCTGACTTCAAAAGGCACAACTTGAATGACATTTTCTAAAATAGGCCTATTTTGAGGTAAAAAGCTTAGTGTAACTTAGTGTAAACAAAATAATTTATATCAAATTAATGATCGTTTAAGGTGATGATGCATTAATTTTACTTACTTCCTTTATGGCACTCCTTGAAGTTTCCATGTGATAATCCATAACATCCCATGCATCCCAATAGAGTGGCACATCATCATAAATCAAAAATTTGTTTCCTACACATCCAGGGGCTATGGCATCTTTTCGACACTCTGAAAGGACTAGGGAAGACACGCATCCTTCCTGGTTGATAACAGCTTCTATAAACTGGTTTTTCAAGAAGAATAACCCATCCTTCTTTTGTTCTGCAAAAATTCATAAATTAATTTGTACATATCTGTTTGATATAGAAAAAAAAATTAGCAGGTGTTCGTTCAAGGAAAACATCTTGGTTCTTTACAGACATGTAATACTCAAATAATGAAGCTCAATGGGTAAAATAAGCTTACAATGTAAAACTCAAATCATAGAGCTCTGTGAGTTATTTATTATTTAAGTCTCATTTCATTCAGGTACAATACAAAATAGGAAATGGGCCTTTGATAACAATAGCTAAATAAAATAAATAATTTTTGAATTTTATCTTTCTAAGTTATGATTAAATATCAAGTGTAAAAAATAATTACGATTGGATAAATTTTACGGAATCATTTTTATACTGAACTTTTGCAGTCTATTTCACATTTACTCATTTCTTGAAATCCATAATAAAATTTCAAATTCAATCAAAAATCCTAACATGATGCGAACAGCTTTAGAAGAGCTACAAATTACACACTTAGTTTTTAAAACCTCTATAAAAAAATATTTTAAAATAGTTGTTCTAGTTAAAACTTTGATTTTGATTTAAAAAGAGATATTCATTGCTTGAAAGATGCTAGGGTACATTCAATAAATAAATACAAAAAGCGTATGTTTTAAAATAGAAAAATTAATACCTATAAGCACAGGAGCTTTCACAGCAGATAATCCTCGAAGAAGTTGATAGCCCATTGGAACAACTATAACTGGTACCAAAGTACCACCCCCAGACTCATTGCTGACATTCTGCATAGCTTTGCCAACTCCTTCGATCCACATGCGTCTTGAAATTTCATCCTTGTACCAAGGCACCCTAATAAGCTCTGTTCTCTGCCAGGATAAAACATTCACCAAAACAAGTTCTTCCTCTTCACCTCTGCCTTCAGGAACACCTAAAAACATTTTTAAAACATTAATAATTTTCAAAAAAAGGTTTTTTCATTTCATAGCTTATACTCTGACACATAACAGAATCCAAATTGAAAGTTGCAGATTTTCATTACATGTTTATCTGGACATCTACTTATTCCCCCTATTCCAGGAGTGTACAAGACTGGCCTGCATGCTGGATAAGACCAGTAGAGGTCTTGCATGTATAGTTGGAAAAAAAGTTATTGCACTACTCTTTAAGTGTGTCAAAAAAAAATTTTAAAGATGTGAATTGTGCACAGGAGCTTAGGGTAAGTAATAGCTAATATGCCTTGCAATCTTTAAGAGCATGTAAGCGGGTTAACAGCATGACAGGTTCAGAAGATTAAGATCAAACATTGGAGTTTTGTGGGTTTGTGCATTCTTAAGCGATTCCATCATGAGGAAAACTGGAAATAACAATGATGGAAGAGTGCTGTTTGTTTTGTCACAATGATTTTTGCTACATGAGACATACAAAGATAGGATATTCCACTCAAGGTATTTCTCAGGGTAGGATCTAACCACTTTTTAATATCATGACAGTTGAAGAAATGGAAAGAAACGGATAGAACTCGATGTATAAAATGTAGACTCGAAAAAAAAATATCAATACTATCTTTTGGTCATTTTAGAGATTTTCACTTAAAAATCAAGTTGCCCCATTCACTAACCTGAAAGTGGCTTAGAAAAGTTTATTTGGATGACAAATAACAAGTCACATCATTTGATCCGCTTAATTGTTTGGGTTTCTGCATATCATTCTAAGTAACAGTATACCATCCTATTGTTGGCAAAGAGGAAGGCAGCTATCCTCAAGTGAATAGAACAAGAAACAAACCATAGACAACTAAAATAGGTGATATTTTCCAATACAAAATTTAAAATATCCCTATAACTCCAATTGATGTTATCATCCAATTTTGGAAAAAGGCATCGATATTGTATTAATGGAATGAAGAAACTTCCATACACACAAGGCTTGAAGGCTTCCAAGGTTTTCAGATGCATTTTCCATGTGTATATATATGTAGGTTTTGACTTATATGTATAGTAAATGCTGAAAAATACATAAAGATATCTCAACCGTTCCATAAGTGGCGACGCCTTTTATGACACTTTCCATCATGATGGTGCCATTTGCGTCTATGCCAAAATTACAGGTATTGAAATGTGTCCTCTCTTCAGCTGCATAATGAGTTGAAGCTCAGTTTACATATAATTATTCCTTTCATTTTTACTCATACAAATATATATCAGCATAATATAACTGCACTTTACTGAACTGAGAATAACTCAACCATAACAAAATTTAAAATTGATGGTCAGAACCAGAGAGAAAAGTCTCTAATAGGATGTCCCAAGTCAAAAGACAGTTGTAAGAGCAGTTAATCATGTCTTGTAACCTCATCTGAACGAAATAAACATTCAGAGTTGGATTAAGCCTATGCACCAGGTAGTCATTTTGATTTTTTTTTTTTTAAAGGATTAATGAAATATTGGAGACAGATTTCTTTATTTTATGAGTAAAAAATCATCTAATTAGCTCATTTGAATATGTTTCAGTCTTGCAGTATTGTTTGAAGCAAAGTTATTTACTCATAACTGTAATTCACTAGTGCATATCCAGTAGTGATACATAAAGTGAAATATTAAATATAATTTCTTTATTTGTTCATTTTATTACGACAATTAGTACCACAATGCAATCACCAAGGGTAAAAGGTAATCTGCATTGTTCATCATCATTAAACATCATCTGTTGTAAAAAAATTTCATACACAAGGGCTGGATGGTGCAATATACTACTCATGAAAAAGTGGACCTTTTTTGCACTACTGTATTAACCCTACAATTGAACTAGATTACATTAATAGAAAAGAGAAATTAGAGATTATTTTTACTTCAATCACTTTTTTTAATTTAATGAGCTAAATTTTCTGAAAGGCATTGAGAATATCAGTGAAATAAGAAAAAAGGAAAGTTCTAAGAAAATGCAGACAGGGCATTACACTTTATATCAGAAAAAAAGCAAAGTTTATTTTGAATAGGAGAAATAAAATTTTTCAGTCCAGGTATGCATCAACCTCTAAATGTATATAATTCATCTTCATTGTTCAATAACAATTTTTACAATGACAAGTACAATTTTTATTCATTTTGTTAAATAATTCATATAAAAGCTTAGAAAAGGATTTATTAAAAAATCTGATAGAGCGACTGCACTAGACAATGTTAAGCGTTTTTGGAAGCACATTTGAGAGCAAGCAAACTTTTACTGTGATGGGCTAAAATAAGTGTAAATAGTGAGTTAAGTTAAAAGTGTGATAAGTGTGAACTCCAGCAGTACTTGAGTCTCGTCAATTTAAAAAATGCATGTCAATTTAAAAAATTCATATCAATTTTAAAATGCATGTCAATTTTAAAAGACATATCACTTGAATGTTTAATACATAAGTCCCTCAAATGGACTAGTCAGTTCCTTCCCCACTCTTTTCAAGGAGCTTATTGTTTCTTAGTAAGTAATGTCAGGATTCATTTTCCTTATTACTGTAACAGAGCAAAATCCTACAGGTGGAAAATCATGTTTAATAGAAAAATAATCAAACTTACTAATGGAACTTACTCATCAACTCTCAGGTAGAAAGCATTTTGGCATGTGTTATAAATTATATTACTTGTAATACTTTCTTGGCTCATTAAAAAATGTATAACTACTCAGCAATTTGAACATATGGATAAATTAGGACAAAACATGAATAGCAAACTTGACTAAAGAAAAATAACTTTTAAATACAAATTGAGTTTGAAATTGGATTGAAATATTTTATATTTCTAAAGAAAACCAGTCTCATAAAACATTCTGCATTCATCTTTAAAATACAATGACCCAAGTTATCACAATGTCAAGATGATTAAATACAATAATGACCAGACTATGTAATGCAGCATCAATATGAGGTGTGATTTCAATAAAATGTGACACTTAATTTTTAAAGTATCCTTAAGTTTATAATGTTCAATTGCTTCTTATTTCGTTGTAAAATGAAATCATGTTTAATAAGAAGAATTTGCATTCGGTAGGAGCTTAATGGAACATGGATCCATATGAATATAGGTTAACTCAAGGATTGAATAACATGAGATGAAAGATATTAAAATATAGGTAAATTTGAAATTAATTTTACATCTTTAATATTATTAATTCATGTAATAGAAAGGATTTTCACAAAATATTAAAGTTTGTAAATTTATTTATTTGTCATGCATTAGCTTGATTAACCTGAAAAATTAATTTCTGAATTTCTAATTTTTAGTGAATAATTAACGTTTACTCCTGAGTTAAATAATTGTTCTGCAACAGTAGTTTTTCCTACATGACCTCTAACCAATTTTGACTTTCTTGACCAATAGCATCTTACCTAGGATTCTTTCAACCAACCAAAGTCATTATTTAGTCATTATGTATGTAGTGGGATAAAAGTAATACACTACTCGGAAATCTTTTCACATTCAAAGGGTTAAAATCCTATGCACTGTAGTAATCTTTTATTCTACTCTCCCTACATCCATACACTAAATTACAAAGTCATTTAATCATAGAATAATAAAATTAAATATTTAACATTTTAGCTATAAAAAGACCCTTTGTGTAAATCACATACCAAAAAATTAACTTATGAGTCATGCATTAGCATGAGTAATCTGAAAAATTAACTTCTGAATTTTTTTATTTTTAGTGAATAATTAACGTTTAATTCCGAGAGATATATTTGTTCTGCAACATGTAGTTTTTCCTACATGACTTCTAACCAGTTTTGGCCATTTTGACCAATAGCATCTTTCTAAGGATTCTTTCAACCAATCACAGTGATTATTTAGTCATTATGTATGTGGTGAGATAAAAGTAATACAACACTACTCGGAAATGTGTTGACGCTCAAAGGGTTAAGATCATATGCACTGTAGATATCTTTCTTTCTCCTGTCCTTACATTCATCATCTGAATTGCATGTCATTTAATCATAGAGAAAAATAAATTAAATATTTAACACCTTAACAACTAAAAAAGAACCCTTGCAAATCACATACCAAAAAGTCGTCTAACAGCTGTATCCATTAAACCCGCGGCTCCTTTAATAACTTCTTTGTAGTAAAAAGTAGCTTCTCTGTGAACGTCTTCAATTGAAGATCCAGGTAACACATCATGAAATTGATTCAACAGCATTATTTTCCACAGTCGTTCAAGCTCTAGTTCCGGATATGCCTTTTTGTCTTCATCCCGGCATGCAGCAAGCAGTACACTGTGCAGTAGTTCAGTGTCCCTCAATAGAATTTCACACTGACGATTCAAAAACTTCATTTTTGCTTGTGTTGTGTAGGTACCATTGTGAAGCTCTAGGTATAGTTCACCTGACCATTTACACAACTGATTGATGTGCTTTTCTTCTATTGTTGAGTAAAATTGATCTGGTGTACCATGTTGCACTCTGAAAATAATTAGAAAAGAATATTGTTAGAGTTGAAACAGTTCATTGAATAATTGACAGGTAATTGGCAAACTTGCATATGAACCACATCCTAGACAGCAATATAAATTAGTATTGTAACTAAACAATGTATTTATTTTGTGCAAACTTTATTTTCTTGACAGTTTTTGCCTATTTATAAATTATATTTGAGACTTTTTAAGCATTTTAATTTGCTACTTTTAGTTTATCACTCTGCATTTTCTGACCTTAGAATAATTTAATAAGGAAATAATTTAATTTAATTATTTTGAATGCTGACAATTTTCCTGTGTACGTATAAACTGAACCAAATAACATAAAATATAGAAAAATGTTGATGAAACTGATTTCCCTCTCTATTCAGTAATCAATTACTAACTCCAATATTGCAAGACACTAAAAAGAAACATTCTTAACTTTGAGACCTCAAAACTTCAGATACATACAATAAAAAAAAATTAAACTTGAAAAAAATAAAATTAACAACAATTTCTTAAAAAATAACAAGAAAAGAATCATTTTCATGTTTCATGAATTTTAAAAATTCTCAAATTTCGTATTGTGAAGTTTGTAAAATCAAGTCATTATGACTGTTACCTACTATTGATGTCAATAAGGCAAAGCCAGTGAAATAAGGCACATGTAGGAGCTGGCTTGAAGAAATGTAGGCATTCTGCAAACTTATCAACCGTTGTAGTGATGGTGGCTCCAATTAGCCTATCCTACCTTCTAGAAACTTATTGACTCACTACATCATCTAGGTGCTGCTCTGCACATGAAAGTTATTCTGGATATAAACTGGCAGTCATAATGTAATTCAACTGTGTATGTGTCCAAGTCATGCAATACTTCAAATGCTTCACAGTACCAAAGGGTTGGAAACCACAAGCTAAAAAGGTGTAAACATTTGTAAGATGCCTACTTTGGTAACCCATCCACATTTGTAAGTCTTTTTATTCTCTCCAGCATTTCTTCTGTAGGACCTCCTCCTCCATCTCCATGGCCATACAGCATCATGCTACATGACACACGGCCTTTATCTTGAAGGTTTTGAACAGCCTTGACAACCTATAAAGAAAAATTCATCTATCAATAAAAATAAATATATAATTGGGACTAAAAAATGTTTAATTTTCTTTTCTTCAAAAGTATCGACAGTATCAAGCAGTTAATTTAAAAATATTTTTAGAATCTAACATAATTTCTTTTCAAGAATACTTAGGATAGAAAGCAAGCTACACAACACTTATTTTAGGGGAACAAGGAAGTGTTAGTTCAATTAGTAGTAAAATCAAAGTTTAATTAGCTTTTACTTACAAGTAGACATTATATTCAGATACATAAAATCAAATGTATCCTAAAAATTATTGTCAAGTATAGATTTTTAATATCAAATCAATAGACTTTTTAGTAAATTTCCTACAAGCAACAGTCCAGATAATTTTCAAAATCTTAACTTAAAATTTATTTATCTAAATGAATTTGAAATTCAGTTAAAACCAAATCAAAATACATAGAAGGACCAAAGTATGGACTATATGAATACATTTTTAGTAATCTTTTTTAAGTAATTTGTATAAATTTTTATTTCTGATAAGTTCTTAATTATATTCTTTAGCTGAATCCAATGGAAGAACTGAAATTAAGCATATGTTAAGCGCCCCAATCTATCAGACCTAAGACAGTAAAAATACGTGTAATGTTAAATGTTAAAAAACGCAACCTAAAAATAAATAAGTTGTGATTTTAACTAATAGCAGATTTATTTACAAAATTTTAAGTGTCAGATTTCTTCATACATGCATATCTAAAACATGATGGCTGTTCATTATTAAAATTTTACTAATCTTATACACCTTAAAATCTTTAAAAATTCATTCAAAGATAAAACAAGCAAAAAAGTTTTATAAGAGAAGTATTATGTTTTTTTTTCTTCAAAAAGTTCACTTTGTTGCTAATTATTCTATAAGAATTGGTAACAAAGAGAATATAAAACGTTTTGTGTTTAACAATGAACCAACACAATATGTTTTATAGCATTCAAGAATTAAATGCTTAAAACAATTCTAGAAATACTAATATAAATAAATGTCTCTTCAGTTAATTAAGAGCAATTGCAGGGCTACCACAACCAAAGTGCTTGTGCAATATATAGTAGCAGAAAAAATATCCTATTAAACCCTATTTTTGTAACAATTTTAGTTGCTCCAATACTGTTGTGTTCAGTACAATAGACTATTAACCGCTGTGTTGGCACTCTTTGGAGTCACTCCCAAAATAAATCATAAGTCATACTGGTGTGTCCATTAACACAGCGCTCCGGCTAACCTTAAAAACGACACCCCATTCCCCACATTCAATTTGCTCTTTTTTTCAATGGCCACCAAAGACCAATAAAATATCTCTCCCTCTTCAAGGCTTCTCCCGCCAAAACTAAGCGTCACCCATGTGACCTAACCCAGTGTCACCCCTCGTGACCTAAAACAACCTACCAGCGTACAGCTGCTTTTGCAGGCAAATTTCAAAAAGCGAGGTTATTAAAAAAAAATGGTGAGTTTAATTCATTTAAATTGGTACACTGGACATTTTGTCAAGGAGATAAAAATTAGAAAGGAAAAAATACTTATTGAAATCTCATGGTTTGAGGGTCTTCGGAGGGGAGTCGTGGACACTTTGATAGAAAGAGTATATCTCTAACGGCGTTGTCAGCTCACAGAAAAAACGTGGAAGATTCAGCATTCCTCTCTGCTAAGGCTTTTATAACCTCACTTTTGCATAGAAGCAGCTGTATGCGGGTTGGTCCTTTTAGGTCATGAGGGTGACACTGGGTTAGGTCACAAGGGAGACGTTTAGTTTTGGCGGGAGAAACCTCGAGGAGGGAGAGATATTTTATTGGTCTTTGGCAGCCATTGAAAATAAAGGCAAATCGAACGTGGGGAATGGGGTGTCGTTTTTTAGATTAACTGGATAACTGTGTTAATGGACACAGTACAAAATGAATCAACTAAAATAGAAAATATGCAATGTGCTAAAAAATTCTAATTTTAAAATTAAAAACAAATATTTTTTGGAAAGGTTTTCATCACAATCTAGCAACTACTGATGATGTTTTACTTTTATGATTGCCATGGTGGGACGCCAAATCTTCAAAACTGATGTCTCCAAGAGAACTTTTATCACAAAAGAAAAACTAATATTTTCTATAAGCTATCAGTTAAAATAAAGGGTCCAAATTTTTATTGATCTTTAATGAAAAAAATTCCACAAAATTTTAAAAAGTCCAAAAAATTTTTTTATATGTGCTTTTGAGATGATATAGCTTAGTTGCCTGGGGCAACCCTGTCCTATAATGAGAAGGGAATTGGCAATTTCTCATCAAACTAATCTTCTAGAAATATGTTTTGAAAGAGAATTCAAAATTCTTACCTCTTCGACAGTCACTGTTGATGTATAAGACTTTCCAGGAGGAAAATGTACAAGAACACTAGATCCATCAATTCCCTCCCACAAAAAGTTATCATGGGGGAAAGTGTTGACCAAACTCCAGCTCAACTTGGTAGTAAGAAATCTTTCAATGCCACAAAGTCTGAAAAAATAAAACTTCTATAAAAAGCAGCTTTAAAAAAAATATTTACGGACAACAAATAACATTAAAATAAATTGATCACTTAAATATATTATTAATGCAAACATTAATTTTAATTTGTGTGAAACAATATAATGAATGATCATTTATAAGTAATCAGTAAAAAAAAGTATATTAGGAAGCAAAGAATATTAGGAAAAGTGAATTTGTGAAGCTTTTAAATACACACAACATGAATAATAAACTAGTTTAAGTACTGAAGTTTTTAAAAAGTAAGAGAAATGGAGACCAACTTCATGATTTGCGGAAGCTGGGCTGAATATCCAAAAGTGTCAGGAAGCCAAAATTCTTTGCAACGCTTACAAAATTCTTGTTGAAAAAAACGTTGTCCATATAGAAATTGACGAACAAAGGATTCCCCTCTGAAAATTAAATGTACCATTATTTTACTAAACAAACATTTATCACACAGAACTTTATCACATAAAACAAGCAACTGCAATTGAAAAACTACATCTATATCAGAAAAAAGGTGTCTACAGCAGATGTTGGAGCCATTTTATTTTAAATGATTGAATGGATCATTTAGCAGATAGTGATTAGTACAAATAAGTTTTTTTTTTTTTTTTTTTTTTTTTTTTTTTTTTTACAAATTTGGAATAGCTCAATTTTTGAAAAAGACCAGACCTACACCAATTACCAGCTTGTTCAGTGATTCAAAGTTCCATAAAAAGTATTCACAGTTTATTAAACAACGCCAATTTATTCTAGGATATACATACATATATATATATATATATATAAGAAAAAGGCATTGCATTAACAATAAGTAATTGAGTAAGTTTCAAACAAGTAAAGTATGTGCGTGGTACTATGGAAAACATTATTACACAGAATAAGTCAACTTAATTATAGAAAACATTATACCAGTACAAAAAGTGTGTTCGCAATCAATAAAAAACGATATAGAAAGGCAAGACAAAATTTACAGTGAGATCTCACATATAGTCATTTTAAGACAACAAAAAATTCTTCAACCCACGTCTGAAGTCCTAAAATAGAAGACAGACAAAAAGAAGTAAAAAAGGTCAAAATTTTTATTCAGTGTTTTTATACCTAGCCTCAGAAGTGGTCATAAAGGGGAGGTAAATGCCTCTGATTGGTCAATTCGTTGGCCTTGGTTGTTATCAGCTTTAACTTTCTCTTTGGAGTTGTAGTTACAATTTGAAGGAAAGGAACCTCAAATCGAGGGCTTGATAAAAATTGGGTTTGAACTTGGCACTAATGATTTAAGTACTTGGCATTGGATTCAAGAAAAACATCTATCACATTGCAATACTAGTTCTAGATTGAAGTGCTGTGTCTTTTAAACATTGTAGACACAACTCTCCAACCAGATCAGGAAAAAAAAATGTTTGAATAATTTTTTCATGACCACCATAAATATAAATATCACATAGCAAAATAATCCCCTTAAAATTAAACAAAATTGCACACCCATTTATGTAATAAACACACAAAAACTGGCTGAACAAGAATCTGAAATAGTCCCAGACAAGTCCGTAACCAGTGTTTGTCCTTGATAGAATCAGGTAGTATCTGTGTTTCGCTGAACGACCATGCACACATTTAAGCGTTCTGACAAGATTTTCATGCTTAGACGTTTTAAAGATGCTGGAACACACAGGCGATAACAGAAGGCAAACTGAACGAAGGATAAGTCACACAGCTGAGAGCGGAAAATCCGTCTGTTGCATGCATCTAGGGTCACTGACCAGTATGATTTAATGGGCAAGCATGGTCTATTTCAGAGATAACACTAAGTCCAAAGACTGAAAGTCTAGTACAGACACTGTTCAGGTAGCACGGAATGAAAATAATGACAGTTGATTATTTCTACTGAAGAGCACATAAATCAAAAAAGGTATATTACTGAGCTGTATTATTGATGCAAGAGAGTCAGGTATCACATTTCCTCATCTTAACCAAAATGCTCATTAATTGTGTATGATTTAATAAGACCATATATAAAAAAATAAGGTAAACAAAGGTTACCAGTTACATCAATTACAAAAAATTTTATCTTTATATTTAGACCACCAACTTTATAAGTATGAGTTTCAACATTAATATAATCTTGAGGAAAAAAGTTCATGAAATGAATCGTGATTGTTAAAAGTGTGCAGTTGGGAGTAGCTAGTTCCCAAAAGCACAAAAAGGAGATGAAATACATGGATAAGAAAACATTCTCCATGCTGTCTAACCCAGCAAGAAAAGACGTCTCCCTTCACACTGAGGCCAGAGTAAAATAAAGACTACAATCTGCACAATTTTGATTATTTTCACTTGAAAACACTAATTATTATTACTCGAGGTCATCCACTTTTTTTCCAAGAAAACTCATTTATCAGGCAGTGATAATACAACTATATTTACCAAATGTATATAAACACATGTTTACAAAACGAATTTCAAGCTTTCATTTAGAACTTTAGTGAGACTAGTCTTAGTCAGAAAAAAAAAGTATTGCTTTTTACATTGGTTATGAAAACTTTTCAGTCTTATGATACTGGATTAGGTAGTTGTTTATTTGGGCTTTTTATGTCATAAGGTCCACAAAAAGAGACGAATAGCTACGTTAGTATTTTGAAGATGTGTCAACAAAAAACAATTGTAGCATACCTGAAATTAGTTTTCTAAAACAAATTATTTGCAAAACCAAAAGAAAAACATAAAACAATGATAAATGTTAAACATTTTGTAAGTTCCGTGAAAAGGTTTATATTAACTTCAAGAATAATGGATTTTATTTTTAATGAAATTTGAAATCGTAAGCCCAACTAAATCAAAATGTTTTAGATGCTGTGGAATCAAAACAATCCAAATTATACTTTAAACATCAAAGTAAACTCGTAGACAACAAGATATGCAATGATCTCTGTAGCTACTATCATGTTTGAGGAGCAGAAATAAGAGATTTGTCTGCTAAAGAATGGCAACAAATGGATAAAAAATATTTTTCAATTCAACTGCCAAGAGATTTAATTGCCTGTTGTGCCACTTAGTTTAAACATTTGATGCGAGCCATGGAGCTGCATAATGTTGCTAAACCCACATTTAAGAGCTCTTCACACTAAAGCAGTCTCTTCAACAGTCTGATTAGGAAAGATAATGAGAAACATAGAAGATAAAAATCACCACAGAAAAGAAAATGTGTCCCCAAACGCAAATTAGGTCTAAACGTCAAAAAATAACAATTGCCAATGAACAAGTGAATAAAACACAATTGAAGTGAACGTTCTGAAGCTGAGATATACTGAATAAGGTGTACATTTTTTGCCATAGATATTATAAATATGAACTAACAACAATAAGTATTGAATGTTGATTACATTTGTGATTAATTTTATTTCATTATAAGGTTAGAAATATACATATAAAAGGTGCATTCTAAATGCATTTAAATAAGGTATATGATATGAATCTCAGTGTTGAAATTGTTTGTCTTTATCAATAGAGAAACGGTAGGAACAACAAAATCTGTGTCTGTTGGTTCTTAAATATTTACACAAGATGTATAGTGTTTTAAATATTTTATCAAATTTAATAAATTTGGTGCTTTTAATTCACATATATTTTCTCAATTAAACAGTCAAACATAAATAAAAATACTAAAGATGAAATTTTTAGGAAAACCAAAGAAAATGGAATGAAATTCTTAACAATTATTAGTCACACTGAATTACTATTTACAAAACAGTATATTACCCAGGCAAATTGCCATCCATTTCAACCCAAGTGCCACCAACAGGAATGAATTGTCCTTTTGCTACGAAATACTTTACTTTTTCATACAATGCTGAATAATTCTCTTTTACCCACATGAACTGTTGAGCCTAAACACAAAAATACAACATAGGTAAATGAGAAACCATTAATACTGAACAGATTATAGCTGATTCAATGAACGATGTTATGCATAATAAAGCCACTGCTTCATATCTAAATTTTAATCTTACAGCAAATCGTCAACTTGGAATTAGTTCCAATAACTATTAATCTGAACAACTAGTATTTAAATATTTTGGAAAGAGGTCTTTAATGTAACTAGCTAAACAGTTTTTGAAATAATCTTTTTCTGGTTTCTTATTTGTAATTCAATATGACATTAACTTGCATCAACTATAGTTAAATGTGTATTAATTCTATAAAATTTTTCAAAAGGTAACTTTAAACTTTAAGAACTGAACAGACCCAAATCTAAGGCAATTACTTTTTTTTAGACATTTACACTGTTTTTGATAACTATATACAGCAGTCCTAAAAGTTCCCATACTCCAACTTTAAAAAATTATTGCCCGTGTTTTTTTTAATTATTGAATTTTATCTCTCATCTACTTACAGTTTTATAAATTCTTTAATTTTCATCATTTGTTTTTTTTCACGTTCAAGTTGTGCAATAATAAAGTTACACGTCATTTTGTTCTTCACTGCAAGATGACTTTATCACACATTCAGAGAATAGTGCTGCTTGATGCTTATTTTGAATGTAAATCATATGAAAGATGTAAAGAATTTTGCCGACATAAATATCCAAATGATGCAATACTGAGTAAAGATACGCTATATCAACTCGTTCATCAATTTCGTGAGACAGGTTCTGTGGAAGACAAACACAGAAGTGGAAAACCGAAAGTTTTTCACCAGACTTTGTGCAAGAAACTCAACGGAGGATATTACAATCTCCTAATCAATCCGTGAGGTGTTTGTCGCAACACATGGGCACATCATATGGATCGACACATAAGGATTTGCATTTTTGTGCTTATCGTGTAAAAATGATACAGGAGCTATCATTTTTATATTGTGTAAAAATGATATGATGAGAAGCGGCTTTATTATTGTCGATGGTTCGTAAGATTTATCCACAACAATATCAACATTTTGGACAAGATATTTTTCCGATGAGGCATGGTGTTATTTAAGTGGTTACGCAAACATGCAAAACTCCCGCATTTGGGCAACGACAAGTACCCATTCTTTAATGCAAAAACCTTTACATTCTAAAAAAATTGCTGTTTTGTGTGCCATATCACACAAAAGGATTGTTGGGTCTCTGCTTTTCAAGTCAATTGTTGATGGCACTGTATACAGAGAACTTATCCAACAATTTGTTGCATTATTAGAAGTGAATGAAAGAGATTCTTGGTTCCAACAAGATGTAAATAACAAGATGCAACCTGCCATACAAGTTCTGAAACCATGGGCAAGCTTCAAGATTTTTTTTTGCGATCGACTCATCTCAAGAAATCTGACCACCTCATTTCCCTGATCTGAGCATTCCTGACTTTTTCTGTGGGGATATTTAAAGAACAAAGTTTATGAAGATTATCCCCAAACAATATATGATCTGAAAATTGCCATTACTCAAAGGATACAAGAAGTCATTTCCAGCATCTTGAAACGTGTTTCCAAAAATATGCGCAAACCACTTCAGCTCTGCCTCCAAGAAAAGGGCGGACATTTTGAACATTTATTGTAAATGTAAGCTCACATTTTTTCCTACTTTATGTTAAAAGTGCTTTTCACCATTGGCATAAAAATAATTGTTTTTAAAGTTTGTTGTTTTTGTATCATAAATTCATGAATTGTCAGTATGGGAACTTTTAGGACACTCTGTAGTAAGCCTTCAGAAAAGGAATGCAAAGAAAAGTGTTTAATGTTTTTGTGTATTCATGTTAAATACTTAATTGAGTATGAGTTGTAAATTTCTTTCTTACTTTAATGTTCAAAAAAATGATCTTTTAGATGGACTCTAAAGGAGTGTTTAGAATATGGACTCAAAAAACCATGTTGCTATGTCACAGGTTTACTAAATGGTATATATTATAATGTAGAATTTAAACAAATATCTAAACAATCTTACTTGAGAGCAGGCAAATCGAAAAAATGGGTATCTTTCCATGAGTTGAACAACAGAGGACCAACTTCGGGCACATTTCCTAACTGTTTCTTCATATGGCCAAAGCCATGCACAATCAATATGGCAGTTTCCAATAGCAATAATCTTGTGCTGACTTTCACCATTGTGTTGAGAAAGAAATTTTGAACTCAGTTCTTTGGCACTTGCATAGCTTTCTCTGGAACTATTAAAAAAAATCATCACTTTTGAATAATGTAAGCGTTTAATACAATCGTTGCAAGCAAATTCATAAAAATCAATTTTATTGAGATCATATTTTCATAAAAAATGTATAAATCACAGAAATTGCAATATTATTCCATTGAAAGCTAATTTCATTAACAATCATTTAGTCTAATTAATACATTTAAATATGTAGAAATGTTTACATTCACGGAAAAGTCTGTGTCAATATATCTACATATTCATCCCAATACAAGTTACAAATTCACTCACTTCAATTTTTATATAAAGATATTTCATAATCTCATGTACTAAAATTATCTAATTTATTCTCAGTTATTTTAGGTTTCTTACAAATGGATTACATATATATTAATACAAACATAAAAGCAACTTTAACGAACCACATCGTATATATACATTTGCCCCTACTTTGACAATAACACACTACAAGTAGGTACCTTGCAAACAAACATGAATTATTTGGAGATTTGGTCAGGATTAAAAATTAAGAAACCTCTAAAAGAAAAAAAATTTGACTATCTTCAAAATTCTATTATCTTTTTTACAAACATATTACTATAATTTTCATAATTTATATGTTTAAATATATCACTAAATATATTTTTAAAATTAACTTTGCAGAATAATTAATTTTATTATGGTTAATTTAACAAGCAAATCTATGCTTACTAGTCTCCTTTCTGAATGATATTAATCATTTCATTGGCTGCATATAGAGCATTATAACCACGAGAAGTATCTTCAGATAGATGTTTTGCAATCCCATGAAGTACCTCAAAATCCATCACCAGGTCAAACACCTAAATAAATAGATTTAATCAAAAGTATATTACGAATTTGGTAATTCTTTGATCACACATAATATTTTAAAAGTTGGTTGCACTTTAAATTACATTTCATATGCTTATTGAAGAAAACATTTAACCCTCCTCACAGTATGCCCAAGTAGTTTGGTGAAATTTCACTGTAGTGGGTAGCACACACTTATTTAAACTGGTACAGTGTCTCATGACACTAAGCACAGGAGTGTGTGTTGGTTTTAGTTAGTAGTGGGTATAGCACACCTGAAATATTGCTTGGAGTGAGATGTTTGGAGAGCCTGTGGGAATATGTCCGCATATTTTGGGAATTTTTACAGGTTGTATTCAAACTGAACTCTCCTGGATGTGGTGCTTGGAGGGTAATAAGAAATAAACATTTTAAGCTAATTAGCCCTGAGATTTGGTTGTTTGGGTTTATAGCACAAGGGTTATATATGGTCATGCTATGCCAAACACAAGACAGACAACAGTAAGGAATGAACATACGGACACCAAGAAAGTTCTACTGACACAGAAGCAAGAAATGCATCTAGAAAGGAATCGAATTTATGTTGGCTCCAACTCACAGGTTGCTAGCACAGTGGGCAAACCCATTGAGCCTCAACCTTCTGAGAGTCATGAAAATATTATTCCACCATGACTTCAAACCAGTTTTAGACTTCTTAACCAACAGAATCCTTTCTCTAGGATTATTTTTAATCTATAGAATTGGCTATTTACTCATTACATATGTTGTAAAATGAAAGCAGTAGAACACTTCTAGGAAATCTTGTGATGTTCAGAGATAATCCATAAACTCATATGCAAAAAAGTTCATTTTAACTAACTTAATTCCTTAGTAGAATCAACAGACACCCACACAAATTGGGAGCAATTTTCTCTTCGCCAATTTGTACCTAAGTCATTTCTCAGAAAAAAGAGAAATTTGTGTTTTTGATTTTCTTTTTAAAAAAAACGATTTTTAAATAAAGTTAATTTTATAAATTGAAAGCCTTTAAATCTGATGTAATATATACTAGAAGTGCCATATAAAGACCACAATGTTTTATTTATTGTTCAAATTTGTTCACAGAATGTGATTGCAATATCAATGGGTATTTACCCTTTAGACTATTTTTCTTTCTTCAGTGTTTTACTTCACATATTTAACAAAATTTAACTTGGAAGTGCACACATTGGATTAAGAGAATTTTTAAAACTTATATAAACCCTTAAAGTTAGACTTATACTTATTTTGGGAATTGCAAAAGAGAGTTCAATACCAATAACCACAGCACAACATCATGTCTATTAACAAACAACTATACAAAAATTCCCTCAGATTGTAGGGTTGAACTGTATTTGCCACAGAATCAAAAATCAGATGACATTTTTTAAATAAAATGTTTTTTTGGTATTTTATATCATTTCATTTAATGCTTTTTGACATTACACAATATGAAGATAACGCATCACATCTGTGTGCCAAACTAATTTCAAACTATCAGGGTTTTTTCTAAAATAATCAATAACATTAAAAGTAAACACTTTGTCAGAATGTACAGTATAATTTCAAAAACCTGTGTTTCTGTGTTTCTTACAAAAGAGAATTGTGTTATATTTGTAGATAAAATATCATTGATCTCACACAAAATATCGTTTTTATATTGTAATTACAGTACAATTGTATTAATGTGTACTTCTAGGGACTACCTCTAAAGTCAAAAAATGTTTATCTTTACGTAATTCTGCACTAAGTGAATGATGGTAAAATTCAGTTTGTTCTCTTCTATTCCTTCAATTTTTTAGTTTAAAACACTTTTTAAAAATACATATTTGACCTGAATATTTATTCCAGTGTTTTTAGTTTCATAACATCTACCTAGAAAACTAATATCTCAATGTTTAATGGGGGAAATGTTAGCTTTTAATGAAAATAACATCAATGAATATCTTATTCTTGTAATGCAATCAAATCTTTTCTATACAAGAAATAAGCAATGAATTGTTTTATATATTATAAACAAAATGCTTTATCTTAGAAACTAAGCAATTTACAGTTGCCTAACTTTTATGCTTATTTAATTTTTGCATAAAGACATATCAGATGTGTGATAAAACATTTAAGTTACAGTGAGTATATGACAGAGTTACAATGAGTATATGACATGTTTTTCTTGAAAACTTGTACTTTAATCTGCATTTAGCCCATTGCAAAATCAAATATATTGCAGAACTTGAGGACTTTATTTTGCCATATAAAATTAGTGTGCAGTAAAAAAGTACTTGTTTTGTGCAAGTACATAGTGTGTTAAGACCAATAATCGTAAAGGCTATCTATCTAAGAATAGGTAAAAAGATGGAATTAATGTGAAGAAGGTATTTAGCAGTGCTCTTGTTCATCTAATTTCAATTGGAATCAACAACATGGTGCCAATTACAATTTATTTCATTTGAAATTGCCTATCTGGTACATTAGTTTTCTTTCACATGGACATTTTGTTTACCTCAAGATTATCATCATATAAAAAATAAGTATTATTAAATATTACCTGATAATAATTCAAACTTAGTATACGTTTTTATAACAGTTTAATGCCTTCTACAAAACTTAACCTTGAAATACTGTTTTTAATCAATGATATTTCTTGTTTCTTAGCCATGAGTAACCAAAGCAAATGCACAAATCACGTTTTGAAATTTTTACTTCAAGTTTTAGTGCATCTACAGCATAACATAATGCAGTTTTTTCAAATAAATCAGGTAGTCAAAGGTTATAAAATAAAAAGTTAGACACTGTTCTTTTGTTGTTCAAATTATGAACTGCATTGGGTTATATATCCCAGTATAAAAAGAGGTTGCCAAGTTTACAGAGTTGGCGTCTTACCAGCAATGCTAACAATTAAAATTAAGCATCAGTTTCTAAACAACAAAATTGAAGTCATGAAACGGCAGCAGAATTTACTGTGATTTTGCTAGATTTAAAACTGAATATTTCAACATGCAGAATATAAAAATACAGTTAAAATGTAAATATATATGTCAAAAGGAATTTCATTACCTGCCTGTCAAAACATGCTATATCTGCTATCTCTAAAGTGAAATATTTTTTGCGATCTGGTGGTGATATCATAGTAGGAGAGCCAACACCAACAAGTGTATTGCAGGCCATTTCTATATAAAAAGTTTGCCGAAGGTCTTCCAGAGTTGCATTGTTTGATATGATAAAATTTTGCTTGTCCGTTCCTAAAAGATAAGTATGAACTTGTAAATTTAATGTTTTCAAGCATGACACATTAAAATAGTTCATATTGTCTCATAATATGCAGGTATATAAAATCCATAAACCAGGGTCAAAATTAGCAGTTGTCAGTTGTCCTGTGCACCTATACCTTTTGTTTTGATGACCAAGTATTTAGAGTAACTCATAATTTTCTACACTTAACTTTTCTTGTTTTGTTTATTTGGAGCAAATGTGTGTTGACCACAATAAATCCTTTCTTTCCTTCTGGCATCTAAATTATTTTTAAATAAGCACATCAGCATCCAATGGACAGGCCCTGGTCTTCACACATGTGTTTAAACATAATCATGGTTGGTTGATTTTTAGGGTTTTATGCCACAAGGGCCTTTTTTTTTAAATGCCCATGAAAACAAATAAATTTTAAACTGTACCCAAGTAGTACATTTTAGAAAGTGAAGAGAAATGCCTTGTGTCATTGACAATTAAATGTCTGCTCCTAATTTCTAACCCCCTGCTCTATACAGCTTATCCGTTAAATTAAAACCTGAATTAATACTTATAAATTTATTAGTACCATTAAGTCCTTGGAGAGGAATGCCATCAGATGTCCAAATCATACTTTCACAACCAGTATTCCATCTTAAATGCACTTCTTTACCCAACCAGCTTTCGGGAATATCAATCCGTACCTGTTAGCAGAAAAAATAATGTATTAGAAAATGCTCAAATGAAATTGTTATCAGTCAATACAAATTTTTATAGTAACCTAGCATTTATTTCATTGATCATTCAACAGATTGCTGTTTTAATATTATTTTTATCTCTATCAGCTTATTCACTCTTTATGCTGACAGTTATTTCTTCTACCAAAAATAAATAATTTAATTTTGTAAACCTGCACAGAATGTGACTCAAAGGTTGCTAAAGCAGTGGGCATATCTACTGAAACACGGCGGCCTCAAAAATGCATACTGGAAAGCTGTCGAGAAAGTTCAATGATCTTAAGCAACTTACAAATTCTGGGATTTAACCAAACATATCTTTCATTTTAGTTTTTATTGCATAAATCTACTTCATTTAAAAATTGTTTTTCTTAAATGAAATTATGATTATGGTGTTAAAAGCCAAAATGAGTAACTGAATTAAATAACTTGTTCAATTTGATGAAAGCTACAACACAAAAGGAGTTGTCAGCAAATGTAGTCAAATGTGAACTACTTTACTAATCTTGAATGATATGAAGCTGCACCCTTTCATAAACTGAATTTTTCCAATCATCTCATATAAAGAAGTGAACCTCCAGACTATTTTTTTTAAGTACCAAAACATTAAAAGATAAGATTCTTGAAGGAAAATGGAAATATTTAAACAGTTTTCCAAAAATATGAAAGAGGAAAGTGTTAACCAAATTGAGGAGATATTTCTTTTAATGACAAAGGTAAAAAAATGACAAATTTAACTTCTTTTTTTTCTTTTTCAATATTATGCCACCCCACCCCCCACCTTATGAATCCTGGTTAACTTAAATGGATAGGATGTCAGTAAAAACACTCAATGCTATCAAAAACCAAATTGTATTTAAACAAATTTTAATCAATTCCTGCAACGAATCTTAAAAATGGAAAGCAATTCAGACTTTGATAATCAAGATTTTCAAAAACAACTCAAATAAATCTCAAACCTTAAACCAGTGAGTAGTCCAGGTAGGTCCGAATGATGATCCAACCTTGGTAGGAGTAAAATTCCCGATTTCCATAGCTTCTTTGAAAGGTACTCTTCCATTTGAATCGAAATGGAGTAATGTAGGTAAAGCAGTTTTTTGGGGATATAATCTTCCAAATAAATTTATGTCGGTGAAATATAAGGGAGATATAAATTTTTCAACACGCTCTAAAGTCGTGCGTCGATTTTTTGTTAAACTTGCCATATCCTCAGAGTGAGATGTACTTCTTATGTTTGAGACTTAGAAACTTGTCAGATATATATATTTATCATTTGGAAATTTCAATTGTGGTCTTTGAATAAAGTGTTGTAAATTTTGGCGATAATACAGAGGTACTTTTTTAATATTTGATTGGTTTCGTATTCAGAGCCGGCGGCTAAGCATATTGGACATTTAATAGTTTAGTTTACATTTTCTTGTTGCCATTCTAATGTAAGTATATTTCAGAAAACAATGTTTTATAAAAATGTGGTTTCTACACTAGCAGAACATGGTTTATGTTTTGGTTTTGGTTTGTCGTTCTACGATTATTTTTTGCTACATGTAGGAAAAATAAACTCAATGACGAAAATTAAGAACTAAGACCAGTGATTGGGTGGTGTGGGTAAGACCAAGGATTGCTCGGAGAGAGTTGAAAGGTGTTCATAATAACTTGCTTCTGAAGTTGGCTACAGAAGATCATAGAAGTTAAATTAACTATTTAAGGATGGATGAAGTTTCTTTCAATTATTTGACTCTGAAGGTGGGACCTTTAATATCACGGCAAATGACGCATTTGCGAAATCCAATCTCTGTTGAGGAACGGCTTATGGTTACTCAGCGATTTCTCGCCACAGGACAGAGCTACTCAAGCCTCCAGTATAGCACACGTATCCCTCTATGTACACTTTCTTCACTTATACCAGAAACTTGCAAGGCCATTTATAAAGCTCTGAAGGAAATGCTCATAGATCTTTCGCTCACGTCATCAGCTGATGCAATCGCAGTGCAAATTTGAGTAGTCACGAAAATGCGCACTGTCGCTCACATTAATTTTGTTTTCCTCCGGCCTCCTTTGTGTTAGTAAGACGTTTGAGGTGTCATTTGTTTTATCTGTGTTTTATAAAAAAAAATAGAAATAAAAATTAAATGTTTAGATATCGGACTTCTAAGTGGAAATTTCGCAAAATTTTCAAAATGTCCAAATATATGCATAATAAACACAAGAAAAATTATATAAACGTCAACAGGAATAAAGATCCAGACATCCGATGCTGAGCATCAACGGGCTCGGCGAGAACGCTGCTCACATAATTTAGTCTAGCTCCGGCCTCCTTTGAGCGAGTACGACATTTGAGGTGTCCTTTGTTTCATCTCGTTGCGCTTTATAAATACAAATACAAATATTGACGACCAGCTACAGGCTCAAGCCCAACAAGGCTGGTCCTTTGTTTATGAATTCTCCAATTCCCACTGACTATCCAATTGTGTCTTAAATTCGTACACTCCCTTTGAATTAACTATATTTTCTGGCAACGCGTTCCAACTGTCTATTACCCTATTAAAGTAGTAGTTTTTCCTTAAATCCCGATTAAAATGTGTCTTAATCAATTTATACCCATGACCCCTTGTTCTGTTATCCCTATTGAAATTTAAGCCCTCTGTGTCCCCTTGTTTTACAAACTTGAAAAGCTGAATCAAATCCCCCCTCCTTCTTCTTCTTTCCAGTGTATACATGTTTAGCTTACTTAAACGTTCATTATAGTCGAAATTTGCTAGCCCCTTTATTATTTTTGTAGCTCTGTGCTGAACCCTTTCAATTGATTCTATGTCCTTTCTCATATATGGAGCCCAGAATTGTACAGCATATTCTAGATGTGGTCTTACTTAACCCTTGTATAACGGCAAGATTATATTCTTATCCCTTGAAGTTCAAAAATAAATTATTACAAACACAAAACATAATACACTTATGTCCATAAATTAAGGATAATGCCAGCTCCGGCAAATAAGTGTTTAGAAACAAAAACAAAAAAAGTGAATTATTCATAAAGCCCATTTATTAAACAAAATATAAGGAACAAAAAAGATGGTGTATGATGATACCATTCATAAAAACTACGATTTTTGCTCAATGGAACAATAACAAAAAAATATCGACCTTACAAAAACTTAACATGACATGGTTGGTATGATGGTTAATACATTGTATGCCTCCCAAACGATGAAATACAGTCCGTACAACGCCTAGGCATGCTGACGATCAAATTATCGAGTTGATCTTGGGGAAGATCACTCCACTCAGCAAGCAATGCTCTCCGAAGTTCCGGTACACATGTAGGAAGTGGTTGACGGGCTGCAACTCGTCGACCAAGCATGTTCCACACATGCTCTATCGGATCCAAGTCAAATGAGAATGCTGGCTATTCCATACGGGTGATATCCTCAGATTCAAGGCATTCGTTTACAATGTTTGCACGGTGAGGAACGGGCGTTGTCGTCCATAAACACAAATTCTGCTCAAATGGCCTAAACAAACGTACATGTTGTTCCAGAATTTTGTTGTCCCGATAAATTTGGCCTCTCATGGTTCCGATTTGAACATGTAGATCTGTTCTGGAGCCCAGTATAATTCCGCCCCAAACGAGAAATCCTGCATCACCGTAACGGTGTCGTTCAATGACGTTGTCTTGGTGGTAGCATATACCTGGCGTTCTCCATATCAACGTCCGCCGTGAATCAGACTGCAAGCTAAACCTGGAAACGTCTGAAAACATCACACAAGCCCACTGTGACGATATCCACATTGCATGTTCTCTACTCCAGGCTAACCGCTAGCGACAGTGAATTGCCGTGAGCGGGAACCCTTCTAACAGGCCTGCAAACATATAGACCAACATGTCCGAAACGTATGTAAACGGTTTTGCCGTGAAATTGTCGTACGCGTGGCTGAAGATAGCTGTCGAGAATGGTCGGATGCTGTCTGCTTCTTTTTGCAGTTACTGCCAAATACCGGTCGTCATTCAGCGTTGTAAATCGGGGTAGACCTGTACTGTAACGTCTACTGACATTTCCATCATTTTGGAATCGTTACCAAAGCCTAGAGATAACACTTTGGGCGATTCCAAGTTCCACTGAAACTTCCGTCTGAGTACGCCCACATTCTAGGCGGCCGATAATTCTACCACGTAAAAAATCATCGACATGCGACCTCTGTGCCATAACTATTCGGTTGGGGTACTGAGCGGCTTACAGAATGCTTGTGAACACTTTTACTTCTTTGCTACCATTCCTTTATACACCTCTCTTACACTCTTGTCATTATGACGTACTATCGGCGTCATCTGATGTCTTCCTGTAATTTGGACATACTTTAGAGTTCGATTTCCGTGTGATTCTGAATTATCCTTAATTTATAGACATGAGTGTAATTTAACAACCTGATAGGTTTAGCAAATGCAGAAGAGACCAGAACTTTAACTGAGAAACAACTCA